>JAPQRN010000025.1:25475273-25506752 GCA_037367275.1 Coranthus polyacanthus
TGAACCAGTGCAGTATATATTATATTGTAGTGCAGCAATAGACGAGACGGCTTTACCTTAAAATAGTCCATGTATATAAGATGAGTTTTCATCTTCACGTAAATGTCCGATCTTGGAATATGAAAAAGCAGTCCACTTTCCATTTCAGTTTTCTAGTGATTATATTTATTTTTGTTTTTGTAAATAGATGTACAAAAGTTTGTAAATGTAGCTTGGTGGCTAATGAAAGGGAAAAACAAAAAGACAAATTCATGCTGAGGAGTAAGTTGGTTGTAAAAGTCAGCCAAACTAAACTGCACAGTCCAAACTAATGGCTGCACAGGGCATAAACAGTACATATAATTTACAGTTTCTAAACATTTCCTTAAGGAAATGCAGAAGAGTGTGGTGGTGCTGCTGCTGCTGCTGCAGGCGTTCACTTCAACACAACAGTGAAAGCTGTATGTCAAAGAGTTTTTCTCAAAAATCCCAAATGATTATTTTTGGAATGTAGCTGCCAACACAAATGAGAAACATGGTTCTCTGTTTCTGTGTGTTTGTGAGTTTATTTAATTTTGTGTGTGTCATGCACTGTGTGTTGTGTATGTAAATTAGTGACTGATGTACTGAGGTATTTCCCATCCTAAGACGCTTTGTCTTCCCAGAAGCCCCCCTGACAAGCATACCCACACTGCTCATTTTCACCCCAGCTCACCTCTCCTCTGTGTCCCACATAGATGAAGGCGCACATGGGCTGGAAGGCACCGGTGCCACAGGCGAGGAGGTGGGTGCGGTTGTAAGGCTGCAGGAGGCGAACAAAGTTGGCGCACTCCGTCTGTAAAACACAAACACACATACAGAGATTAGACATCATATCACAAGGAATGTGTGATAAACTGTAACTTGTATCAAATATTTTGCAACCTCCACAAAAATGCCGAGTCTGTTCTTACTCATAAGTCGTCACATACTGATGCTTGGTCATGACCCACTGGTATTAGTTTTCAACACATCAGGTACTCCTGTATTTTCAATTTTCAACATGCAAGATACCCAGTAGAAGTCGATGTAACTCCTTAGACGTCAGAACATCAACATCATTAAACACGCAAAAAACCTTAGTAGGAGGTGCTTCAAGTGGTTATGGCAGAACACCAAACTTTGTGGACTTACACACAGGAAACATTTCATGTTGTGTTTTTAACATTTTCTCTCTTTGTCTTTCTAGTTTCCCTTCCCGACGCTTTTCCCTAACCCTAACCCAGACATTTTTTTCTAATCCTGAAGCAAATTGTTTTTATTCCTAACCATGCCATTACCTACACATCTTTCAGACTACCCTGCAGGTCAAAAAATGACATTATAAGGGCACCCTGTGTGTCGCTAAGTGACGCCCTGACCAGTCCGAGACGAGCTGCGAGTTAAAATCTGTAGAAATATCTGTCACTCTGCCATGAGTGCCACGGTGAACGTATGTCTCTGCACTGTAACTTAAAATGCTTCAAGATCTATCTTTGGGCACTGATGCTGCAGATAAAGTACCAAGTTAACTTCCCATTGAGTAACCATAACAAAAAAGTTGCTTTTATTGAATTTTTTATGCTGTAGGAACCCTTTGCCAATGATGTAAACATCCACTCTATTACTATTACACACACACAAAACAGGGAAGGATATATTTGTAAATCAAAATACTGAGTACAACATAACTGTCATACGAATGCAGATAAGTTGATTTCTAGGTACGGATAAGCACAAAAATGATTTCTTAACAGTGCTTATTGATCCCACATGTTAGTAATGAGGGCCAAGAGAAGAGAGTTTATTAGATGAAATGTGATCACCCCCGTGTCCTGCACAGGACTCGTATCTCTAACTTTTTGAATTCCAGCCAAAATGACATGGGGATGTTTCAGAAACAAAAACATAGGAAATCACTGGATATCATGTGAAAATAGGATAATCACGTGAGATTGTGACAAATACACATGTGAATTTAAATGGAAGATTTTGCAGTAAATAAAGGAGGGACATTTTTAGTATGTTTTTAATATAGGGTTGACAAACAAACTCATGAAGTAAGAAGGAATACATCTGATACTGTACTGCTTTATGTGGAAAGGCTTTAGAAAGTCTTTAACATAGTCTTACACAAGGAGGTGAAATAATGGAAGGGGTCAACTAAAACAGAAACAATGACAGTCGAACAAGCGAACGAGAACAAAACATGTTGCGGCGAAGGAAACAACTATCCTGTACTACGCAGGAGTGTAGGAAGGAAGCAGAGGGCACGACAACTTCCTTTCTTTTTTTCCTGTCTATAAAAGAGCAGCTGACAAAACGAGTGTCATCTGAGCAGGAAGGGATCGGCTGGGTGTCATTCTCCGAGGTCAAACTCATCCAGAATCTGCACAATGAGTGTCTGACGTGTGTGTGTGTGTGTTCAACCCTGTTTCTCAGAAATGACACAACTACATCGCAACTGCAAATATGTTTATGGTAATAAACGTAATGCTGCCTGCATTGTATTTTGACCGAACATTCGCAATGTCTTTATTAATATTTAAACTAAACCGTGATCTTTTCCTAACCCCGACCAGGGAACTTTTGTTGCCTGAATCTCAACATCCACAGGAGACGGTACTTGACCTCCAGTCTCTGGGGGCAGAGTCCTGGATTTTGTGTAGTTCTAGCCATTGAGAAAAAGCAAAGAGTAACAGATCCTTTGAAAACAAATTAGAAAAAAAAGTGTCCTAGCAAAAAAAAAATCAAGGTACTGCCTCCATTTGTAACAAAACGTAATACAGGCGGGATTTCATTAATTACAAAAATTATAATTGAATTTGCAGTTTAGTTATACATGAACTAAACACTGACCTTGTAAACTTGGTCAGTGTTTAGGAATGTGTGCAAAGTCTGAGATTATCGAAGGGTGAGAAGCAGATGCAATGGATGTCAAATGAAAACTCCTGCAAGCACTGAACCACTTAGCGTAATGACATAAGTGCACTTCTCTGTTATTAACTTAACTTTTTGAATATCATTCATCATTCAGTTAATGATATTTGTTTTCATATTTTGTATTACTACAAAAACATCTGTAACATTTTTTCAATCCCACATCTGGCCAAATGGTTAAGTGGCTGGGATTAATGTCTTAGCTAAATGAATAACATTCAGTGAAATCACTTTATTAAGGATTTTTTCATGTCTTATCTTATTTCACGAAAATGGCTTGTTTCTTTTAAATGAAATGCTTTGTTCATACTGTCACCAGACACGCCTCTGTTTTAAACGAGACATGGAATGAAACGCTGGTGCCAAAAAGGCACAATGTGACTTTTTTCAAATTTTAAACATGTGGAAAAAATATTTTTTTATGGAATAAATGATAGAATAAATGGCCTTACTATCATCCATGTGTGTATACAATTTCATTATAAGTGACTGAAACGCGGTGCGAATAGTGAGATCACTATTTTTGTTTTGGTCGTCCTGTAAAGTTGGTGAAATGTCACTTGCGTCCCTTTGGTTCTAAGCCCTCTATGCGTGCATTCACGCGCTTCTTTACGATTTTTGCATTTGTTTGTTTTACACGACATGTGTTTTTCCTTATTGCGTGCTTGAACGCATACATGTGTGCTTGCAGTTTGTCCAAGTCCATGAGTTGTGTGTGACGGTGCCTTGTAAATCTTTCATGTTGCACTTGTGTGTGTGGCCCGTGTCCCGCTCAAAGTCACAGTCAGACACTTAAACATTGTTTATCATTTCATCGAGTGCTTTGTGGCGATGCAGGCCTGAAGTAAACCATGTCGCCGCTGCACGAGAAAGTTTACATCATCTTAAAGGCCCTGCTCGCTTGTTTTAAACGTAAACAAAACCAGCCCGACGATAAAGTAAATAGAAGCACATTTATATTAATAATGCTTTCAATTACACTCAAATTTGCTTTCATTTATACAATGCACACCAACTTGGTTGTGAAAGAGGGGATATCCCAGAGCCAAGCGGGCTTGCTTTTATGAAAAAACATTTTAAAATTTATCTCCAGTCAAATGCAAGTATCTCCTGGAGGAAAATAATTAAGGGTTAGACTCTACGTGATGTCTCTATGTTCTTAAAAAAGATATATGAGGTCTGCAGGAGCCTACTAAATGGGCAGAGAATGAATAGAAATCTGTTTCTGCCCTGTTTCCGTCCTACTACTCAGGGAGTTGTCTTAGAGATCTGTGTGGCCTCAGAGAGCAAAGAGTGGAATGAAATGTTGAAAAGGGGAAATATGTCCATACTCTCCCACCCTGGGATCTTGGGTTTTACATATCTGTGTGGTCTTGGTGAGATTAAGTGGCAACAAAGGGAGTGGGTTAAACAGAAAATGAAGTGGTTTGATTACTAAATCTGGTTTTGTCTCTTTGGGAGATCTGAGGGAGTAGCCTCAAACATTCAGCCAAGATTGGAAATGGTTTCACGGGTTGAATAGCCAGAGTCAGGGCTACGTGGTGGAAAACAAAAGCTCACAATGTCCATTTATTAACCTCTGATTATCAAGGGAACGTTGGCTGACCACAAATATGCTTTGCCAGCAATCCCCCGCTGTCAGTCACTCAGGTCAAACTAAAACTGTCCACAAAAAACACAGCTTTGTATCTTTGGGATTTAAAAAAGGTATGTATAGCATTTAAAACATCAAATTATTACCGCATTCACTCTGAGACATAAGAACATTTACATAAACAAACACGAACATTGCCAAGAGCTTTGACGGCTCCTCCCGGTGGTTTACAGTAATCATGACTAAGGAGAAATGAGCTGTGTTTCCAGGTTAAACAGTGCTAAAGAATTAAAATACCAGTGGTAGGCACTGGAAGGTGTGAATAAACCACAGAAAAATGACTTCCAGCATATGTCCACCAACAGTCAAATGACAGTACTATTAGTTGATGAACAATTCAACAGTATTTGACACCTGAATGATAGACACACCGGCATCGTTTTTTAAGAGAAAAACTGACTCGAGGAGCAGAAATAAGTACATTTATGGCACAATGTGGTCTTTATTTTTGAGCAGAAACCCAAGCAGTAACTATACCATGGGCCACAAATGATTTCAATCACGTTAGAATTTGTTTACACTAACTACAACACAGCATCGCCATTTGGCAATGACATATTAATGTTTAAATACTCTCCACACAGATGAAGTCAAGAAATTTGGACGACGGAGAGGAAAATGTTTGCAGGGCAAGTTCTCCTGTAACTTTGTCCCAGACTCTACTGTGAATTCAAAACCTTTGACCTGTTTGTCACATTGTCACGTGAATGTTTGATAATGGTTTTCAGAAAGACACATAAAGTACGGACAAAGAAAAGCCAGTTTTTAGTCCTAAAGGGGTTTGAGGACAACAAAGCACTGTGCACTCCTCTCATATTTTGTTAAATGAAAAGACAGTTCCCCATTTTGACCAGTTCCAGAAAGCTGCTTTTATTATTATTTTTGGGCAGTGGTGGAAGAAGCATTCAGTGTTTTACTATTAAATGTTATGTTTTTGATTCATTTTAAAGCTGCATTGATGTGTATGTTTCATTTTACTGCCGTACATGTTTAAGATTGAGCTCATTTTAACTACTTTACATATTGTTGGTAGTTTAATTCACAGTAATGCATCATATTCTATAAGATCATCATATGTTTGGAGCATCACTGTCCTTTGAGAACTTCATATCTCTTAAAGGTTGACTTTTTGAAGATGAGTGGTTTTCACATCAGAAAACAAGATAATCCAAGAGGGTTTTCAAAGAGTTTATTTAGCTTAAGAAGGAGGAGAAATCAAACTCACAAAGGAACACTTCATCTTTAAGTTTATCACACGTATGTGGAGATACACGGTTTTCAACAACTGTAATCTGAAAAGTACCTGAAGCTGTCAGACAAATGAAGTGGAGTAAAAAGTCCAATATGTGCCTCTGAGATGTGGAGTAGAAGTATAAAGAATAGTAAAGTAAAATAATGTATAAAGTACCTCAAATGTGCATGCCTGGAGATAAAATAAGCAATAAATAAGATAATCTACTATGTAATCTTTGAATTAACGATATAATGCTCGTAAAGAATGCCCGGGGAGATGACAGCAATGAAAGCACCAGCAGTTACACTTGTATGATCACTGAGGCAAGTTTGGACACGGAGAGTAGTTTCCAGTATAAACAGCCAGTGTTCAGAGGAGTGAAGACTGATTCTGTAATACTAACAGGAAATGAGGGCCAACAGATTTATGCACCAGCAAATAGACACAAGTACAAATATGTACGATACAAGACCATGGTCAACACAAACACAATGACAGACACACACAGAGCTCAAACTCGTCTGAAGATGAGATGAGATGAACTCGTCTGTCCAACTGTTTGGTCTCTGCAGCTGTTTGATCCTCAAAGAAACCGTTTCAAAAAGTCCCTCTGATTTATTTCCAGAAAGAGCTGAGAACATTCAGTCATAGCAAGAAACTCGCCAAAGTGTGTGAGGTGATTTTTTCCGAATTTCCACCAACGATTTCTAAGATATAACCAATCAAATATTCATTTTTTGGAAGTAAAACCACAATCACATTGTTGGTTTCCTGGCAAACAGATGGACTAACATTTACCAACACTTTGGCAAAAAGAAGAGGAGGAAGACAGACCACACTTTGTCTCTGTGTCTCTGGCCTGTGCAACACATTTTTCTAATTAAAATTAAACAAAAACAGCGGTGAGCGAGGCGCTCCCAGATCTGCAGCCCGTTTATTCCAGTTTAAGAACAGTAGGACACCATATTAAACCCTTATACCACTGTACATCTTGACAGACTCTTCAGCTTCAAACATGATCATGATTACAGTTATTATCTGATGCACAAGTCAGAATGAGATGCCGTTTGTTTTTGTTTTTTTTAAACTGGAGCGCTACTGTGTTTGTACTCACATGGCAGGAAGCAGTCTTTCCTCATACAAACCAACAACAGACACAAGATTCTAAGACCGGGAGGGAAAAAAAAAAAAAAGAGGACCTGATAAAGATTATACCGATGAAGTCGACCACAAAGAAGGCGACCTTATCAAACCTGATGTATATGAAGAAAGACAAAAGAAAAACTCTACGCGCACAAATCAGTGTTAGAGATGTGCAGAGTTCTGACCTGCATGCAAAATGTCTCGCAGTCTTTCTCAAACCTCTGTAAAGTCAGAATGCCTTACTCGGATTCCCTCAACATCCCCTCTCTTCTCCCGGAGCTTTGTGTTCACTCAACATGCTCAGCATTGTAATGCGCCTCAATTTCAGCGCAGTGCAGACCCAGAAAGTAACGGATTGTGAGTAAAAGATGGAGACTGATGGAAGGAAAATGCCTCCGAACACGCTTGGCTGGAGCCGCTCAGTGCCTCCCATCGACTGATATTTATTTGTCTGAGCTGTTATTAATGATGGTGAAGGTCATGATGGTGGTGACTTTGAGAGGAAGCACCATCAGCAAAACGCGTATCAGATGGTAAAACGGAAGTTCTAATAGTTTTTATTTTTTTATTTCATTTTGTCGTTTTTATTTGTGAAGTTCGGTTTGAATTTTTGGTTTTCAAAAGTGCTTAGTTTTAGTTCAGTTTTTATGTGTTTCAGTGTTAGTTTTAGTCTTTTTTGTGACGCGGGGCATTCGTCAGAAGTGTTTTAAAATGACTCAACAAAACATTTTTCATGCCGTTCTCTATTCCCTTGTCAAGGTAAGCTAGGTTAGCCTTTGTGTGCAAGCTTTTCAAACTGACTTTTAGATTAATGGCATTTTTTCCCCCTGGAGAACTGTTCCACATATTGTATCACCTTTACGAGGCACTTGCTCTTATCTACAACACAGTCATATTCAAAATAATCCCAAATGGGACTCTGGCACTTGCTCCCAGTTTTCACTACCGTGATGCCAAGCCTGGATGAATTGATGCCAGTCAGCTCAAAAAACTGAAAGATAGATTAAATATCCATCCAAAAATACTAGGCTTACGTATGAAATAAATAAAGACAAAAGGTAAAATACAGGCATCATCGTTTTAGTTTCATTTATCTAATTTTGTACACTCAAGACAGTTTTAAGTTAGTTGCTGTTTTTTTTTTTTTTGGTAAAGCCTCATTTTTATTTTACTTAACATTTTTTTTTTTTTTTAATGATAATAACCGTGCTAAAGTATGTTATGGTTTATTCATTACTTTTTAATGCGAAGCTACTGTACACACAGGTACAGCAGACTTTTTTTTATCACTACTTGGTTCCAGAACTAATGTACAAATCTGAAATACTTTACATTTCAATTTCTCTCCAGTCCACACAAACAATGTGATGGCCTTTCACCTTCGAACCTCACCACTTTTAGTCAACCTCGCTTATGTTTGACAGGGACAGACAGCGAACATATGAGATGGAACGTGTGTGTGTGTGTGTTTGGTGCATGCGCCATTTGCTTTGTAGATACCACGGGATAATCTGTCTAATTTGACACCAAACGACTCTGAAACACAAAAAGTGGGATACGTGAAGGAATGCAGAGAGATGTCTGCTGCGTACTTTGACACGAGTAGACATACGTATCTATCTGTTACTCATATACACACAAACACACACATGCACTCCTTATGACTCCTTTGGCACAAGTAAGGTAGAGTTACACACAAGTCTGTTTTAAGACCTGTCTAATAATAATGCACTGTGACTCCTCTCTGCTATAGACAGTACAGTAGCGCGCACACACACACACACACACACACACCTAGCGCATTGTGAGCCCTGTGAGCAATGAGCAGAGGAAACACCTAATAAAACTGATATAAGACACCCAAGACACACCTGCCACTTCAAACACAAGAACATAGACCTACACACACACACACCTTCTAACTTGTTCCAGATGGAGATGGCTGTCAAGGCTTTATAACACAAGCACGAAATGGCAAAAAAAAAAAAAAAAAAAAAAAAAAAGTCATAGCGCTTTTACAACTTTCACAGCAGTGTGTCTTCATTGTGCGTTTTTACGTGTGTGTGTGTAAACCAGTAATTAGTGCCAGTTTACGTATTCTGAGCACCGCTAAAGCCACTGAGAGCTCGTCTTCCAACTGGGACCAAATTTAATGACGTCTCACTACATCAAAGAAGAGACTTCATTTCAACGCCTTCTCTTCTTCCTTCCTGTCTTCCGTCATTTAATCCTCTTTTGACGTTTACGACTCTCTTTTTTTTTTCCTTTTGCTCTCATTATTTTATTCTTCTGCCCTGCATCTGCCCTCTTTTTGTTCTTAAAAGCTAAGGTCCGTCTCACCTGTGGACAGTGTTGGGGTATTTGAATACACATTTAAGACACAAAATGTGAGTATATGAGTGATATTTAGTGATATCTCGTTGTGGGAAATCACAAAAGGCCCATGTTAGAGTCAGTGTTTAGTTTGTCCGTTCTGGGATTTTTAGTTAAGGGAATGTTATCTCTGGTCCACACTCAAACATAATAGGTAATGATATTAGTGGATCATTCGGAGGTAACAAAAACACCACGATTTGTAATTTGCATGATGAAACAGAAGCAAGAATATTATATTCCATTTATGCAGTTAGATCTTCCTAAATCCTCCTAAATGTTATAGCTTAGGTTGCTTAAAGGGATCACTTTTCTAAGTCTGTAATGAAATACATTTTATAAGCAACCACTGCCTGTGTATGATTCTGTTAAAATCATTATCATCTCCTTCCCCGCTCCTCTCTTCTTCTTCTTCTTCTTCTTCATCCACCATAAAGTCGCCTCCATTACATTCTTCAGGCTAACAGAGCGCCGAGTCAGCTCATGCAGAGGTAAACAACTCGAGGTGCTGACACCGGTTACATTTACTGCTGAAAATGAAAATCTTTTCTGAAGTCGTTTCCTTTTCTTCTGATATAAACATGCACATAATGAGATAAACACACCTCTGCATCTCTTCTGTTTTTGGTACGTCCCTCTCTTCATTTGTTTTCGTCATCTTCATTAAGAGAGTCAGTCTTGCTTCTACTCCCTCCTTCACAAACCAGTTAAAGTCTTCATTGACAGTGTTGATAATCTGAGAGCTCCCTCTTACACCATAACTCTTGGCAATTATTAATTACAAAAGACTCCTATTCATAACCGCTCTCATGATTTCATTATAAATGTTATATCGACTGGAATCACCTGTTTGATCATCAGTATATAGTTCCAAAAAATGTTTGTCTACCCTGTCGATTATAGCTCTTAGAAGGTTCATCTCTCTATTAAATTCATTAGAAAGAAAGTTAACTTGGTCTCTGAGTTGTTGAAGTCTTATAAAAAAAAGTTTACAATAACTTTTGGAGGCAGTGAGGGCGAGCAGAGACTGGAGCACCAGTTGCTGTAGGGTAGGAAACTGAAGTGTCAGCACAACACAACAAGGCACTAAACTGTCTAAGTATGCCATTTACTGTACACTCAGTTTGTCAGAGTGCCAGAGGCACATTCTGCACTTCCCACTACAACATGCGCCTTTTGGGGATTGCTCTTAATGAACGCGCCTTGCAGTGCCATGAATGCATAAATTTTTTGTAGCTTAAATTTAAAATCCTCGAAAAAATGAAATAAAATCAAACTGAAAAAGCTCAGTTATATTCAGTCAATAACTGAAAGATTCTGGAAAAGCGCTGTGACGCAGATGATCCTCAGGGAAGACTGATGTCCAAAGGTTTCAGCTGGTGATCGGCCAAACTCTGTGAAGGCCCAGGACACATTTTGACAGGCCAGAGGTTTGAAGAAGTGCTATTGTGGGAGCTGCTTCTCTGCTGTTCACTGGGGACATTTTAACCGTACGTACAGAGCTGCTGAGCAGCGTAGATCAACTCAGTCACTTCATTTATGGAAGAATCTCTGCTGAGTGATCTGGGTTCAGATCTGGCCACATGTGACTGACAACAAGGTGGAGACTTAAATTCAACACACAGAGAACGGTTAGAGGAAAAGGTTTAAAGAGCATGCAGATAGTCAGGCCAGGGAAACAGAAGCAGGTTGGGAGGATATAGTCAACATCAGAAAATGTTGACGGCAGCAATGCAACAGAGTTTCTTTACGGACTAAAATTGTCTTCTATATACAACATCTTCAGAGACTGCATGGAGAATGAGGACCTGCAGACTTTTATATGACACAGTGTGTGGAACAAGAAAGACACTCGAAATGTGAGGAAATCGAATAGTTTGCATAATCCAATTTAAATCCATATGAATTTCCTACGCACTTGAAGATTCAATCATCACCGAAGTGAATTTCATGAAGGAGAAGCAATAATAACAAACAGAATGGTCAGAGTTGTCATATCAACATTTAAGGTGTATTGATTGGTTCACAAGATCATTTCATACACAGAGTGACAGACCAGAAAACATCCCACCTTAAAAGATGCTGGTAGCCTTTGAGCTGCACATTGAATTGAATTAGTTTTTCTACCCAGCTAACATGAAAAGGCAGCAAGGCATCCTTTCATTCGTCATTCACTCAATGGTTTCTTTATTTGCGACGTATTTTCAAAGAAACATTACAAAGCCAGTCTGTTAAACTTGGACAGCTTGTGCTTCATCCACGTCGTCTGCAGGAAGTGAAAGCCTGCTTAGCTACCTTTTCAGAGTCTAGGTTATTAAAGCTGCGTGAGCCAGAAATCAGGGGGAAAACGGCAGAGTCTGTCCAAATTAAAAGACTAAATAAAAAAGATAGATGACCTGATGCTGTTTCTTGATGCTACGGAAAAGTGAAGCCAAAATATCATGGTTAAGAGAGATGCCATGTTGCTTCTGTGATGAGTAGAGCAGTAGAGTCACGTCTGACAGGATCTCGACAGCGATTGGTAATTAAAGACGTCACTCACATATATAAACACCTATGATCAGCCAAAATCTGACACCAAAAAGAAACGATTGCACACTAAAGCATGAAATAACCTCTGCCTTCCTGCAACTTGAATGGATGTTTCAAACGCAGCTTGATTTTACTCAGTAAACGAACCTACCACTGATTGCCACGCGACATTCTCAACATGTTGAAACGATTCATAAAGTCATTGTACAATTCGATCTGTCTGTCAGTTTTAACCGAGTACCGTATGTAAACCGCTTCCAGGAACCTTGGTTAGATGCACATAGTTCAGACAGATCCGCAAGCAGCACAAACTGAATCACATTTTCACGTGAGCTGAAACATTTCCAACAAGCAAGATCTCAAAGCTGTGTAACTTTTGAAGTATATCATCGTCTGAGCTGTTACATTAACACATGTAGACGCACATACGTTCACATGTATTTTGTCCTTGTCTGTCTTCGCATTTAATCTAAAACCTCTGTTCAATCACGTTACACCAGCTTCATACCATAGTTAGTGCAGTGATGTTGTTCCATCGTCTAAATAATGATTAATTTGTCATGTTTATACCGAACTGTCAGCTTACCTGTGGCTCCTTCCCCCTTAAGATGCAGTCCTCTCTGTTGCCAGGTAACGGGGGCCAATAGATCTGTAACAGGAGGTAAAGTAGGCAGAGAAAAGAGAAATATGGAGGAAACAAAGAAAAGAAAGGCATGTGATCATTAATGATATCATAACTTTGAAATATTGCAAACAACCACCTTGTTCAGCCATATTGCAAAATGTAATAACTTCGTGTGAGGCATCAGGTTCTGTTAATGCAATCAAAACATGATAGTCAGCCCTCGTGTCGTTAAATTGAAATTATTTTCCATGCAAATTCTCTTGTTTTAGCAATTAGAAGCAAATTGAGCGGAGCCGATCTTGTACGTATGATGAATGAGAGGCGTTGGAATAAAGAGGCAAAGACTTGGGAGTTAACATTTGGCTTGATTGAGAGACGACAGACACATTTATCATCTCAGTTTTAATACCAGAAAAGACGAAGCCCAGGCCAATGGGTGAGAACATGCAAACTACCGAAGAAACATATTTTCTCACTTACACGTTTGCAGACTTGCAGATTCCTACAGTTATGTGTATCTGTTCAGACCTGCGTTAACGTGTGTTTTTTTTTTTAGATCTGATCACAAGTGGACAGCTCTAAGTACATCTGTTCACACCTGGCATCAGAAATCATCTCCACGCAGCAATGACTTCCACGCTCCATCTGCAAATCGACAAATTCGTCTAATAGCCTAAAACAGATCACAAGCTTTCATTCTGGATGCGGCGCAAGCTGTCAAATTGGACTGGATTTGTAATGTTTCTTTGTAAATGCATCACAAATGAACAGACCGTGTGCATAGTAAATGATGAAATGAAAGGAAGCTTTGCCCAGTTACTTAAGTACTGGCAACGTTTAAGGTCAATCAATCAATGCTCCTTAAATCTCAATATGAGCACTCTGACTATTCTGTTTTTAGTGGTTCTCTTGTGTGGCGTAAACTTTAGTGACGATTGGGAAAAAAAATGTATGTGAATTTCAGCCGGATCCTACAAAATGTGAGTATTATTTCCTCACTTATTGAAGAAATGATGTGCATTGTTAAAACACATGCGCTGGCGTGCTGACTTTCGCTTGTACAGAGGACGTCAGCTGAATAAGCAGTCCATCAGTGTGGTCCAGGATTAATTTTTGTTCACACTGTTTAAAGAATGTGTCCATATGTGGCCCAGACCACCTCTGAATGTGGTCTGAGTGATTGAATCTCTGCATCCTCCGGCCTTAGAGCTGTCCACTCGGCTAACAAAAAAAAAGCACGTTAATGCCAGGTCTGTGCAGGATGCTGATGTGAATCTGCTGCATACGGTAAATGTTCCAGACATCCAGAAACTGGTTCGGTGGCCAATCTTCTGTTTCACGCTGAACTAAAAGTAAACCTTAGCTGTGCTCAGCCAGACTTCCAGAGTTTACAAGACCATCTGGGGTTTAAAAAAACTAAATATACGGTAAATAAATAAATCTCTTGTCAGTTTTTTAACTCAAGTTCTCACAGTGTTGATCCAAGATTGTCTGATTAGGAAAGTCCCAAGTCTTCCTCTCATTTTGCCAGTTCAGTAAGAAAAAGAGAGGAATCTCAGATAACCATGACAGAAAACCTGGATGTGAAACAATGGCACAGGTTTTAGATATATAAACAATGAAGAGAAAATCATCACTAGTGAGGAAAGCTCAAGTATGTCTCAGTATTGATCTTCAATGACGTGTTTAATATTGTAGTTTCGTGGCGACTAACAGAGGTTTGCTTTAGGACAATACGTCTTTGTCTGCCCCAGAAGGAAGCTGGCCTTGTTTTGGCTAAATGGGAGAATAGAAACCAGAGAGAAACAACAAATGCTGATGATTGTGTTCGTATGTGTGCAGGGGACGCTGTGGAAGGAACAGGTTTGTTAAGAGTGAGTATAAATAGGAAACCGATAAAGTCACTGAAAGAAAAATGAAGAGAAACCGTGTGAGTTGAGTTGGAAAGGTAAATGAAGTTGGAGTCTGTTGGTTTAAATTTCGAGCAGACTCTCTTCTTTAGTTGTCATATCACCAGTAACGGTTCGAGACAGATTTTTATCTCCTCCATAAATCCTCATTCATCACAGCCAGCACAGTGGACTCTGTAAAATCAGGATGACTGAAACCTGGCTCGCAAAGATTGAAATCCTCTGACACGTTGTCATCTGTATTTAAAGCCCTGCGTGGAGAAAAGATATGACACTGAAGACCCTGAATGTATTTTACCCACTCTGATATAGTGAAGTGTAAAACCACAAATATGTAACCTATGCAGCCCAAATAATAGGCTTACAAATCTAAAGGTCATAATAGTTTCTAAAATATTTGAGTGCATTCAGAAAGCCCTCAGGCTGAGTGTTTTGTTCTTCTGTAAAAGAGCAGAAATGTGCCAGGACGAGAAAACTGTGAAAACCCTGTGGATACCATAAATTATTCATTGTCATATAGTTTTGTTTCAGACTACATAATACCTGTGGATCATAATGTCTTTTAAATCGTTTTCTTTAGGGATTCTCAATTACTAGTTTCTACCTCTTGGGTCAATTTGTCTTCTTCTGATTTTTGCTTAATAATTTCCACAACTAAAAATACAAGAGCATGAACTAACACTTTGAGTTAGAACCGGAACAGTTGGTCACACATACACGTTTATGATATTACTGCTGGACTGGGAGAAATGTATGATGATAATATGACGGAATTCCCACATTGAAATGCTTTCCTGAACACATTGGAGCAGTTGTATTAGGATTTGTTTTTTTCCCCATTCTGTCTGGTAGACAAGTGCATCGGAAAAAAAAAGGAAATCATTTAAAATATGTGGGCTGAATTAAAGTACACTGTCACTGGCTTTAACTGGGAATACACTGTACAGGCTTGACCGATGCCTGACATCTGAAGAGAATTTTAAGTGAAAAATAAAAGTGAGCCAACTCTAAATTTAAACAAAACTCTGCTTTCTTTGTTGCCAATGTGTTTCATAGGGAAAACTATCAAAGGTGAATAGAAACTACTGTATTCTTGCTTCTAAAAAACAGATCTACCTTCACACCATCTGATTGAAGGGTCTTTCTAACGCCTGACCTTTTCATGTCTAAAAGCTGGCTTGCACTTGTGGGAATCCATTAGAAACAGTGGTTTGTTTCATGCCTGGCTGAAATGAATGTATAAATTAGAGTCAGCCTAAAACTTGGCTTGAGAAGGTTTTCGATCTCTGGAACTGTTTTTCTGGCCCTGATGCTGGATTGATATGAATGTGGGCCTGTCGACAGGCCTGGCTCAAACGTTCAGTCTGACCTAAAGCAGTCTGATAGCATGCCTGACTGACACTGATATACTGTGAAATCAGGTCCTGGCTGGTAATGATCTGACTCCATGTGCTGCAATATTCCATCGACTGTCCATAAGTCCTGCTCCGCACGCTTTGGGAAATATGGCCAACCTCCACCAGTCATCCATGTTGTACCGTTTAACTGTTTCTTTGACACTTCAACCCCACCCTAAACGTATCATTTGCTGTTGTTATTCTTAAACTACATTGGTGTAAATTGCAAAGAAGTCTATTCAATACTAGAAACAAATGAGCCCTGATGGTGATTGGTAGAAAAAGCTGGTTCGGTGATGGGAAAGAAGCTGGACTCACTGGGGACTGTGGTGGAGAGATGAACACTGAATAAGGTGGAGCACATCGTGGGCCTCTTCTCCACATTCTAACCAACCAGCGAAGTGGCTGCAGTGGATGACTCACCTCACTACGATGCAGGTCTTAACGTTACAGAAGATCCTCCATCCCCACTGCATCAGTCTGGAGACTAAACTGAAGATAGACTGACTACACTGCAAATAATTCACTCATTTTCTTTCTTTTCTTGAGCTGAAGGACACATTCATTTCCCTTAGGGATGAATAAAGTTCATCTGAATCTGAATAGTTCCAGCTTGTTCTTTAAATTTGGACTGAAAATAGCCTTAACTTTTGACAGAATTACACCTCAGTGAGACTAAACAGGAGCTCTACATGCATCAGTAGCTTGAATGACACAATACAAAACAGACAAAATCACTGAAAGACACAAAGCATCAAATAAATCTTTGTTCACGTTCCAGCTTTTAAACATCACAGAACAGAACAAATCCCTCTGGTTCGCTTTAATGAAACCTTGAACAAGTTCACTTTCATTCGGCGTGTTTTCAGTGTCTGATATTTACCTCTGTTCTTGTTTTCCCACACTGTCAAATACTGACGATCACAATTCTGACATCACTGTTTATGTCAGACCACGGTATTCCAGCCAACCAGTCCGCGAATGCTGTTCATTAAACAAGAATGCTATTTTGACAGACTGACGTTCAGACCCACGGCTGCACAACGCACCACCTCGCCATCGTCAACACTGAGACTTCATCCACCTGAAGACCTTAATGAGTGCAGGATCCTGTAAACCTTTGATAAAAGTCTAACTCATCTCAGTTCACATTACAGGAGGAATAGAACAAAACACAAGTCGCCAGAATAAAATGAATAATATAAAACATACTTTTGGTTCAGAAACGTTCGTACCTGTGGTTTGTGGGGATGTACAACCGAGCCATTTTAATCTGGCGACTGGGTTGAGGATAAGCATGTTTTTAGAATAAAACTGAATACAAAGATACAATTTCTACAATATCTTTGACACCATATATTATTTATAGTTACATGATGCTACTCCATGCTAATGTTAGAAATAAACCTGTTTCCATTTTGATCTGCTCAGTTGTAATTTAGAAAACAAAAATAAGAAAACCCAGATCTGTTTTTGTCAGTTTTGGGTATAAATACTGAGCCATGGTGAAATTTGACAGAAGCAAAAAGATTGAATCATGAGCTTGAAGCAGGGCGCAACAAGCCTTGAATTGCCTAATTTGAATATTGGAACGAAACATTGCAACAACCCTCAATCCTGAAGCTAACGCTTAGGAAAAGGAACGTAGTCTCCAGAGAAGAGGTTTAAATTTCAACACATACTTTGATTTTTTCAACACGTCATTGTTTTTACGTCGCATAGTTTCCTCTATTGAGGCCGGAGGGATTACTGTAGAATTAAACTGCACTAAGTGAACTGGGCAAGACGCCATCGTCAAAATCACCAAGAAAACACAGCCGCAAAAACCAAACACTGGGCAAAGTAACCCAGTTGTCTGAGCTCGCAGAAACATCTCTGACAGGTGCCAACCACATTTTCAGGCCAGATAAAACAAGTCTGAGCTTTTTATATACAATAATCAAAGATGGTATATCAAATAGTGTAATCCAATGTGTTTATGTTTTAGCAAAGAGAACGTGGAAAATTTATTCCATCAAGCGAAACATTTACTTGAACTAAATCAGTATTTGTTTTAGTTTCTCCCGGGTAATTATGATTAAAGGTATTGTTCCACTCTCCGGATTTGATTCAGTAGGAACTGGATCACGTTGCACGTCTGGGCACAAACATGTCGGGCGCATTGATTTAATGCAATTTGACTTTCACATGTTATGTTTAGAAATACCTAAAACCGCTTTCCAGTTTATTACATTGTTGGTGAGATTTATAGTGCAAAGAAAGGGTGGTGGCTTGGTTTTTTACATCAGCGCATTTTATAAGCTGTGGTGCACAGAGTTTAAGCTGAAAGGCTGTTTCACTTTAACCCTAATCTTACCGACTGGGTTACCTGCAGACCCCAGAAGTTATGTTGTTATTTATATCTCACTAGTGCTTTATTCAATGATTCCAATTTGTAATGGATTTGTCAAATCAAATCGCTCAGCGTGGTTCTGTTCTGTTTTTGTTTTTTCTATATATTTGGGTGCTGAGGGATCCCACAAATGCATGTAATTCTGCCTTTTCAGTTTTAACAGATGGAACTACAGTATTTACTGGGTTCATGTTTGCAGGTACATAAAACGTGTTTGCTCCTCCTGTCACGTGTCAGCATGCCCTGAACATTATGCCCAAACTGAAAAAATCTGACTTTCATTTATTCACCCTTCATTTCGATAGTGGGTTGTACTGAGACGAGGGTCTACTTCTCTATTAAAAGACAAAATCAATTAGCGTTGAGGTTTGAATTTCAAATTTATTTCAGTTATTTCATGGTCAAAGGTACGCTGGTTGATTTCACTATATAAATGTAACATGAATAATGTTTACCTGAAATGACTGGAAACTAAATTATTCCAGAATCAAAGGATGTTAAATGAGCCTGAGCTTAAAAAAGCTGCAATTTGTATTAAAGAAAAGTATGTTTTTGTCTTACACAATATGGAAATGAACTGTAACTTTCCTAAAATAATCATCTTTTATTTTTCCTGATGACATATACGGTATACGGTTGTTTCTAACAGCAGTTTATTTTGTGTGTTTAATATGTTCAGTTGTTAAATATGCTGAGTTAAAGAAACTGTATCCTGGCAAATAAACTTTCATACAACACGATTATGAATGAATAGTTTAAAGTGCCTTTAACCTGTGATTTTATAAAACGGGGAGTGGCTAAAGGCCCCTGGTTGTCATGGCAACGGCAGTTCAACACGAACATGTTTTCGTGAGGTAATAATTGCTTATATGAAGACAAACATTTCTATTCATTCAGGTTGTTTTTTTTTCTTCATTTCAGTGTGTGTTTATTGGGGAATTTGGCAGATGTGCAAACCTTTGTTTCATAAAGCTGGCATCACTGATAGATTTCACAATGGCTGGCTCTTACAGGGGCATGGGTATTAAACTTCAAACAACTCGCAGCAAAACCGCAACCAAACCATGAGCAGTGGGAGGAGGCTGAGAGGCGGCATGAGGACGAACCGAACCGTGGATGATGTGGGCGAGATCTGGCTTCCTTGTTGACTTAAATTCCCCGTTCACCTATTCTCTCTGTGTCACTGCAGTGTTTCTGACCCATGCACAAAAACAAGCATACAGCACCGCCTCTAAAGTGGTGAAATATACTTTTGTTCTGTGCTTACAAAACCAAAACCAATTTAAAATGCGCAGGGAACCCTACTCTAAAATACAATCTGACTAAAAATATGCTGCACGTTTTCCCTGTAGATGTTCTTGTGATTAAATGGCAGCCTGTTTTAATTTAAAACCGCTCATCTCCCTGGTGTTGAAGCTTTCCAATGCAAACCCTCTGAAACCTCAAATGCCATCACTCAAAAGCATAATTCCTCCACAAATCACAGCAAAAGCCTGCAGCTCTGAAAAGTAAATCCCATTTAAATATATTATTTGAATGAGACACGTTGCCGAAGCAAAACTCAAATATTCATTAGCACTTAATCAGCTTTCTGTATGGTCCCTCCCTCTCTTTGTTTGCCAGTGGGAATCTGTATTACAGTTAACACATCGACCTCTGGATTGTAATTTATCTTTCATGACTTTCTCTTGAGCCAAAGTAACTGTAACTCCCACAGCAGAACCACTTCGTCTGACAAGGCTTTATGACAAATTAGTGTATAGATTAAAGTTTACTTAGAGGCCAAAGCAAGGTTGATTTATAACTAGTGCACTTTTACAGGTGTTATTGCACCAGAGAAGGCCTGAGATTGTTCGAATATTTTGGCAAAAGAAGCAAGAAGGAAATTAAAATTCCTGTGATCTCAGTCATACCTTATTCCCAGTAAAAAAAATACTTTTTTACCTTAAATTTCACAATATAAACATTACATATTCAGTTTGTATAACGTTTTGTCCAGAAACTAGGTGTCCGATAATTTCCTCTTTTTTATTTTAAGAACACTGAATAGAACTCTTTGTAATCCGGTATATTAATGGTCCAGTGATGACGCAATAACAAGAATATGGAATGAAATGGCGATTCAGGTTTGAGTCATCAGTTTTACGGTTGATTTATTACAGAGAACGCTTTAACAGATGTTCTGCAACACTTACCCAAAACCCTACGCCTGTCTCGTCAAACCGTATATCAAAACAAGCACTTACAGAGTCCCTGAAATTCAAATAATGCTGGAATGATAAATGTAGACTGAGCAATAACTCACCCTTTCCATCCATCATCTGAACAGAGCACATTAAAAAATAGTTTTACGGAGAATGTTTAAGCGACTTTCAGACCCTCACCTCTTTGGATTCACTACTGGCAGGTCCCAGCATGAGAGAGTACAGGATGTCTTTCCCTCCCAGGAAGAGGCGGTCACGGTACTCATCCAGGAAGACAGCAGAGAGAGACAGCTGGCCGTGATGACCACTGAAGACAGACGACCTGTTGGTGGACAGCAAGTCTGCAGAAAGAGAAGAGAATAGGATGAGTATTCCAGAGGAAATCAAAAAGGAGAACGGTTATGGAAATGAGAGTGCCGCACAATCTCAGACTGTTAAAAAGCGCCAGGATTGAACTGAAAAATAACGAGGCTCAGATTGTTTCACACGCCTTCAGAACTCATTCATTCACCAGAATAAACAGTTGTGATTATATTCAGATCTAGTCGAGCCTCAATGATGTGATATTGTGTCGGAATATTAACTCACACATCCACACAGTGACAGTTTGTTGTCTCGGTCCTTCTTGGCTTTGGCTGCAGCAGCTGCGTTGCTTTTCGCCTGTGTCATATTTTAAAACTCTTCATATATGTTTAAAATGATAGTTTCTTCTTTTGTGAAAAGTATGTGACCCCGCCCATGTTTGTGATTCGTCGCCTGGTGTCAATTTTGCCTTTTTTAATGCGAACGCACTCGTAACCAGAGTCAGACATTCTTGGTTGACAAAGCGAGTTGATAACCACCTTTGTGATACCACTGAGTGTGACTGTGAATGTTTGGTTTTTGTCGAGCCGAGTGACAGGAAGAGTCATGATGCAGGCCCCGTGTAGAAATGGATGCCAACAAGAGGGTCACCACTCAACTGGTGGCCAAAAAAACATGAATTGTTCTGAACTTGTGAACTAACCGAACACTTTTTAGCACCCACAGGGTCTAATGATCTTGTTTCTAACATTAAATAGACATCGTTTGACCTTGTTTTAAATGATATTGTTTGTATTCCATATTAGAAAAACAACTTTTAGTAAGGGTTAGTAAAAGATTGTAGTTAGGGCTAAAATTTGTGCCGTTTGTCCCTATTTTACATGCATTTATTCACAGAACTGCCAGAGGTTGCCTATGTCAACATCGGTAGTTTTAACCCCCTCAAGCAATTGACTGATGCTGTCGTTTTTCTGGTGAGGTCGGGCCGGTCGTAGAGGATAAAACATCCCATACAGAGAGCTTAAGAGACACCTTTGCAGCTGCAACTGCTGCTACCACTCTCCACCTACCTTCTGTTAAAGATATCAGACATTACTACTGTTAAGTCATCCAGGTGCACGCTTTCATGAGGACACACAAACACAGATGATGCACAGTCCTTGGTGAGTGTGTATCAGTGGGAGATGAAGAGTGTGCACCTGGCCGTCCTCTCTCTGATCTGGCAGCAGCTTCAAAGTCAAAAGGTTGATGCAATGACTCTGCAGGAGTGGTAGAGACCGGGTTGAAATCAAGTTCAGCTAGACATGGGATGTCTCCTCTCTGACATACTGGATATGCATACCCCAACACAACTGCAAACCCGCTGCCGCTCAGCCTCACAGCTTCCCACAGCTTCGAACTTTTCCACTTTCTCACACAAACACCCCTTAGTTCCCATATTCTGTCTCGTTTTCCGTGTCGCCATTCTACTCTCCCTCTCTCTGAGCAAAGACGAGGAGAGAGATATATGTGTGAGGAGACGTTGTCGGTATGCCAAACTCTCGGCGGAGGAGTCTTTTGACTAAATCGACTCTCTGTCTATGTCTCATCACTCGTCTGCCACGGTTGTTATTCCTCTCGCTCCTTTTCGCTCAGTTCAACACACACATATACACTAACATACACACACACACTTGGTGGGAAAACAGCTTCAGTCACTCGCCACTCAGCAAGAGTATTAAATGAGCAAAGCACAAGGGCCCCATGTACCAAAGACACCTTGTCCATCACTGGGGCTTTGCTCACACACACACACTCAAACAAACATCTGATCTGTTTTTAGTGTAGATTTCTATTTCTGAATCTCATAAGGACGCACGCCCACCTGCATACTTGAGCTGGAGAGTAAGAGATTTTTATCTTTAATCCATCAATAACTTTTGCAATTAACATTTTTCATTTAATGTGTTAATTCTAAATGCTCAGCACACATCAAAAGTTTCCAGTTATTCATTAGCCTGACTCACAGGAAGCAGTCAGTCGGAATAAACCTTTATTATTTTCCTCTATTTCATAATGATTATGGGTTCAGACCTTTCTCCAGGGTTGGCACATCGCTACAACAAAGTGTGGAGACAGGTCTCGCTAACCAAGGCTAGTAATTTGTTATTGCTTGGCTCTTTTGCCTGCAGGCATAATACACACACTTACAAGTACACCCTCATTAGCAGAAGAAGAAAGTTTTACAAAGAGCTAAACAAAAGAAACTTTTAACATTTTACCACTTTATCATATTTTAACATTTTTCCCCTAATAGGTTCTTTCTAGCAGCGTAATCAAAACAAGGATGAACGGGCAGCTCTGGTGAACACACAACCCTCCGCTGAGCTAAAAACTTTGAAGACAGGGACGAGGCGGATCGTTGTACAAGGACAAAAAATGGGTGCAAGACTTTAAATCTGCTGCCGAGGGAATAATGAGGAGATACACAAGCAGGAAGACACCAGAGATATACAGCAGAGAGAGAAAATTAGAGAAAGAAAGTGAGGGGTTGGAGGGAGGTGTGAAGGGGGGCAATGTGGCAGTTAGTAGCTGCTAAGAGTTAGAAAATAATGGGCAGAAAAAGCCACAAGACAGACAGAGAGTGTACTGTAGCCTGAGGGATTTACTGGGCCTGGCAAGGGAAGCAGAAGAAATACAATGAAGAGACGGAAGATGAGCTCTCAGACTGTTTCACATTATTGAAAAAGTGTGCCATCATATGTATTTTTATGCCAAATGTGTAATCTCAGTATAGTTTGATTGCATTTAATATTGTGGCTTTTGGAAGTCAACGTTTGTCGCTGTCAATCGATCATCACTTTGCACCCATTCGACATAAACATTTGCACTGACAGTTTTAGCAGCCAGATATTTCAGGTCTAATCAGTGTTCCTGATACAGAAGACACAGCGGAACAGGCAGACAGCTCAGCATATCTTTAGCTGATGAGCGTCTGTCTCCACCAGTTCAACTTTTTCCATGCGGTCCTAAGCACTGAGATGACCTCTGACTGGAGAGGGAGGCGTGAAGGCTGACAAGAAATCAGTGTGTGTGAGAAAAAAGATAACTCCTTCTGTCAAATTTTACAATTACTCCTACATAAATCATTGAGAGTCATAAAGTTAGCAAATAAATAATGTTCTTTTCTCATTTCCGTGTTGATTGGCTTTTACTCATGAAGTGTAACCAATCAGTCCTGTGGGTTCAGCATTTTGGTTTCATGTAAAACTTGCTAAACTAAACTAACCTAACATATCATTAATCCAACCCTTGATGTAACATTCTCTGGAAAATATCATATTTGCACTGATACCGATTCAAAATGAATATCTGATGTTGTCAACATGCAATTACAGTTATTCGGCTAATGTTACATTAGTACTCGGCCCAGTGTAAAATGCCACATTAAACCCGTCTAATTCTGTTGGAAACAGTGAGCTGGAGTCAGTTTTACTGCAGTTTGGCAGGTTGTTTGATCACGTAACTGTCTGCTGTAATTTGTTGTACATAGATTTTTTTTTAAATATAGGTCATATAGGCGTATAAGTCAATTGAGCAGAAAGTTTTTTAAAATGCAGTCAATTGAACTTTCACCAAGTGTGTGTAAATGAAGTAATTTTCTGGTTTCCTTTGCAAGCTTCAAATGGGTCACTTTGTTTATAGCTTGTTAAATTCAGGTCGTTTCTTCATATACACAATCTCCCAAACACACAAATGCCTGGAAGCCTCCTCAGCCTGTTTGATGTCTTCTGGTTTTTTTTTTGTTTTTTTACCTCTGTTTTTCATAAATCACTCAGAGGTATACACAAATCTCCTTTAAATATGTAAGCACATAAATACCACAACCATACACACACACAGAGACACACAAACAGCAAGGGAAAGGTGAACTAACAGCTTCCATCTGTAGCTTGTTATCGCTGCAGCAGCTCTTCGCCTTTCGGTGGAAACCACACCACTGTCTCACCTCTCACCACCTTCTCTCTCTCCTGCTGTCTATCCATCTTCACCTCTCTTCATCTTTCCATTTAACCTCCCTTTTTCTTTCCTTTCTGCTCGGTCGATCCATTTTTGACTTCCTCTTTGGTGTTACTTTTCCTTTCTTGAAGTTGCTTCTAAACATGTCTCCAGTTTCATCTCTAATGTCTGTCCATCCGTCTCCCTGCCTCTCTCCCTCTCTCTTTCGACATCTATCTCTTTTGTCCGTCTCACATCTTATCCATCTTGCGCCTTAAGCCCCTATACGTCCTTACAGCATCCATAGGGAAATGTCTACATCTGTCTTCAATGTGTCTTATTTCCCTAAAGGCAGCCAGCCAACGCTGCGCTGACAAACAGCAGCCGTGCCAAACCAAAGCGACACATGAAGGAGCATCTGGTTTCACTGTAGGTGTCAAACCTCAGCTATCGCATCACCACAGTCTCAGCCACTGAAACGAGAACGATATGCGTGCGGTCATTTATTCTGTGATTTGTTTACATTGTCAATGTTCTGCTTAGTCAGGCTGAGGTGTCTGTCAAATCTTAGTCAGGAATGCGGGCTTCATAACATAATTCGCCGCTGCTGTCGAAAGACCGTTTGCTTATTTGCATATTTGCATTTGATCTGGAACATTACGTCTTTCATCGCCCAACAAATGAAATGTCATCAAAAATCTGAAACAAAGAGCACTTAAATCTGTCATCACCAGCAGAAAGCCCAATGATATAAAATTATCTGTGAGCAAAATACACAAACTGAAGATATCTGACTGATGACAGATTGCTTTGCTCTGACATTAAAATACTATGGCAAAAGCACGTTCATCCATTGCATTCTACGGCATCTCCACAGTGTGCTTATCGTCTCTGTCTATTTCGACTTCCCTCCAGTTTTCTGGTTTCCTCCTCAAGTCCAAAAGCATAAATACTTGAATCTGTGACTGTGAATTTCATGTAGGCCTACGTGCTTATCAACCTGTCCTGTAACCAGAAACAGCCGCTGCCCGCTCTGGTAACTACCCGCCTGGCATAAAATTGCATACAGACAAGGTTAACCGCCGAACTTAGCGGAAGATTTTATTATTGATTGCCTTCTAGAAAATGTCCCAACTTTTCTGGAAATGGGGTCTGCACATCATCACAACAATGAAACCTATTACATTTGATTACTTTTTGCATTGTTTTGAACTTTTTACACTTGGCAGTAAAGCTGAAAAGTCCTAAAAACATCCATTTAAACCAGGCAGCGTCAACCTCACACTATATTCAACACTGATTCCTGTCAAATCGTAACTGCTTTAATTTAACTTGAATTCAGATCAGATCTTTTACTTTGCAACTGTAACTTGTTATGATTTGTTTTGTAATTTAATTGTGTAGTGCCATTACAAGTTACCCCAACACTGACCATATTTCATATTTTGATAATAACCAAAAGTCCTCAGTGATTACAGTATATGTACTTTTAACACTTTAGCACACATTTACAGCAGGGCTGGACAAAAAAAATCTCAAAATCATTTAGCCTGTATTATGATATAAGATATATATATACAGTATTTCTCAATATTTTCTTAAAAATTGGGTTAAATTTTCAGCTGCAAGCCTGAGACGCAGAAGATACACTGACGTTACAACAGCAGCAAAACGTTACATAAATAGAATAACCAAACACTTGCTGGTAGACTCTAAAGAACTGACTCCACACTAATACAGATATTTTGTAAAATGAACATGTTACTTTTGGGCCTCTCATCTATACTTAAACGTCATTTTAGGTCACTAAAACTGAATTTTTTTTAATTCCTTCCAAAGTGAAGATTTCTTTTAGAGAGAGATTGCAAAACAACACCAATTCACACATGTCTGTTATTGCTTTGTGTAATGACCATACACCTGTATATGTCTACGATATACACGATATATATACAGTCAGTGTATAAGTCAGTGTATTACCTACAGTAGATCACGGTCAGCACATTTAGAGATGGACACGTGTACCAGTGTTGTGGCAAAATATATATGAAATAAAAGAATACACCTCAAAGACCCAAACCACGTTAACTTAGGTTTAGAACATGTCGTTGCTGCTCAACTTCATGACAGACTAAAACTTCTGTTTCTGCTGCGTCCAATATTATCTGAAGGTCCGCAGTGTCTGCAGTTTAAAGTCTGTCAGAAACAATGGTTCATCTGAGGGTTTGTAACGGTTTGTTGTCATTTTTGCGTTCTCGAGCGCACAGAGATATTTTGTAAAATAAAGGTTATATGCAATTAAAAACAGAGGAGGAAAATATCAGTTTAGAGATATATCTGTATTAGTGCGCACAGGGCATTAAATACACTCGCTAGCCTCATTAACATTAATGTTAAACAACCCATGATGCAATGCTCTCTAAATACCATATTCACTCTGGTGTTGAGGACATTTACAATGAATGTTTGTCTGTGAGAATGAGAAAAGCAAAATGCCAAAGTGAGACTCGATATGGTATAAATCACAGCTTCTTTCACAGCCACAATAACTTCATCTGCCCCTAAAAGGACACAAATGGTCACAACGTTAAGCCTCTTGTTCTTGCTTGACTGCATTTGACAAAGAAACACTGACAGATCTGGAATCAAGAGCAAATATGGTTTAAAGAAAGAAAGGGGAGTGAAAAAGTTCACTTCCAAATCTCATGATAACATCTCTCGCGTACAAATTGGGCACAGGCAGAGTGTAAGCCACGTTAAGCTGCGTAAGACAAAAACGCTCCCACAAGTACATGCACTTAACGCACACGCGATAATATCTGTGTTTTTGTTGGCTTACAGGGAGAGGAGGGACACATCTGAGGCCGATTACACCCCCTGGGTTACTAAATGCATGCCAGAAACACACACACACACACGTCATAATGAATCTATAAGTCACAGGTTCAGTCGTATCTATCATCTCAGCTGACAAAACCTACTGTCAGGCTCTTCTCTAAATATTTCTGCTCGACATTTTGTTTTCATGAGCTCTGACACACAAACACGTGCACTTACAAGCAAATAAAGACTCATTAGACTCATTACACCGTTGACAGACTTCCCAGGGTATCATTAGATCTCAGCTGTATATTGTTGCAGTGTGCCAAGTATTTCTGGAATCTGCTGCACACACAAGAAGTCATCGCACAGCGCTTCTCCTCCCACTCACCTTCCTCCCCATCATCATCCTCTCCCTGGTCTTATATTACATCTGTCCTCTCCACTTTCGTCCTCACGTGGTTCCTTATGAGGCTAAAAGAAGTGCAGGACGATAAATTAATCTGTCTATTTTCATTTAGATATTTTCAGAATCGCACGTAGGGAAGATTTATTGAGTTTCGCTGCTGTATGACAGTTTTATTAACCTCACTTATAATTGAGGCCATGTTGTCTGTTTCTTAACTTTGACAGCTAATAAACAGGACTGTGTTTTTTTAACATTTACACACAGCATTCTGTGATTTTTCGTATAATTTCACAATTTAAGTGTTTGTTCTCCCCGTATTTCATCTTAAGATCAGTGTCACAATTTTCTTTGCCTTTCCTACAATTGACAGAAATAAGAACAGATTTAAATACAGTATGAAGAACTACATCATGACTATGGCCAAGTCGGAATTTTCTAAATAAAAACTGAAATACTCTTGTTGTATTCCTCCATTTTGTTCTCACTTTTTTTTTTCTTTTTAAGTGTTATTTATATAATTGATGTATCTTCATAAGCCATTGTTTGGCTTCTAACCTCTCGTGCGCAATGTTGTTGTTTTTTTAAGAACTTTCTGAACGGATGAGAATCTTCTACTTGATGTTGAATAAGGTGATCAACCTGACAGGGTTTATTTTGAAATAGTGACGAGCTCGGTGCACATTATCCCACTTATTACACGGCTATTTGCTGAAGAAATCAATCATTTGACAAAAATATTGACATAAAAATGATCTGATTGAATCGAAAATGATTTACAGTCTTCAGTGAGGCTAATAGATGTTATAGATGTTATCATGAATACAGATTAGCAACAGCTGCACAATTTTTTTGAGATTGAAATTGTTTGTCTTGTAACGTTATTTAGGCAGAGTCCATTAACAGCTAATAGCAGACTATTTCTGGGAGATAAGTGATAAAACTTCTAATCCTCCATGTGTTTCT
The DNA here is from genome assembly GCA_037367275.1 of Coranthus polyacanthus. Lineage (NCBI taxonomy): Eukaryota > Metazoa > Chordata > Actinopteri > Kurtiformes > Apogonidae > Coranthus > Coranthus polyacanthus. The sequence goes on from JAPQRN010000025.1 coordinate 25,504,148, forward strand.
TGGTTGAAGCTCACTGGCAGAGATAACGCAGAGCAGATAACTCCTGACAGAGTAAACCCTGGGATTTCCTGCCAACCTGTTACTGCTCTTCACTGGAGGTGTCAGTCCACCAGGAATGGCTGTCAGACACATGGGATAAAACTGTGGACAGCACGCAAGGAGGGACCGTAAATCCATCTCTGTTTTAGTCTACTTTTCCTTTTCATTTGCTCTGTTCCTTTCTTTTGTTCTTTCTCACCATCCCTCCCTTTCTCTCTCTCACACACATAATGATACAGTCAAGGCTTCTTCCCTCTCAGTCGCCTGACGATGCCTATCTGAGTTGCTGTTACTCGATCTCCCCTGCAGGGCCAATGAAAACACAGCGCCGGGTGTTACCTCATCACCCTCGATTCTCATCAACCTCACCCTCCTCTTCCTCCCCCCACCCCCCCGTTCGCTCATTTCATCATCTCTCCCTCCCTTCCTCCTCCCTTTATCTTCCTTTTCCCTCTCTCGTTTCCATTTTCTCTATTCATCTTTCTCTGATTTCCACTTTCATCTCTCTGTCCCAATGGGATCCGACTTCTCTTAACTCCAGCTTTTCTCTCATCCTTTTCTTCCCGTTTCTTCACTTACTTGATCTCAAAACTTCTACACTGTTTTCAGAAAATACCTCTTGACTTCAGCCTTACTTCATTTCACCCAATCAATCTTCACCTTGTAGTGTAGTTTTTCTTCCAACAAATATCACGACTGTATCTCTCTGCCTTACGCTCTCCACGGACTTCACTCTTTACGAACACAAATGTACAAAATAAATTAAAGAGTGCAAAAGAAATCATTAAAAAACGGACTGCATTGCCTTGAGTAGCCACATTTTTCTGAAACTGACTTCAAAAACTAAGAAGCAAACTCATTTTTTTTACTTTTTTAAAGACTCTGGACTGTGGATGATTAGATATATATTACATTACATTACATATACACAGGCAACAAACACACTTGAACGGAAGTTTTCCTCTGATATCAGGTCACTGTGAAGTTTGTATCTATGTTGTCTGTGTGTCTAAAGCTCAGACCAAAGATTTGAGATGGAACAAAAACATTTATGGACATTGCACAGAAAAGTTGCCTCAGCTTGAGATGGCATCGCTGCGACTCAGCTTGTCAAATCACCACTGGCTGGTTTTAGAGCATAGTATGATGTAGTGTATGTTTTTTCTGTATTCATGGGCCGTAGCTCACTTGTCGCTAAGCAACATTATTATCAGCCATTCCCCTGGTGAAAAGCTGTCTCAATAGCCACTGTTTCCTCTGCTTATTAGAGGTGACACCAAATCATCTAAAAAGCTGAACTGCTCACGGGAGAAATTCTCGCCCCTCTCCATTTTCCAATATTTATTCCAATAGCAACTGTAGCAAGTAACTCACTATCATTGTCCTCATTCGTATTTTAAGATGCTAGACATTATATCCAGCTACAATAAGCCTGAAAAGCCGGCAGTTCGAACTGAAGTAAAGATACTGGATGCACTGTCTCGTCTGGGTGCGTTGGTGTAAACCGGTGCATTGCAAGTAACTAAGAGATAACATGATGCTTCGTGTCAGCAGATCCACTGGAACTAACTGATTGCTTGCTTCAAGAGGAGGAATGTGTTCGTGACGGTTCCCATCACCTCTAGGATTTTTCTCCTTCTCTTTTACTTTTCATTTTCATTCTGAGAATATCAAACGGTGGGACAGTGGAATGACCCCTTTGTCATGCCCTGGGTTTGAACATCTCAGATGTTTTTAGTACTTTGTGCGTTTGCTTTTCGCAGGAAGGTCCGGCCGTACTGCGCGGATGCTAACGATGTCTACTTTTTAATTTCTTTACGAATAAGCAAAGCAGAGCTGAGGGTGTTTATACATCTCAGAGAGGGAGGGTGGTGACTGGAACCCGTTAAACATACTTTAAAACACTGGCGAGACTTCTGTCATTTCAACACCACAGCCCAGCATGCAGTTGGCGTACGGCGATGTACACTAGGAGGCCAAGTTCAACATTAGTCCAAGTGAGCACAAAGTTTTCATAAGGTGTTATTATGAGACTGCGGTTTGTTGAAAGTATTAAAAGCTTTGGATTAATGTGTAGAACCCAGTTTAACAAAATCCCCAATTGCAGTATGGCTGGACATGGAAGTTACGTCAACTTTCTTTTCACTAAATTTGGTCAGGTTTTAAATGTTAGTGCAGAACATAATTTCACCCGAATTTTTGTGGCAAGTTCGTGAAGCAACCGCCAGCAATTCAATTTAGTGAACCAGTCTCCTTCAAATTCTATTCACTATTTTGACTTTTTCACTTTTTGCAAACCTGCCAACATAAAAGAAGCATATTAAGGAAATGTGCAAAAACAAAATTACTTTCAATAGCAATGTTCATTGCCAGTGCAAGAGAGAGAAGGAGTAGTACTAGTGCAGGTTTGTGAATGTTTTTCTCACTCGATGACTATGAACATCGTCTCGTTACCTTTATCATGTTTTTTGGCCTTTTTCATCTTTTTTGGTTCAGCTTTACACTTTAATTTCCAAGTGCTGCTGCAAAAAACAATGACTATGATCCTGACATAAGGAGCATTACG
>JAPQRN010000025.1:25515275-25525686 GCA_037367275.1 Coranthus polyacanthus
CTTACCTTACCTTACCTTACCTTACCTTACCTTACCTTACCTTACCTACTTTAAGCGCTCACTGACAGTCTGTGAAAGTTTAAATTGGGATGAACATGAACTCAGTGAATAGTTCCACCTTTTAAAACTGAAAACGCAGAATCGGGTTCTTTTTGACAGGGGTCCCTCGGGGCTCATTTGTATTTTTAAAAGAGCCTTAAATTTAGGAATTGCCAAAAAAAAAAAAAAGACTCTTGCACACTGTCAAACATTGCAAATAAATATATGATCAGACAGTATAAATCACCTGTGAGATGTGACAAAAAACATACTGCATATAAGAGGGTAGGAGTGCAGAAGTTCTGAGGCCACCAGCTGACTTTTCAACCATTAATACGTTTAATAGATAAAATGACAGACGAAAATATGATTAACGCAAAACTCTAAACTGACAAAGCTTAACAGGACCAACAGCAGAGCATCATACATTTCTTTCCTCTGCGAGACCCGTGTCTTTAACCTCTTCAGCGCCACTGGGACGTGATGAGTAGCTTAATTAAGTTGTCGGGTATCTTTTCAGCAGCCTCCCTCCTCTATGCATCTATTCAACGAGCCAGCCCGCGACTGAACGCAGGGGTCACCGGGTGAGACAGAGAGAGACAGAGAGAGAACCATTGACAGTGTCAGAGTTCCCGCAAACCACCGCCATCAAGGAGCACTCGTTTGTACTAGAAAAGACGCTCCCATGCGCGTTTCATATCGGCCGAGGAGGGAGGAGGAGGAGGAGGAGGAGGAGGAGGAGGGATGGAGACGAGGGTTAAAGTGTTTGCAGCGTGCTCTCGGATGGCAGCTCGTCATGCAGCTTTGTTGTCTGTGCCAGAAAGAGGCTCCCATGTGCGCGTCAAGTTTTGTCCCGGCGGATCAGAGGCGGACGTGTGGTTAAAACAGCAGCGGCTCGACATCATCCAGGAGAAACCCTTGCATGAATATTTTAAAATACGACGTTGCTCTGGTGAAAATTACCTTTGGCATACGTGGGGATTCCCACGTTGACTTTTAAATGTATCCATCGTCTTATTTGAGAATGCGTAATAATTGCCCTAAAAATGAAGCGCTTGCCAAGCTGACCTCGAATATGCAATTGGAAAATAGTTTTCGCCACAGAACAACAGAGATATGTCAATGTATGAATTCTGAACGTTTATGCAATGGTCTCACACAATTTTCCCATTATTACCTTCCATAAACCAGAAAATACAATACAAGGGATGCAGTCCAGAAAATGTGTTACGTTGACACATCACTATGAAAGTAATTAAAATTCCTTTGTATAATTACTGTAAACATATAAATCCATGGTGCTGATAATGGGTAGGGTTTATTTCATTCCAGTGGTTGTGTGCTTCTTTAAATTAAGACCATGTTGCAAGTGAAGATGAAGTTTACTGATGAAATAAAGATGTTGCTACTTGTCTTTTTTTTTTTTTTTTTTTGCATCTTATAGGAAAAACATGTTTGAAAGATTTTTTTTGTGCCATTGCCAGGAACTGAAATATTATCTGTGTTAGCAACCCAGGCAGGTTTGTGTCTGCTGTGTTTATGTAGTTTTATGTCATGAGGAGGTAGTAGTTTGAGTGTATATGAACTGTAAAACCTGTTCAAAATGGACAGCAACAACGCCATGCTATATACATTTTGTAATACTTGTCTGTTCAGTTCATCTCGTCCTCTCCTGGACCTGAAAATACGATTTCTGTCTGTGGCTGAGGTAACATGGAGTGTGACTCCTGTGATTCCCTCAAGTAAAAAGCGGAGTTCATAAACACTGTCCTCACCAAAGCCAGAAGCCTCCGCGCGCTTTCTGTGACGAGGTGCTCTGTAGTGAAAGCTTCAAAATGAACAAACTGGACAGACGTCTCCAAACAAAGCAGGTGCATTTACATCAACGTACTCTATGCGCAGTTTCACATTTGAAACTGTTTACGAAAATGTCTAAAAATGAAAAAAAAAACGTCCTTTTACACTCACTCTCGAGATCAGAGCAGCCTTTTACTCTGTGTTGCATTTATTTTTTAAATGTTGATTAAACATGTATAAACCAAACCAAATGTAGCCTTTAGCAAATGTTGTTAACAATGAGGACTCCGTGATTTAAACCATGGGGTAAATTAAAAAAAAAAAAAGAACAACTTGTGCAAAAAGTGTTGCTGCGCTATGGGTTTATTGTGAGCAAATGCCACACTAACTAATTTCACAAAGCAGTTGCCACCTGTGTTTGAAGTTGCAGTGATTGGTGTTTTTTGTGGGAGTGAAGTGCTCTCAGCCCTCAGAGGCTCATGATTGGACACAACACTTGTGGAAACGCAGCCTCTTTTTCAAGGACTAAGTGACGTGGGAAAGCAGCCGAAGAGGCCACGTGAACAGCAAGTGTTCAAGAACTGAATTCATTCGTTAAAACACCTTCCGTGTAGCCATCTGCGAACGAGCGTTCTTTGTATTTGTCAAAGGAAACTGGTAGCTGGAAATGGCTCGACGAAAGAAAAATCCCTCTTTAACGGCAAAGCTGTAAGAGGAGCGTGAGGGGATGAGTAAACACAAATGATTAAACAAAATGCATTTCCTGTGCCGTGTTTTTACTCTGCCCTTCTCTAAACCTCTCTGTAGATTCCCAGTGTCATTCCTAATCACACACAACGCTCGTACTGGTTTCAAACACGGTGCTTGCTCTAAAATAAATTGCACAGCGGATCTTCTAGTGTCTCAGACTCTGAACAAAGTAATTTACTCTGAGAGGAGCGTGATACTTCTCAGAATTCCCTCTGTTTAAGAATTGCGGTCAATTGTCTGATTGAATTGTGCTGTCTGAGCGAAGGACCTTCTTTGAGCCTCCCAAAGTCCTCCCAGGGCTGAATTATACTCTTCAAGCTGTCAGTGGGGATGAAACGTAAGACCACTTACCAGCATCTTGACATTGCGTCACTTTGACAAATCAGACCGGTCCTCCTTGAGCGATGATTGGGAATGGCAGGGCAGAAGTTCATGAATTCACAATGTGGGAGGTAGGGCAGAAATAGCAAATGGAGAAGGATTTTGAGGCACAAGGCAAGGAGACAGCTGGTGTGTTTGTGTGTGCGCGCCTGGGGGTTCATAAATGTTTCAATCCTCTTGGCAATAAGAGTAGAAACCCAGATAATGGAGTTGACTTGAGAAGAGTCGCAGGAAAGGACAAAGTGACTGAAGAAAGATGGAATGACTACAAAAGAGGCTGGTAGAGGACTGTGTCAAACATGACAGAACTTACACTTCTGAGTTTGAACCTGAATCCTAAAGTGAGCATTACCTGCTGCGTCCGGTCAGGTGATGTCCAGTAGAACTGAAAGTATAGGAGCAAAAGACCGGGAGGCTACTGTGTAGCGGGTGCGGCTGTTGAATACAAGCAAGATGAAGATAGAAGATTAAACGTTTTATTACGTTACATTAAGGTATCACGCATTTTACTTAAATGCTTTTACTTTAACCCTCAGACATTCTCACCCAAAGCCTTCACATCACATGCACATCAGTGTCTCTTCATTTTAGACTGAAAGGGTATAGTTTTTTTTACATTTTTTGTTGCAGTATTGCAGTTAACCACTGAGATAATTGTCTGGAAGATGGGCAGCTGTGTCAGATTACGGCTCCGATGCGGTTTTGTTCCGTCCTCTGCTCCACTTTATGCCACTCTGGGAGTATTTCTGAAGTGGAGCGTTTTGTCTCCCTGATTTTGTTGATTTTTTTTTCCGCTTATACCCCGGCTACTTAAGCTACATGATTAAACGGTCTAGACTACAGTTAAATCCAGCTATGAACGACGTGCATCAAATATTTGTGAATGTGTTTTAGTTGTTAAAAAATACATTCATCCTCATAATTACTATTTGTATCCATTTGTATGTTGTGCTCATTATTGATGTTGATGCAGTGGAGTCTGCGCAGGGTATTTTAATGGTATTCTATACATCTTCGTATCTTAACAACAGAAGAGTGACATATATGCACCAAATGTGTGGACACTAAACAACACTGACAACATAAAAATCCACAAAATAACTTTTGCATTTAGGCTGTGAAAACGTCACAGCTAAGGTTTGGTTGGTTGGTTTGGTTAGGGATAGGATCAGATCATGGCTAAGAGCTCCAAGGAGACAGTTACGTGATGAATGTTACAAAAATGAACACAGCATTTACCTTCAGTTTGAAACAGGACGTGAACACCGGTCTCGCGTGTTTTTAAGTTTGTTATTCCGTCATATCCGTCACCAACAGCCTATGATGTCGTCTGACCGACGCCACGTTATTTTAAATATGCACTTACTCATACGACTGCAAGAGGTATGCTGCGGAGGTCATTTTCAAGTTGCTCTAGCTCTCGTATTATACTGTCTTTTTCTTTAGGTTGAGACAGCGTGTTGTATCTTCATCCCTAAGAAATTGCTATGAAGGTGTTCTTACTTATCTGGGGGGATGACTGAGCTTCATGAAACACTGGGTCACAGATGTTTTTCACACGTATTTCACTGAATGTCACAAGCTCAGTTCTGAGAGGAATGAAGAAGGACCTGTGTAATAACAGGCCAAGGCCACGTGCTCGGCTCTTCGTCACTTTCCAGTCAGATGTTTTTTTCAGGAAGCTGCCGCTTTTGGACAGACTTGCACAAGAGACACTTTTTGCCGGAATGGAACAACAGCATTCAAACAAAGCAAAGTGCCTCCCGTCATTTCAAAAGAAGAAATCAATTGAGAAAATATCTTTTGTAACAGCTGCTGCGTCTGCGAGCAGGGAAATGCACTGACCCAGTTTTCACACAGTTTTGCATCGTTAGTCAAACACACTTTGGTCTAAGACAGAGTGATGTTATTTTCATGTTTATTTTTTCGTTTGTTTTAGGGGCTCCTTCTATCCTTATCCTAAGGTCACTAAATAAATGCCTCACACACATTTGTTTCTTCATATTCTATTAGTTTTAATTGACAGGGAAAACTGGATAAACATACAATTGATTGGATGATTTGTTTCCGTGAACTGTGAGCATTTTGTTCTTTGGTACATGGAAAGAAATCTCAACATTTTACACATTTGTTGGTTCTGGATGATAATTAGATCACTAGAACATGCAACTGTATAATCTTCAAAAATCTTTCTTCTACTTCACGGCCCTCACCCAACTTAATACGACCTGTAGTGCTGTAATGACAGAGTATCTCGTCCTCGCATGTGGTCCCTTAGAGGACGCTGAGGGAGAGGAGACCAAACATATAAATGTCTGGACAGTATAGCCTTCTAAACCATTTGTCCCGGTGCTCTGTGGGCTCTCTCTCCATGCGTTCTCAATTGAAAATGACCTTTAAGTAAATGTTTTCTGCCGATCTCATCTCTTTGAGAGTGAAAATGAAACGTGGAGAAGGTGACTGAGACGGAGGATAATGTTGACAAGAACCCTGATTATGAGGATGGAGGTTATTGAATGACATGGAAGACTACAGTGCTGCTAATGTCATCAAAATGTTTCCAGGTTACACCGGACTCGCCGTCAGCCTCGTCCAACACAGAGAAGCAGAATTCGACTTCTTCATAACGTCACACTATATGCTTGAAATTGTGTTGTTTTTCTTGGGGTCAAATTGACTCCGAACATAATATGTGCATCCTTGGTAACGAGTACATGAGGCACGAAAATACCACGAAGAGCTTTCTTTCCAACAGTCAATCACTGTCGTGTATTAAGTGTTCTGGATGAATTAGAGGAGGTGGCAGGTGGTTTTTTTTTTTAACGTAAAAGTCTATTTATATAGTCAACAGCATTAACCTAAAGTACCTGATGCATAAACCTGGGTTATATTTTTTTTTAGAGGTTTACATCGCTGGGGTCAAATTGACTCCAAGGATAAAAGACGTTAGTGAATTTGAAAAGTAACAGGAGGGTTAATGGTAGTTTTTTTTTGCTTGTGGTTTTTTTTTTTTACTGGATGCCTAAATTATTTTTCTTGTAAGGTTTCTACGCCTTGTGAAACATGTAGTCTTAAAACGACGCTTTCCTTCAGTGAGCCAGATAATTAACTTGACACTTATTTGGACGTGATAGACTAGAGAAACTAACGAGCCAACAACATTTTTCTACCAGAGCGTATGCGTGTACGTACGTAGGTAGAGTTACACACCAGGAGGATCATCAGCCTCCATCGCGTTCCTCCGTGGATTTTTTTTTGGCTTTTCAAGAATTTTATATGCTGTTAGGGATGGGTCATAAAATGTAAGAAATCTCAACACAAACATGGCTGTAATAATTCTATCCTCTATCTTCCAAGTTGAGGAAATCAAACAAGAAATGTTAACTTTAGTCCAGGAAGAAATGAACCTGGGATTTTTATCCAGATGTCTTTTTGCACCGAAACTCTTGTGTTCATTTGCACAAGAGTACAATGCGTTCAAACTCTTTTTATTTCACGTCAGCACTTTCTAAATCTAAATCCTTCTCTGTCATAATAATAGCTAATAATTATTTATTTTTATTCATTTATTCATTGTTTATTTGTAGCGTGTTCACAACCAAAACAACAAAAATAATAAAAATAAACAGGCAAGCATTAGGAATAAAAGAAAATGAAAATGTAATCACATATATGTATAAATAAAACATATATAATGATAATAATAATAAAGTGAAAAAGAAATGATTGAAATGAAACCTAAAACAGAGCAGTGGAAGTGTGTAATTCAGAAGTTGAGAATGGAAATAAACTGAAACATTTAGACAAAAGTGAGATTTAAAACAAGATGCTAATGTGGGTTTCTGTGGTTTAACACTCACACTGACTGTCAGTTTCTGTCCTAAGTTATTTGCTGCATTTCTCCTGCTGCCGATAGCGGCGCCGATTTAGAAAATGCCCCGTTGAGTCACATCAAAACGACCAGATGGTGATTCAGGTCGAAGGACTTGTTGCCAAGCATTGATTACACATGTCTAACAAAAGACGGAAGTGGCTTCACGTGGCTTTTAGTCGTGCGTTTCATTTTTTTTCCCCCATGTATCAATAAAACAGAAATAAAACATTAAGTTTACCAACATACCGGTAAGCTACAAGTTTAAAAATGCCCTCAGACTTTTTTTTCCTTTTTTTTTCGTTAACACATGTGTCTCCGAGCAGCGAAGGGGGGCGTTTTAATTTAGTTTGGTTTGGAACATTTCAACAAGTGAACACACACCATGTGGGCCCCTTTCAAGACCCCGAGGTGCCCCGAGTCTCGGTTTAGACTGATTAGAGCCTGACCTTAGCAGTGAACTCACACACAAGGACACACACACAGAGGAGTCCTGCCCGTCCTGATTAAGCTGCGACCCTGCCACTGACCACTGGACACTAAACACTACCAGAGCAGGATAAAACGCAGCTGATCCACGACAGGACTTTCATTATGCAGTAAAGAGGGAAAAAAAAAAAAAACAGAGTGAAACTACATGAGGAAGTCATTTAAAGCTTCTTGTTCTGCTCAAAATGGATGTAATCCCAACTCACAACAGCAGACAGAAACACATTTTGACCTTTCGATGCTCTGACAGAACGTTTGTCTGGTCTTAAGTGAAGTGTTCTGTCAGTTACTGTCTCTCCTGTCATCAGAAGATTCAGACTTTTATTTTCTTTACGGCGATGTTTCATCTAAATCGTGTTTTTTTTACAAGTCAGTTAAATAAATTTCAAGTATTGTAAAAAAGTGAAACGCTGTCCTTACGGAGTCGGCCCAAACTGATCTCGAAGATCTCGAAAGACGCAAGTAACGGAAACATCTACAGGTCGATAACTTGTTCCACTATTGTTACCTTTTTCTATGATTTCATCCACGGTGAACCTGGATTTTTATTGTTTCTAGAGTATTTTTGCACAGTTAGATGTAAATCTGTGGAAAAATAGCAATAAAATGCAAATCAAATCAAAGATATAAACCATTTTTAATTTTTTTTTTTCCCACTTTTTGTTTTTGCTGGATCAGTGTAAGTGAAGTCATTTCCATCCAGATGTCACCACCACAGACGTTCCCCTGTGTTCATTATGTAATTGCTACAGTTACTGGAGAATAATTCACACAAAGTAGGTGTTATTTAACGCTTTTACCATCTCTCCGTAATTCAAACCACAAAGAAAAAAATCTTTACCGGGCTCCTCTCTGATAATTATCTCTGTTTGATTTACAACACGCTCCAGGTTCTGCTGCGTCTGTTTTAGAAAAACAAATACAAAAAATGTATTTGATTGTGCTACAAAAAAAGGTTGCCCAGAAACACAAAAACAAAAAAGGGAAGAGTGTGTCGTCCCGCTATATTTATGTAATCTTTTGTCCTGGCTCCTAAAGGTCCATGAAGACGTGAGGATGATCTAAAAACTGGTCTCACTACGCTTCACTCTCTCCGGAGGAAACCTGGTCCTCGTACGTATAAAAAAAAATACAAGAACAGAGAAACAGACGCGTGTACAAATAGCTTTATCGTGGGTTAAATCCCAGTTGAGCAACCTCTCCTGTCCTCACCCTCCTCTGCCTCTTCTAAATCATCCACCTCTCTCTCTCCTCCCTTCTCCCCCACACCGAGCACTCAGCTGGTTTCCAGTCCAATGCATAAAACAGTTTTTCAGCCTGTCGGGAGAAAAACTACCAGTGACTTCCTTATCAACAGAAACAGTTCAACGTAAATTGTTTTAATCGTTTGTTGGACAGGTTTTCTGTACTTTGGCATATCCTAGCACATTTAAAACCTTATTCCTGTGGTGCACTTTGGACTCACTGTAAATTCTTTGACTGTTTCATAATAATAGCAATAACAGAGTACAGTTACATCATTAAAAAATAGTGAGATGTGACTGAAATGCATTTTGGTCAGGAGTGGTTCCAGAGATTATGGTGAACTTTGTTCAGGTTTTCTACATCGCAAACACAGCCCGACTAGAAAGAAGCCAAATATTCTATTATTGTAATATAATATAACCACATTTTCTGGTATTAAGTGAAACAAATGTCAATGAGGCAAATATATTTCTTGGCTATTTCTTAAAATTACAATAAACGTCTAGTCACTGAGAGATGAATCTAAAAAAAGTAAAGGCAAAATTTAAGTACATTTTGCTCATTACGAGCAAAGAAAACACAGTTATTTAAGATAGACTTAATATTCTTTAATGGAGAAGATGAGTAAGTGATTTCATTCTTAAAATAAGAAAAACAATTTTCTGCTGGGATTTTATGCAAACCATTGTTTGTTACTGGTTAAATCTACCTGACAAAGAGATATAGTTTCTTAAAAATTAACATTTCTAATGAAAACAATGACGATTAATTTCCCACAAACAAGGCTTTTTTTTTTACTTCATTTTTTTGCAGTGAACGGTCAGAAGAGAATGATCACAAAAAACTGAACCCGTCTTTTAAAATGCAAATAACGTAAATGAAGCCACTTCACAGAGGAGAGCATGGGACCCATTTATAAAATAACGGGTACAATCGATACTAAATGTGTAAAAAAAACAAATGGTGGGCGCATAAAAGAGGCGTAAGTCGTAAGTGGAGGAAAGACGGCCGCGGCTAACTGAAGAAGATCCAGATTGAAAGTGAAAACAGATACTTAAGTGACGCTGCATGATTGAACTTTTCATTTGATAACGTTTCAAGCGTTCTGCACACATGCTTTGTCCTTTGAAATTTCACTGAAGAAGTGCCTGTATTGTTGTGACTGCCGCGGTAATTGCAACCGTAATTGTACAGTTACCAAGAAAAAAAAATATTGACTTAAATCACGTAGTTTTTAGCTCTAGCTCTTTGGTTCCATCCTATCAGTCGTCATTAACCGTGTACTAAATCAGAAAAGGCTTCAGTTAAAACTAAGGCGTGTGCGTCTACGCTGTGAGGACAAAGTGATGACTGTTGTGTGGCTCCTAACGCACGCCGAGGTCATGACCCCACGTTACAGGTCACGATCCCTTAATGTGGCTGATCACTACGATGGTGTCATTAACACACACACACACACACAGACACACACTCAGACATCGGCCACAGTCTGTCACCTCTTGACCCACAGATCATGGAGCCAGATGTTTATTTGTTGATCCCCTCCATCCTTAAAGACATCCATCATCACTGTCACACTGGAGGAGGAGAGTGTGTTTGTGTGCGACTGTAGCATTGTGGTCGCTGAGTGATATGTTGTGTGTCAATATTTGGCTACAATAAAATTTAAGAGATTACACGGGTGGCCTCGGACTGTGTCTCTGGTTTTGTACTTGACTAACTTCGGGCTTTAAGAATGAGGATATTTACTGACTACATTTTATTCAGTCACCGCTTTTTAAAAAAAACAAAACGTTGCATTAGGATTAAAGGGGAAATGGAAACACCTTTTTCAAAGAA
>JAPQRN010000025.1:25541868-25552388 GCA_037367275.1 Coranthus polyacanthus
GTGTGTGTGTGTGTGTGTGTGTGTGTGTAAAACATAGTAAAACTACACACTCCGTACAACACATGCTCTTACGCTACCACACACGCATACTATAGCTGGAACCGAGCTCTGTGATTTGGTCCGCTCAGCAGGGTGTCTGTTGTCACAGTGAGGTTCCCATGGCTGGACGTTAAAGGGAAAATCCACCTAAAAATTGCTTTCACATCCTATAGGGGTGAACACTGAGCCTTACATGCTGGCCGGCACAGAACGAGCCGCTGCTCAGAACATCAGGTCATGTTTGGGGAATGTCAGATCTTTTTTCCTGTGGATTCAGTTTTCAGTCGGTTTATGAGCGCATTGCTTGAGGACTTCTCTCTCTAGGACAGCATGAAGAGAATAACAAAAATTCACAAACGTTCACATGCAGTACATTTTCCAATCTCAGTTCCTGATGCTTCCTGAAAATTGTCAGGGCAAAAATTCAAAGATGTCTGAAAAGTACAACTTGCTCTCCAGATGGGAGTAAAAATGCTGATTTTATTTGTTTTATTTTTTAATTTTTTTTAAAGGTGTCAGTAATCAGTCTGGCACTGCTCCCATTCAAACTGATTTCGACTGAGCCAATCACAACCATTCATCTGATACGGGGCGGGTCAGGTTTGATACATTGACGTGCTGTCATCTGTGACTGCTGCATGTCCCGCGTTGGCTCCGGTGACCGCTGCTCTGATTGGCTGTAGGTCCATCAAAATGCATCCAGAGACATTTTGGTCTGAGCCCGTTGATAAGTTAACTCTTAAATTATTATTTAAGACTTAGTCTGGCAGTGTCAAGCTAAGATGGGCACTGGATAGAGAGCATACCTCAGCCAAGGCACTACCATCCTCCCTAATGTTTCAATGGCTCATCTGTTGGTTTGTCTGTCAGTAGGATTATCCAAAAACTTCTTAACTGGTTTTCGTAAAAACTTTTTGGAGGCATGGGCCAAGGTCATTGGGCAGAAACTCCCAATTCATGTGATGGATGTATGAATTTCCATTAAGTTCATGGGACGTTGCAAATCCTAATGCTCTTGTGTTGAGTGTGAGTTTGGCCGTTGGAGGTACTCTAAGCCTCACCAATTGTTAATAGTTCACTGGCTTTGGCTGAAATTTTCATTGATCATCCAAGAAATTTCAAAGAAGTTACAGTATATTCACTCGAATGCCCTCTCTCACAGTGTTAGGAAAAGCAATTTAAAATTCAAGAGGTTTGTCCTTGGCCCATGGGCGACCTTTCCACTAAGTGTCATGCTGCTGTTTTTAATATAATCCTGCTGACCGACAGACCAACCAACCTGCAAACAGATGCAGGTTATTTCGTGACCTCTGATCTGTCATAATTTTTAGGCTGCACCTCGCAGAAGTGCATGTGATGTGCTTGGTCAAATGCAAAAGGAACATGGAGAGCTTTAGCACGGTGGCAAACGTACAGATGTGCATCTGCATCTCTACAATGTTTCTCTGATGAGAAAAAGCTCCCAAACAAAAGCACAGCTGTAGTCTGAACCTCCCCAGAAAGTAAAGTTTAGACAGGCATTTCCCACAGAGTCAGTCTCCATTTAGTATCAGCAGCAGCTCCAGGTTATACATCTTAATGACATTACATTTTTTCATCATCTCCTATGGATTGTGGCTTTGGAGGAAAGTTGTTCAGAGGCTGAATGGTTTGTCCCAAAGACCCAGGAATAACAAATTTCAAAGCTGGTATGTGCCTTTCTAGGTTCAGCCAGTATTTGCCTTTAAGCTCTTACCAGCATTTATATATACAACAGTGCAGAAGGGCAGAAACCTCCCTGTGTGTTTATTTGTGTATGGGAGGAGAAGGATAGTCTAACAGCCCACTTTAGATGCCTGGTTGATTCTACTGAGGATCTGAATTTACACAAAAACAGAACAGCTATTCACTGTAATCTTTTTATCGCCGTGAAACACAGAAAAACCTGATACTGTATGTTTTCTTTCTCCTTAGACGTAAATGAAAATACAGTACATGACCTGCTCCTGCACCGAGCAGACGCACACAGCGTCCGCCGCCGCATTAAGCCTGCAGGTATGTCCAACAGTGAATGGGACTGATTTGAGGCGAGTGTTTTGAACGTTTTAACATTAATCACACTTTGGGAAACACAATAATCCTTCCATGGGCATGCTGGTGTGTCCTGAGGGGAAATTTGTAAAGGGATTGGAAAATGTTTTGTGGGACTTGAGTCCTGCATACTGAATCAATGATTAGTTTAGCTGATTTACGCCCCAAGACAAGAACTTATGTTGGACATATGAAGCAGCTGCTGTTCCATATTTCTTTTGTTTCCAGGGTTTTGTGGCGGTCAACTTTGATTTAGTTCTCTGTGCTTATTTCCTGAACTTTGCTTAACATTTTGGGCTACAATTTATTACGCTTATACAGGTTGATGTCAAAATGTATTACTGTACGTGTGTAAATTTATTTTTTGCAAAGTTCAGTTCCTGTTCAACACCTTTTTTAAGATTCTGGTTGTTATTTTGCCCTTTTGAGGGTCAGACATACTTTGAATGCCTTGCATGTTTTTCACTTTTCAGTTATATTATAAGTGTTTGGAGCAATAAGGTCTGGCAGCCTGTTTTTATTGGTATTTTACTGTTTTTTTTAAATAATAATAATTTGCACCCGTCACATACGATGCTTCGTCATGGTGTCTCAAGGACCGCCATTTTTCGACAGGCAGGGGAGTCGTCATTTTCCGACGTGAAGGGCAGCCCAACAGACGACGAGGCATAAAAATGGTTAGGTTTAAGGGGAAAAGAGTCAGGAATGGCAAAAATAAGGAAGACAAAGAGAAAAGAAAATGCACAAATGAACACAGCATGAAACGAGATGAAAGTCCACAAATTTTAGTGTTCCGCAATAACCATCACAACCAGGTTTTGCTACATGACATGTCGTCAGTTTCCGATGTAAAGGATTTCTATCTGGTACCCTGGGTGTCGAAAACTGACGCCAAAGGGTCATGACCAAGTGGCAGAATGTGACGACCTGGGTCTACCTAGCTGCGACTTCCTAAAACCAGAGCAAGGAACAGCCCAAAGGCCTGAGGCTGGTAAAAAGTGTGTGTTGTAGCGTTTCCACCTGCCAGTAGGTACTGACAAGGTTAAAATACCTAAAGCTAAACAGTCTAAGGTGTTTTGTTCAAAATGATTCCAACACCGGGTTGTGCAACAATTGTTTAAAACAGCTGCATTAAAGGAGGAACACGTTTGCAGTTTTCAGTCTTTCAGTCTTTCAGTTTTCCAAAACATTTAGTAAATATAACTATACTTTTGAAAATTATGTAACAAGTTTGAATTGTGAAATTAATTTGGTTCTATGAAATATTTATCCAGTGATCTGTCTGCTGTCATCCCAGAAATAAAACCATTTTTTGATAAATATATTTAGGCACTGAAAAAGATGAAGACAAACAACAACCCTGAGAAGCTGTGCAGATTGTGCAGTAGTATTAAAGTAGACAAAAGGCTGTTGACAAAAAATTTACAGCGCCTTTACGTCCTGATCTTAAAATTTTGTTCTTGGCATGAGATGATGTTGAACTTGGCCTCTATCTGTAACTTTACTGTCTGCTGAATTCTTGTTGGCATGAATTGAGCCTGAACAAAATCCTTATCCTACAGATCTCTATAATTTAATCATATCATCTGTTTCCAAGAATCTGGACTTTAGCTGAGGCAGCTGTCGTCTTTCTGACCTTTGCGCAAACCCATAACATGAAAGATTAAAACCAGCTAAAGAGAGACGGATGAAAAGGGGGAGGAATAAAAGAAAACATGGGCAAGAAAAGAGACATATGTGAAGACAGAGACAGCGTACTATTGATGGTATATTGAATGTGGAGGTCCCCGCGGGGAGTAATAGAAAGGCCAGTTCCCAAGGCGCTGACCCTCTGCACTGATCTTCCACACCGCTTCACTTCTCGTGATTTATCACCACGTCATCCATCTTTTCACAGCAGACGGGAAGAAGCAGGTTGGGACAGTGAAACAAAACATGCGAACATGCGAAGAGAGTAAAACTACGACAGAGAGGAGAAAAAGAGGACGGTGATTGTTAGACACGGAGAGAGTTTTGACTTCTCTCAATCGCCACACACAAACGAGGGATAAAAAAGACAAGCCTGGCATTAGATCGCAGGCAAGGCAAGGTTTTTAAGGTGATTGATAAAAGTTTGGACGGGAAAAGAGAAAGATTTAGTAGAAAGTATGAACACACTAACTATCCAACTGTGCTGATTCCAAACAGTAGTTCATGACGTAATAGTAATAACATCTTCATATAACGCTGAAAAGAAAGACATGAAAAGAAAGTTACAAGCACTTCTCACAGGAATCAAACACACATAAAACAGTACAACATAGAAACATACATAAAAACGGAAATAAAAAAAAAACTAAGAGTTCAAAACAAACCACATAAAAATCCATAAACGTAATAAAAACGAAAGAGTTAAAAGAAGCCACTCAGCACAAAGATGGAGGAAAGTTCAAAGACATCCCTCCAGGCACAAAGTTTTTTTTTTTTTGTACACAAATATAAAAGCATTATACATGGCATTTTTTCATAAAATGTATTTTCTAATTGAAGTCTTAATGTTTATAAGAGTTTATCGAGGACGGTCTAACATTTCAGTTTGAGGAAAGACTTGAAATTCAATGAAAGTTAAGAAAAAAACAGGAGGAAAAAATTGACATAGAAGAAGAAGAAAATACCTGAAAGAAGAGAAAAGACAGGATGAAAAGGAATGAGGACAGCGCTCCGGGAATAGCAGCCGCTTCCGAGGTGATAAATGTTGTTTTGACACGTGTGAATCCACAGGCTCGAAGGTCACGCTTTAACAGAAGGAACGAAGGTCAGTTAAAGTCTGGGTCAAGTCAAATATGATTCTCTAAGTGACAGCTTTGGAATCTAAATTTATGGTCCCGTTGTAGCTCAGGAGGTGAAGCATGGCATGAGACGAACGCAGTTAAGGTTTTCGGGTTTGATGGCAGGTCGCGTTTAGCTGCATGTTTAACCAACAACGTCGATGACGAAGACGGACGCAGGAGGAGACAAAAAAAGAACGTAGCCAACATGCAAAAAAAAACGATATAAATAAAAATATAAATAGCATGTTCAGAAGATGGAGAGGCTGAGAGGAGAGAATGGTGTCAATGAAGACAATAAATCAATGAATAGAAAGGGTTAACGACAAATCCTCCATCCTACATTTAAGATGTATTTCATTTGTCTCAATCCTCTGATACGACCCATAGGAGGGTTCCCTTTCTTACTGTCCTTACTGTTAACAAGAGAAATGCTCAACAATACCACAGATAACATGACATTTTTAAAATTCCTCTTTGTGTTACAATGTTGTGGTAAAGGTACTTTTACTCGAAAAAAACACGGTAGCATAACCAAGCACTACTTCTACTTCTTCTTCTTCTTCTCTATTTATCACAGCCATGTGTAACGTAACCTATACCGCCACCTTCTGGACACACTACACTGCGTAGTTCATTCGATGGAAATGCACCTAATTCAAGTTTGTTTTGTTTTTGTTTTCCTTTTTTGCAACATTTCAAAAGTTCGCTTCAAATTCGCTTGACAACTATGTGGAAATACAGGTTGCACAAGTCATCTATGGGGACGTTTTAACAGGACAGTCTCAGAAAAAAAGAGGAGCATTACAACTGTGATACGTCTTACTACTAAAATTTTAAATTTATCAGTTATAACATTCAGGTTCCATTATGTGTTAACTAAGTCTCTAAGTCAAACACAGAGTCTGGAACCAATTACACTCTACCTGCAGGCTGCAGGCAACACTCAACGATCATGCTGTTTGGACACGGGTAATCAACACCATACATGATGTGTGTGTGTGTGAGACAGTGAAGAAAAGGAGGCATACAGTCTCCATGATACAGAGTAGCAGCAATGGAAAGACAATGTAACTGTTAAGGCTGATGTAAACTAGGATGGATACAGTACCCGAACACAAATTGCTAGGTGTTGATTGCCCATGTCACACACACACACACACACACACACACACACACACACACACACACACAGACACACACACATCCTGTCTGTGAGTCTATAAGTTATGGCCCTGCTCATGTAAATAAGCTGATATCATGTCCAACCACAGGGGAGATGACACAGATTACAAAGGCTGAACGCACGCTACGATACTGACTCTGGTCTAACATGTCAAAGCTGCATTAAAATGTTGTGGATTTTTCTTCGTCTCCAACCACATTTATTTCGGTCTTGTCTCTGATATTGTCTGAGCTTGACTCATATTTCAGCCAAAGGCTAACGCAAATAACCTCAAAGAACAGCGTCAGACTCACAACAAGCGCCGTCTCCATTCTGCTGACAGTCTGATATCAGGTTTAAAAGCACTCTCTGCCTACTATTTTGGTTTTTCTCTTGACTTGAGTTTATCATGTTTCGACTTGGCCAAGAAAGTTTGGCCGGAAGCAGCTTCAGCCCAAAGACTATTTACTCATCTTGAAATCAACAAGGGTTTGATCAGACGGATCATGTGCCGTGTGTGTGTCCAGAGCAGAGGCAGCATGAAATCGCTGGTGCTGCATTTGAAAACTATTTAATCACTTGGATGTGGAACTTCCCTGTACAAGAAAGTTTTATCTTCGAAACTTTGTATGAAATAAAACAAGTATAGACTGAATTTGCTTTTTTCATCTCTGCCAAGTTACAAAAATGATAAAAGCCAGGATTTTGTTTTAATTTCACCCAAAATATCTGTTGTATCTGCTGTTTTTTGGGGGGGGATTATGTTCACGCATCAAAGCCTTGCAACACTGGTTAAGGAAAGGGAAAAGGTGGTGATTAGTATTCCGACTGTAATGTAATCATCAAATTTGAAATTCTAATGTTTAATTTGCTCTTTACTGAATAAAATAACTGTGATTAAAAATAAAAATTTGCTGTGTTTTCTGATTTGAAAGGAGGTCGAACACATCTGTCCTAAAGCATCAAAACTATCACATTCTTAATAGCCAGGCAGCTTTTCAAGGCTTTTGCGGTTTAAAAATCTTACATAAAAATGTATGACTCAATATTCACATCTGGTTTCATCTATATTTGTTCAGACAACATAATTGGGGCTCGGTCTGTCTCAAAGCTGATTAAAGCGTTCACTGTGCAAATGTGTTGTTGAGGAAACTCATGCCGCATGTGTCTTTCTTCAGCACTTTTCACCTCAGCGACAAAGACATAACTTTACCATGAGCTCTTTGCAGGGTTTTCCTGTCCTTGGCAAGACCGAACGCTGCATCTGTCCCCGAGAGACACACGTGAGGGTCAGTTTGTCGGAGCTATAGCTTTTAGATCAAATTAATCCAGTCACAACAAAAAGAGAATAGAAAAGATGGGGGTAAAAAAAGATGTGACTTTTTGACGCTTTCAGATCCAAGCGTCTTTCTCAGCCCCGTTTTGTGCAGAATGTACGTCTCATCATATCAAAATGGATTCCTACACGTCATCTCAATTATATATTTTTTCAGTCTTTTAATTCTGAACTCGAGCTGTGCAGCCAAACAGACGTATTTTATTTATTTTTGTGGGGGAGATCCTAAAGTTCCCGAAGATACCAAATCTGACATGTTGAGATGTGGCTGCGCATGATACAAACACATTCCATTTGATGCCATCAGTCATCAGCTGTAAAGCCCTGATTAATAGATTGGACACACAATGTCAGCCAGGGTGGAATGAGGTTATTTTTCGACCTTTCAATCAACTTCGAGCCAAAATAAAAAGTAATGACGGTGAAAGGATGTCACCCAGTTGGCAGGATGAAATGTTGCCGTTGCACGTTTCTGCAAACTGTATATTGTCAGTGTTTTTGAACCAAAAATATATTTAATTTTAACAGCTTGTGACACTTTTCGATCGTCTCTAACAGAAATTATCTTAGCTTTTCGTAGCTTTTCATGGTTGTGTTAAGGCACTGGTAGCATTTGGTTTGGTTTAATGCAAAAAAAAAAAATCTCCAGTAATATTTAAACCAAACCCCAGTCTTTCCTTAACCATAGCCAAAAGTTTTTTTGCCTGAACCTAAAAACATAAGAAATTGCGGACACAAACTGTACTCTCTGATGGCAAAGTCCTGGATTTTGTAAATCGGCCATCCACCACACCTTCCTCCAGCCCTTTGAGGAAGGACAAACAAACGCAGGATCCTTCGATGACAAATGACTTTGAAATTACAAAGAAATGGAAACATTTGCTTATGAAGAATGTTAGACGCTCCATCAAAAGCCTCAGAAATAACCTTTCCCTTGACAGTCTCATTGTCATGTTTACAAAATGATTTCCTTGTACTTTATTTCTATAATTTCTATGTATTTATTCATTGTTTCCTGACTAGTTTTCTTGCTTATATTGAATAGAACCTTTGTCTAAATAGTATAAAATGCCTCTAAATTATAAAATATCAAATAATTAATGCGTGCACATATCCTGCAAAAAGCAACGCACTGCCTGTTACAATGCTTTAGATATTTTTAAAGAGGTTTTAAACTGTTAATTGTCATTTTTGTGCTGCGTATGTCTTCACGGTCGTATATCCTTCATCACTTTTCACCTCTTTCCTCCGTCTTGACTGTGTGCGCTAATGCAGAGAGAGAAACCAGGCTGATGGTGGATCATAAACGAGAAGTCACTGTGGTAACATGTGCTTTACATGAAACGGGCAGCCGATACACGGAAACATATGTTACCTCTGTGATAACCTCTGTCATGAATTTACATGGAAAAAAAGGACATGGAAGGAAAAAAAAAAACAAGGAAGAGGAGGAGAGAGAGGGGAAAAAAGCAGATTGTGTTGTGAATTAATCATAATTTATATCTTAGCAGATGTTACATATCTCTGATGAGGCTATAAATCTAAAGTAGAAGAAATCAAGCGGGTCATGAAGCAAAAAGACAGACAGACTTTCCAACCCGTGTGGACATGATGCAAATGAGGAAATAGGCCACATTAACATGTTCAACCGCAAGCTTTCAATGGGAGGCAACAGACGACAAGAGATAAAAGAGAAGCGAGGCAAAAAAAGATTTATTTTCTCGGTCAATTTGTTCTGATCCCATAAATGCTTTGTGGCTTCGACCCAGATTTGACATCGCGAATGCGCACAAACTATCAAAACACACGTGGACACACACCGCTGTCGGCTTCGTAGCTACGATTTAAATGGTTGAGTAGTGTTTACTGTGTTCCATATAGGGGAAAACCGGTCTGGTGCGCTGAACTCATCAGGAAATACATCGCACAAAACCAGACCTGCGGGAAAAAAACAAACAAACGTGTGGATATGTCCTGTTTTCACTGAGTTTTACCTGAAAAGGTGTTTTCCATCACCAGGCTGCGTTTAATTCTATTGCATCTGAATCATGGAACAAAATACAGTACCTTCTTAAAATCAATACACTCGTACCTTTTAGCCATTTTACACATTTGATCTTAAAACTCCCATCATCTACATGTAATTCTTTTTACATAACTGTATTTTATATTTGTACTTATTGTAATGAATCTAACTGTATTTTATAGTTATTATCTTACTAACGTTTATCAAATTATCTTTGTATTTTAAATTTATATTGCCTTTCTTTGTAATATTTCTTCACTTTGTTTTAAATTTGACTCAGTCGTCTCTCGAGTATAAATAAAGGTCGACTGATTGAAATTTCTTTTTAGAATGCTTTGTCAAGACCAGAGTTAAAAAATTAAGACTAAACTGAAATCAGCAGTGAAGGATTTCATTAACTGGAATAAAAATAAAAAACACAGCTTTGTTTCCATTTCCCCCCAATAATGCTTTAATAAATAATTGCTTTGTAAATGATATTTTATGTCGTGTGTTCTCTAATTCTACTTTTTCAGCGTCTTTAAACCAAGGCGTTCTGACAAAAACTGGGACTAAAAAAGAAAACTAAATAAAATCTGAACTAAAATTAGCCAAATACCCAAAAATAAAACTACTTATGCCCTAACTAAAATAACGAGATGACGAGGGTTTAATAAGAGGTCTCCCAGTTACAGAAATGCAAAAATGTAAAAGTGTGTTCTGTTAAAAACTTTTATATCCAAATGTTTACATGAAGGCAGTCTCCCCGCTCTCCATCCCTCTGTCACTCTCTATCCCTTCCTATCAAACCCCATCAGCTCTCGTCTAATCACTGAAGTACCAAAGGGGGGTGACCTCATCACCCCGTCGCCATGGTAACGCCCCGCGGCCGTGCACCCGGGGTCCCTAAGATCCTGGGAAGGTAGAGGAATGTGGAAGGTGATTGGTCTGTGAGTGGATGCACAGAGTGGGAGCAGAGTGACCTGAGGATGGATGGATTAAATGACATGTGGGTTGTTCTCACACACACACGCACACGCACACGCACACACACACACACACACACACACACACACACACACACACACACACACACAC
>JAPQRN010000025.1:25592533-25613408 GCA_037367275.1 Coranthus polyacanthus
GTACTATGTCCAGTTTGTACATTTCAATAATGAATGCAAACAATGATTTCTAAAATGAAGATATTGAGACATTAACAGGTTTTATATCTTAAGTACACTACTGTACAGTATATGCAGCATCTTACATATTACAAGGCCTGATAACTATAAAACTGACTCAGAATGAATGTGTAGTGCCCAGTAGAATACGTCTTTTTCTTTTTTTTTATCATCAGGCTGAGTATTTTTCACATCCCAGCTAGTGGTTAATGATCTGCCTGTGAGGGCTCGCTGTGTGACAGCAGTGCAGGGCACTGTGGTGCTAATGAGAGAAGAGGACGGCCAGGCCTCGCCTCCCACACATACAGCTCTTTGTCTTTCACTCTGCCCCCCATCATTAGCTTAATGTGGCCCTCTCCCTCAACTAAAAGGGCCACTGCCAGTTTGGCAATGGGTTCACAGATGCAAATCCCTGCCCAGTGCTAATGGAGGTAAATGAAAATTAATTGATTCTCATTCAAAGGCCTTTTGAGTTGCCTGTTCTCCCTTCGTGTTTTCTTAATATGCAGACCTTTCCTCCTCAACAATACACACTTGCCCCTCCACCTTGACAATTCAAACATATTACAATGCACTTGCCATTGCTATGCAGACTGGACGACACAAAGACAAGCAAGGAGATGCCGGGCTCTCACACCTAGGTATGTATGAGATGTGTATGAGATCTTAGCTCTCTGACCTAAGGGGTCTTGTTAAAAAGACACCTTTACTTGTCATTCAGGATACCTTTGACCAGGATTCAACCTTCTTTACTTACCTCCCGAGGGACGATGAAGAAAAGTTTCACCATATGAAATACACAGCATGTTGTTTAAAAGAAGTATGTAATACCTCCAACTTCAGCACTATTTGATACATTAGATACTGCACTGCATTCTCATTTCAAAACTACTTTTTGCACACGCACAGGAACAATTTTGTAGTCAAGCCTAAGCTTTAATGTGTCATTTTCTCAGTCTGTTGAAAAGAGAGGTGAGCGTTATCTACAAAAAGACACTTTGACTGGCATTTGGCAAAGTGGCAGATACTAATTTCAGATGCTTGCATCATGCTGCGTGAATGACTTGTACCTGCAGGGTTAAGCAGTAAGATTAAATGCTCAGATTCTTGCACATGGCGTCATATCCGAGCCTTTTGCAGCCACGGCTACCTGCTGCCATGTTAAAATATGTTGCATGGTGTATTTCATATGCGTCGGCTCTTTTTGGAGTTCATCAATCACATAATTTAAGCAAAAAAAAAAATGAAACAATTAAAAAGCAACACAGAAGAATATATAAACATTCCCACTCTCTACTTCAAATTATTCGGCTCTCCGAGTGGCGACAGACGTCCCTCTTCAGTAACAATCTGAGATTTGATAGCAGGCAGGCAATCAGTCCCATCAACACCTCTTGATTCAGAGATGATAATGAGGTATGATGGATGGAGATGTCACATGTGGAAGATAAGGAGTTTCAGCGCCCCAGGTCCCTCCTGCCTGGCTCTGCTTTTGCCTGTCCATCGTGTTTGTTTACCAATCAATCGATCACCCTCTGTTGTCCTTTTGTGATTAACCAAGCCTCCTCTGCTCCTTTTCCTTCTCTCCCCCCTTATTTTGTAGGCCGAGAAGCAAAAAATAGAAGACTAGTCAAACATTAACCAGAGTGAGGAGAAGTGACAGTGATGAAATGAGCCTAGAGGGACGATGCTGCTGTTATCTACCAATGGGACGATTGTTCCTGGGCCTGTAAACTGCTACCCAGGGTCAGCTAAGGGGTCACGGTGGACTTTCAGCCAGGCTTTATCTTTTGGGTGAGACAGAAGCTCATTATGCTGATATACGAGACCATATTAGACAAATATACGACCTCAGAACTAAAGGACAAAACTAAATGTATGGGATTTTATGCCTTTTCTGGACAAACAGGATGTTGCTTTCAGCTGTGAAGAAGTCTTCAGGAGCATCTGACTTGACAAGAGAGAATATATAGCTGTGTGAAAGTCTGTGTATCTGGTTGAATTTATGGAAAGCTGTGAAAATTGCACACATGGTGTTTATCTCACCAAGTGAAAAACATCACGACCTCCCAGGAAGTGCTATTCATATAAAACTGAATCACATTCACTGGCTTTGGCCAATGACAGATAGCTTTACATCATTCCGCGGACCATACCGTGAGACCACAGTGCCCATCAATTTAACAAGCAAAAATGTACAAAAATACGCCCCCTCCTCCTCCTCTAAACAACACCGCCATGTGCGCACAATTCCCCATCCAACTCCAAAGTTCACAAATACAAAATCAGACAAAAACCAACACGTTTCAGAATCTCAAACCAATCAAACCCAATAAAACTAACAAAGCTGGGCTAGTTTTTTGAGTAGGGTATGAAAGAAAACGAGAGATGGCCCTACAATGAAAGCCAGTGAAAGGAGGGCCATTTGCTAAGCTATCATTCATGAGGTATGGGTCCCATGCCTGTACAAGCTTGCTCCCAGCTCTACACACTTGTTGCCATTGTGACACACTGGCAGAGAGAAGCCTCTGTAGTCCCGGGGATCAATTCAAACCCTGACAACACCACACTGAACCAGGGTGCCATTTGTTCAGAGGAACCCCCCGAAACCCCTCTCCCCATCTGTCAGGGGGCCTCCGAGGCACTTTGTGTCTATGTGTATGTGTGAATGTGAGTGGGTGGGAAAGGGGGAGTGAGAGAGGAGGTTAATCAAGATTTGGATGTGGACGGGAGTGGGAGGAGGGCCTACGTGGAGAAGGAGTATGTGTGTGTGAGAGGGAGTGAATGTGTGGTAGGGGAGCACAGTCATTATGCTGATTTTCCTTTTTCTTTCAAGACGTTAGAAGAATACCTTCTTTTACGTTCCTTTTCCCTCAGCCAAGCAGTCTCTGCCACCTATGCTGCCAACCTTTATGCTACGGCAAGGGTGGTCAGAGCGACAGAAATCTGGGAATCAGGTCAATTATGGATGGTGGCTTGCTGATAAGAGAGAAAGAAAGCGAGCAAGAGAAAGAGGGAGGAAAAAGAGGCAAGACTGCTGTTTTTTTTTATCGTTTTGTTGAATACTGCTGGGTCACTGCAGCAAGCATGGCCTGACCTGACCGCCTGTTTTGTCAGATCTGTTGTGACGCTCTTAACTAGATCTGTTCTCACACAGACCTCCCCCTTGAGTGCCACATAAACTCCAGTGTTTTCTTCGCATGGGTGTGCTCCCTCCACTAGCTTCACACGCATCCGTGCACACCTGCAAATTCTCAAGCCACATCTTTGTTTTCTATTTGTGTCTGTGCCATTGATCATGCAGAAAAGACACGACAAAGCAGGACAACTATTTGTTCTTCTCTTAATTAAGAAACCCGAAGAGTCCCTTTTAAACGCTTCCGCCTGGCAAGCCGCCTCAAAGCACAACTCCTGTTCAGTTCACACATCCGTGGCCTTAAAAACC
Organism: Coranthus polyacanthus; assembly: GCA_037367275.1. NCBI lineage: Eukaryota > Metazoa > Chordata > Actinopteri > Kurtiformes > Apogonidae > Coranthus > Coranthus polyacanthus. The sequence goes on from JAPQRN010000025.1 coordinate 25,596,018, forward strand.
AACCGGGCACTGTTTCCCGCTGACCGCAGTGTTAGGTTGGGGTTCATGTTGGTTCTAGCTCACAATGGGACAAGTGCTGACCTCTGGCCTTGGTTCTGACCTCCTCTCTTCCAGGGGTTAGGTGAGGAGACAGATGTGGGTAAACTTCCCCGGTGAACAAGAGAATGGGGCCCACTTGTTAAAGAGCTCTGTTTTCTCCCTCGTCTTGGAGTAAGTAAACCTGAAAGTGGAAGGTGGTTCTAATTGGGAAAGGTCTGGATATGTGGTTCAAATAGCACTGGACCAGATGAAGAGCACAATGGATATCAGTGAAGAAATGGGACACTCATGAAAAGGTTTTGGAAGTCCTTCGCTCCTAATTGGTGGTATGAATGTGTAAAGAGCAGCAATACAGGCTATTCCTAATTGGTGTAACTAATTACACACCTTTACATTGAGCAGGAAAGGAGCATTCAGACATAAAAAATCTTTAACTGCAAAACTGCAGCTGCGGACTCAAAGAACATATGGTAGTTTGAATAAAAATTGCAAAGAAATATTATAGAGAATGTTGTACATTTACCATAAACACTTAAATGTACTAATATTCAAACAGAACTCAGATTACTACATTTAAAATGAATTGCAATTAATGCTGTCAAATGCTGCTCCAAAGGCCTACAGCTCACAGATTCCCACTGCTTTTCACGTGTTGCACCAGTAGGTGGCACTGATGGCTAAAAGGTGGCAAAAGCGATGCCTGAAGCGAGAGCTGCAGCTTTACTGTGAGACCAAATCACTGTTACACTTTAAACCCTCCAGTGCATAAAAACACAGCAGTATAGAAATACGTTTGGTCCATAAATGCTAAATACGGCGTCCATTTATTGTCTTTTATTTTGTCTTATCTGCTCAGTGTCATGAGAACAACTACGTTTTCTAATTCTGTGAAGTATGCATTTTAAGGACACCGTCAGTCTGTTGAATTAAAAAATATATATATGTCATAATATAGAACGGGTATTTAATGATATATTGGAATGGATCTGTTCTATCAGATCAACTCCAAAACAAAACTAAATAATCAATTAATCATTATCTGTGCTCATTTATACAAACAAAGCAGACATCATCAAGTTTTTGTATCTAACACTGATTATTTTCATTTAGGAACAAAGAATAGAGAAAATACTTAAAAAAAACCACACACATTAGAAGCAATAATTTCTGCTAAACCCTTAATCTTTGTTTTATATCCTCAATGCTTCCCTTTTAGCTTCAGCAAACTGATCTGATCATTAGCTTTTGCACAGATGAATTTAACCGTATGGCAATAAAATCCTACTTTTATTTTTACCTTTTTAAAATAAATGCTTGATATCACTTTTAAGACGTCTTGACATCTTGTCTTTTAACCACCAGAGAATTCAGGGTCATTCGCTTCGGAAAATATTGTCTGATTAAATGTTTCCTCTCCGCCTGTTAGATGGTTTATTGTTGTATTTCTTGCTCTTCAACCTTATAACTTCCATTAATAAAGTGTGAATAGTATCCCTCAGCAGCGGTTTACACATGTGCTTGAATTGCCACGATAATCTTTCGTAAAAAACCTGCGTTTCTTATTTCGGTTGCCTGGGTTATCAGCAGTAATTTTTATATTCCAGTGAAATGCCATGCCAGAATTCGGCTGGCTCCAGTCTAATAAGTTGTGGTGAAAGTAATAATTGAAAGCATCATAAGGTTGAAATACCAGTTGAGAGACAAAGGCTGGGAAAGGTAATAACGGGCCATTTAAATCACCTCTAATGGGACAGCCTGGTTGGATTCAGGGGAGACCTTTTCTTCAGACTTTCAGACGCAGCCCAAAAATGTGACGAGCGTCAGCCCCGGGCAGCGTCTTTCCCAGTGTGTCAGTGGGAGTATGAGAATCCTAAGTGTGAAGCTCTCATTTTTTCTTTGGCCGAAGAGTCATAAATGTCTTGTTCCCATTGTGTGGGAACTCATCTCGGACATTGTCCCCGTGGCTCTGCCCACCAGTAGCCAATAAGTGGAACATGGTCTCCTATCGAGCTGCAGTCTAGCATTCCTGGCATTTCCAGTCGGCTGTCTGGCATAAGGTCGGAAGAGACACCGTCAAGCCGAGAAACCTTGTTTTGGTCCCTTTTCCTGTCAGGAGGCTTTGGTTGTCTCCAGACTGGAATGCCATTGTCTTCAGCGTGTTTTTTAGAGAAGCACCAAAACACACTTGTTTTGATCACGATGCAAAGAGCAAACCTGTGACATAAACAACATCTGGAACACTCCGACGGCCTAAACAGCTTATTCTCTTCCACGCAAAATCTTGTTTATTAGTTCTGACATCTGTAATAATAACTTTTTTTTTGTCAAGTGATGGATAATGCAACCCAATTGCCAGGGAAGAATATTGCCATTGTACAGCTTTGGAAATAATTACTAGATCACATGTGACTTTCCTTCAAATGGCCTTTTGATATTGTCTTCTGGAAGTTTTAGTTTTAACAACATCAGATGTTCGCAATTTACATTTTAAGCGTTATTGAGAAAATGTGTTTTTGTTGTCATTGATTTAAATTCAGCTCACTTCTATATTAAATCTGTTAATCAAACATTTCATGTGTGTTTTGCCAGATTTTTGACTCACACTGACACAAAAGAAAACCCTGATGTCACATTAATGACAAATGTTGTCAAACGTTCATGAATGTTTTCTTCGTCATCGTGGTCTAATAATTATTTCCAAAGCTGCATGTTTCTACAACCCACACGTATAATATCATAGTCTGTGGACTAGAAATAAGTTTCATATCAACATTTCTACTTATGTTGCATATTCACGGCAATTCAGGCAATTCAGGCAATAAGGGTTAATATAAAACACATTTTCTTTTCAAAAACATTGATATCATATGTGTCTGTGGTTTGCAGTAATCTCCAATGACAACATATTTTCCAGGCAGGTTGCTTGGATCATTTCCAGGCTTTAGGATTCTAAAAATGCTGCAAGTGAAATAGTTTTAGAAGGGAATGTTACTCAGACATTTAATCTGTGAGATGCATCGTTTCTAAGTTAAAAGACTCTTAAGAGCAGCAGCTCCACGACACGGCTCATTTTATGATTTCTAACTTCTGGAGAAACTTGTTAATGTCGACCTACTGTGACTAAAAAAACACACAATTTCTGTTTTCCGGCCGGACTTTCTATTCAAAGCTGCCCCTCACAATCTAATATCTTTCATCGCTGGGGTTCCTTCCTGCCTCCGCTGCTTCAGCTCCAAATTAAATGAGGAAAGAGGAGAGAGGGCGCAGCATCCCAGGCCGAGCCGGGGTCGGCTATGAATTACAGTGAATGAATGGAGGGAGACCTGGAGGGCGAGAGACGGGGCTGACGCTCGGTCCTGTAGCTCAGTGAAGGCATCTGCCTAATCAACGCTCCACTGGGAGTCCCCGCTTCATTATGAGCCCAACAGTATTTCATAAAAAAAAGGGTAACCTGGGGGTTTCTTGTCTTTACTTCAGTCTGTGTTGGGGGTTTTGTCAACGGTTCCACTGACCTCAACTCTTTCATGAAAGTAACTCCCAAACAAAGAGAAGAATATGTTCTCGTCGTATGAGTAATAGAACATGCTTTGTTTTAATTTTCTTGTCCTCATATTTGTCAGAGAAATCTGCAAAAAGCAGTATGAGTTTATTAGGGGGGAGGTGAGAAAATTCTGGACTTAGATCATTTCAACCACATCACATGAGTCTAGGTTACATGATTGGTGGAAAAAATGATATATGCTTAGAGCTCTAGTGTAATTAGCCCATAAAATGATCATAATGAACACATCCACCTACTGAAGACCAATGGACCTTTTAAGGGTATGAATTGCATAGAAAACATGTGAAACTGTGAGTTTGCAACACCAGAGGGACATTTATATAGAAAGATAGTAAAGACAGTAAAGTAAATGTACTGTAAACCTTCAACAGAGTTCCTGTTGTCCACAGGTCGTGTACAGTTTTTATGTGATATTAACATTAGTAAAATGTGCTGAAAGCGACTAAATACAATGTTTTATATGATCTGGCCCAGCTGTTGGTTTACAACTGTCTCTACTTTCCGAGTACAAAGAGAACAATGTGATTATTACAAACTGAAATGATAAACTGTGGAGGAACAAAAGACCCAAGTTGTAGTAAACCCCAATTATCCTTCAGCCCTTTAATTCAAATCTTTTCTAATTCTTACTTGTGCACTCTCTTTATTGGGTGTTTTGGGCATTTGACAGCAAGATTACATGCTTTGGGGTGTATAATTCAATCCAACAAACACGTCTTTCACGAATCTGTGTCCACATTCAACAGATCTACCTCTTTGCTTACGTGAGGAGAAAGTTGATGAGGAACTTTAACTCTTACTTGCAATCATAAAATAAAGTGTTAAAGAGAAAACAGCATGCTCTGTGTGTAAGTGAACCCCGGGGCCCAGTGTTTTACCGCTCTCGATTTAAAGTCTCGTTACTGGGAGATTATTAGACTTAATCTAGTAAAGAGGAGCGTGAAGTCTCGATCACCCCGAAGGCTTCTGAGAGCCCTTTGAAACAGTGGGGGAATTCATCCGAGCCGGCCAGATGCTGCCTCCTTCATGCCTCCTCTCTGAAGGGGGAGAGGTTATTCTCAAGTGGAGCCCATTCAAGCATCACCTGAGGCACTTCACTGGCAGGTAGAGCCTCAGCTAGCGGCCAGAGCAGCTCCGTGCGTCCTGAATGGGATGGGATAGTGTTGACGGAGCACCGGGTCACCCGCGGTGTGGAGGAGGGTGGGTGCGCTGTGCCTCAGGGCAGGTGGTGGCTGGATAGCAGAGGAGCAGTGAGGTGAGGAGGGTGGCCATCATAGGAGGCCTTTGAACTGCAGGCTGCAGGTGGAATGTGCTTAGTCAGCAGGTCACTTTTTGATCCCGCTTAAAGGGGTAAGCCTGGAGAGTCTAACTAATGCTAATTGTCCTTGATTTGGTGGTCCGTGACTGAGATTTACTAGTCATCGTGACCAATCCATTGTCCATATTCACCTCTAGCTGCTCGGACTCATCCTCTTTGATGTGATAAATCAAGTGCACAGTGCATTGATTTATCTCCTTATATTTATTGATTTTATTATTTACAAGGTTTGCCTCGTCACGAAATTCACTTTTTGAGGTGGACAAAAGTCTAAAGCCAGATTTAAACAATGCAACCTGTGGACTGTTCCATAAAGCAAGTTTATCAAATTAGCCTGGCTCATTTCACTTAGTCTGACTCGTGGTCAGTTGATTCGATTCTGCAAAACAAATTCTGCAAAGTTCAGGCTTAGTTACTCTAGCATTTGCTTTATAGAATGTAATCAAATGATGAGTCAGACTAACCAAATTAAGCCCGACTGATCTGGAAAACTTGTGTTATGAAACAGGCCCGAGGACAACCCAGCTCTGCATATCCTCTGCAGTTTGGGGCTCACTGTATAAAGGTCCTGATTGTGACCTTCTGGGAGTCAGTACATGTCGGCCCGAGGGTCTGAGGTAGGACAGCGCTGTGTCTACAAGATGCAGAAAACCATGGCGTCCACCCCACTGTTTCATTCAGCACATATTTCAGGGTATGTGATCCTCAATGGAAACAAATGAATGCTGAGTGTAGAGAACAAGTGTTTAAAACCACCTTACTTTCAGTTAACAGTAGCTCCCCTTTCCTCTTAAAGGTTCAATATGTAACATATGTGCAGAAATGTACATGTGTTCATATACAAGCTTTGTTTATTACCTCCGCCCTTATGTGAACACTTTGTCTGTCCGTCTGTCTGTCCGCAGGATTATGCAAAAACTAACATTGCCATTAAAACATCTTGCAGCTGTTAAAATTCTCCGTGGAAGTGAACGTTTTCTGTTGGAGTGAAGTGAGCTGAGTGGTCTGAAGTGGTGACATCATCAGCCATGTTTGTTAGTTTGAAAAAAGCCTCAATTTACCCAAAATTGAAAGCAAATCAGACCTACTTGAGATAGTCAAGACGCAAGTCAAGTGCAGCAGACACAAGTAGACTTCTAGTGTCATTATGAACCCAGACACAGATCATTTTCTACTGCGACAGCATTATGTGAAAGCATTTGAAAAATTCACTCTACGTATGCCCGTAGAAAGTTCATATCCAAATTCCATTAGAAAGGCTGTTGTTTAGATACTGAGACGTTAAATTGGAACGTGAGACCCTGGATGCCATCTGTGTGACTGGAGCCACATGACTCTGGAGCCCTGGCATCTTTTTAGTGGAATCCCTTTGTGTTTCCTCATGCACAGGGCAGCAGACCACAGGGGCTCCAGACCATCGGAGTATTACGCTCAGACACACAGGCATACCTTAACATACCTTAACATACCGACAACAAACACCCCCACCCTCCCAGAGGGAGCAGAAGTACACACAGAAGTACCATTACTTGTGCAAAAAGAGTAAAAGTAGAAGCACCGATTCATCTTCTTTATCCATGTGACGTAAAAATCTACAGGCTCTGAAATGTACTTAAAATAACTGTTTCTGATAATTGAAGCTATTTATATATTGAAACTACTATTTTAATTTCAAATAAAATTGAAAACTGAAAATAATGATGCTACAATGTGCAAATCAGTTTTAACGTCAGCAATAGGACTTGAAGCATAATGCTGCCTTTTCCAGTCTCGCTTTCTTGTCGTTTCATTTCGTTAACACGTGTCGTGCATGATGTTGGGAAGACACACAATGAAGCAAAATAAAAATAATCCCCCTGAAATGCATTAAAACTAAAGTGATGAGCCTGTTTGGAAAATGTGAGGAAAAGGTGCTGATATTTGTGTTAAAAAGTAAAAATTCATCAGAAAAATTAATGCTCAAGCAAAGTACAGATACCTGAAAACACAGTACAGTAACAAAGTACGTGCACTTACGTACTTCCCACGTCTGCCCCCACCCCCTACAAAAAGGGGTGATATTTGTTAGCCAAAACCAAGCGCGGGAAGCTCAAGTTAAGGCTGATGAGATATTGAATTTGCATAAAGTGGCCAGACTTCAAAGAACGTGTACACAAAAGATAGGCTGCTTGTTTCCATAATTGTTTTAAAGACCGCGTCTACAGCTGCGATACCATCAACACAGACAGTTCTAAAACTTTCTGCAGAGCGTCTGTGTGACTTTTATGAGAGGGAATTGGTGAAAGGGGGCTCCTGGTGGGATAACAGAGAGAGGTGTGCCTTTGTTAAGGGAACAATTAAACAGATTAGGCTCGATCAATTCATGGCTGTTGGAGCATATTTTGTATATCGGATGGTGCTCTGGGCTGTATATTATGCTGTGATCCAGCCGCAGCCAGCCTTGTCACCACCGTGTGTCACACTGCTGCTCACAGGCAGCAGATCAAGGCCTTGGCCCCCACGGTCCCCTGTTAGCCCCCAGCCAGCCTCCAGGTGGGCGCTGCTAATGAGCCCCAGTCATAGCTCCGGCGTGGGCCTCTTCTTCCCAGGGTTGGAGGGGGCCACAGAGGGGGCAGAGGGGGTCTGCTGGCTGGGTCAGCACCAAGCAGGGGGCTGGGGATGGGACAAGGCAGAGAAGCACATGAAGGAAGGCTGAAAATCACACTTTTCAGACCTTATTAATGGCCAGTTTGTATATGAGTGTGGGAAGATCGAGTGTGTTTCCACGTAAGGAAAAAGGTTGTGCCACATGGTGCATTATGAAACAGAAGTCCATTTTGTGCTCTTTGATATGTGTTTATTGTAACTGACTGCACAGTAGTCCACTTGTTTGGTTGCCTGTTGAATGGGCCAGGCGGTAGGTTCTCTTTGCCTTTACAGTGTTAGATATTCCAGTGTAAACACACCCTCCTTCATCCACAATGCGATACACGTGAAAGAGAATGCAGTGACTAATGGGAGTGTTTGTCTGATGCTGCCAGCCTCCGCTTTTGTTTCCTGGGCTTTTGATGTGATTGATACATGATGTTTTCAAAGACACAAATAGTCTCCTCTGCAATGTTTGGCCCAAAATAAAACTTAAAGAAAGGGTGCAGGCGGTGAAGCGTATGTGAATGTCCACATCAGAGGGAAGAGGAAGGGTGGCGGTGTTTGGGGTTTACAGAGGACTTTGATGACGGGATGATGATGGAGGCAACCACAAACATGGAAACACTGTGAGCATTTGGCTCATTATCCGATTTCAGGACTGACCAGCATAAACAATATTCTTTATATTCCATTTTTGTCTGGGCATTAAAGAACCTCGGCAGCTTGCCCTGCTGGACTGCGGCCTTTGTTTTACCTCTGGCATTGAGCAGGAATGTGCTGAGCTCAGCGGGCAAGAAAACTGTGACATAAAGGATCAAGTTCAGGATTGGTATTCTAACAGTCTCTGCGAAGTCAGCATATATTGCCTGCAAAGAGGTGGAAATTGATTTGATTCAGCCAGATTTTTTTTTTTTTTTTTTTTTGCCCAACTGGAAACAATACAGACATATGTTATCACCCAAAAAGGTTGTGATAAACAGATAAATACCGGTTTTGGTTCGCGTCAAAACTCTGCGAAATATTCACCAGTGCACAGAGGGTTTTTAGAGCTTTTTGTGCAGAAAACAAAAATAAGCTGAAAGACAGTAAAAGGCCTCAGGGGTTGAAAATGTGCAAAAAATTCTATATCTCTTTTTGGGTGATACCTTTCATATCCTTACCCTCTTTAGAGCCTAAGTTATTCTAAAAACGCTAATAAGAGCAGCTTTAAAATTTGTTGTAAAAACCGCTCTGTGAAAATCTGATGCTGAGTGAAAGGCAGAGGCGGAACGGGGATGAAGCTCAGAACGTTTTCTCCAAAGCCCTCAATCTTTTACGTTTTAAAATGTTTTATATCACTTCCCCTCATTCTCTCTGACTGCAACGGCAACTGCGCTCCAAAAAACTCCCAAAAAAAAAGATAACGTCTAAATACTGCAATGATATTAGCCCAGAATTATGATAAATGCATAGTTTACAGTCAAAAAAAACAGCAGATATTCTTGAGAGAGGACCTAAACCCTGAAATGGTGAAAAATACCAGACTTTTTGTGCTGCTTTTGGACATTCAAAAGGAAAAATTCCAACGCCAAGCAACAAGTGTGGGTTTATTTTAGAGCACTCTGCAGTGAACTTGATGTACAGTAAGCCCTCATTTTAACTTATTTTCAAATTGCAATTAATAGACGCGCATTTTTTACCTGGAAATGCAAAATCAAACTGCATACCTGAACATTACTAAACCCAGATATTCAGATTCAGTGCCAGAACACGCAATATGTACACATTGTGACAGACACTAACATTCAGTGCAATCATGTCGGGTTTGAAGTGATGCGGGGGGGGACACTTTTGCTGCTCAATCCTGACTATTATACTCCACGTATCTCCATGAATCCACGCACATTTATCTGTGTTAATAACAATACAAAGCGGAGTATTTTGCAATCGTGCATGAATCACGTTATCTTTCGGCGTCACTTGTTTGCCATCTGCCATAACAACCTGCCCGTCAGCTCATCCCTGAGAATGTGCGCTCATGAATGGGCATAGATTACAGCTTTTCTGGGCTTCTTCTAACCTCCTTTTTAGAGACCAAAAAGGAGTTGGTTTTACTGGGGCACTATTGGATGCACGTGTTGGATCTCCTGCGGTGCTGGTCAGTCAGGGTGGAATAGCCTGGCTTCATGGGTTCACGCCAACGCCATAAAGGGCTCTTTGTCACTCGTGAGCAGGGTCATCTCTCTCTTCCACCGGCCAATAAACGTCCACATTCTCTACCTTTCTTATGATTTTGTTTAGCCTCACGGGCCCCAAACAAAAGTGCAAAGACTTGAATTATTCACAGGAAAACGAATAAAGGATTAATTTGCATTGATTTTGCCCCTCAATAAAAGCGGTCATTTTTTTGTCCCGAAGAACAAGAAAGCAAAGCGTTTCTTCTGCCGAGGTAATTGAATAAAGAGATCTATGGCGCTATTAAATATGGCTATCAAGGAGGGAAATCTTAAATGTAGGACTTTGTGTTTTATTAGTTTGAAGGATTTTCCACTTGGTCTTGCAGGCGTATAGATTGATTGTGACTTTTGTGTGGAATTCACGGTCTCGGTCTCAAATTGAGAAACATCAGTCTGTGAATTTGGATAATTTGGCCTGTGAAGGTTTGGAAAGCTTCTTTATCAATCAAACCTGACTCGCGATTGAGTGTGTTAATGCAGCGACAAATGTGACTTTTTCTGCCCTGCGTTTTGGGCTCATTCAGCAGCATTCACCACAGCCTGGGAACAAAAAACCCTGTTCCCTTTTCTCACGTGTTTGGTTTTGGCTGGAATGGATTAGACACAAGTTCAATTTACACCAAAAGAGAAATGAAGCTGATTTTCTGCCTGGTTTTCTGCTTGTACGGTTGGTTATCTGCAACCACATTGACATAGGGAAGTTTAGTTCGGGGTCTTTTGTTAGTTTTAGATGCCTTGTACGTTGGAAATGTTATTACTACATAATATGTGTATTTTTTCAAACCTATAAAATGTATATCTCTGATGTGGTCCAACGCGTCCTCTATTCTCCAGATAGCGTATCAACGTGTCCCATCTCACGTCTGCTGTATATCTTATATGAATTACTTGCATTTTAAATGTTTGCGAATAGACTGAACCTGAAGTGAGCTGAATAAAAGAACTTGAATTGAGGACAGGGACGCGTTTTTATGTCGAGTTTGGGTATTTTTCTTTCGACGCGCACAAAAAAAGTTGCTCGTGTTACAGAAAAAGCGAGAGCACGATGTAAGTTGAACCAGAAAAGATTCAAGGCAAGTCGGGTTCATTTTATTTCTATACAAATCGCAAATTTGCTTCAATATACAACACCCTCTGTCATTTAACCCTCAGTGCAAATAAGGAAAAACATTTAACAAGGGAAAAAAATAGGAGACACCTCATAAAGAGCCACAGAGGAGGGATTGTCGTCAATGCAACATGCAGTATATACAGAAATGTACACATATGTTATATACAGAGATGTGCACATATATAATGCAGACAATTTAGTCTGTGTACACTGTTCCTGGGAGGAAATGCTTAAATAATCAACAGTCATAACCCTTCCTAATAACATTTATCTGCAGGGCTACTTTTTCCTCTGCAACGCTAAACTATAAACTCTGTCGAATGTTGCAAAACAAAAGTAAGTAAGAAAAATGAACTGAGCAAATCAAAGTTAACAAGAAAACGCGCATATTGTTTCAGTCAAACGGCATGTCTTTGACGCAAAGTCGATTTTTCGATTTGCTTTCCTGCTCCACGTTTGATCTTTTGTCTTTGCAGTGCCCACCCTCTGTTTTAAATCTTAGGCAGAGGGACGAGGGGGCTGTCCGAGAGCACCCAAGAGGGTCATATCTGTCACTGCACATTCCACTGTGGAGCTATGATATGAATGAAGTGCTGTGGTGTGCCCAAGCTGCAAGTGTGGGACTCAAAGGGCTGGTGAAATGCTGTAATGTAATTATGTGGACAGTCTCTCAGATCCATTAGCTTGAAATGGTTCTACAGCCCCCATTCAGTCAGTGGGCTGCCATGTCTTTTCTCAGGGGGGGGCTCTGAAGTCATCTGAAAAGACCTCCTCTGTACTCATTGTGCTCTTTGTCTTTGTAAGCCTGTTATTAGTCGGGGAATCAAGTTACAGCACATCGCTGATGAGAACTTCAGTGATTTTTACAGTTACACGTGGAGAGCATATTCTTAACCTTCAGGTCCTCTTGCGACCCTTTTAGGGATCCTCAGTTGTATTTTTTGCTCTCATTTTGGCAGTTTTTATGCTGAGGTGATGATAGATGAAAGCTGTTCATTTTGTAAGGAATTCTGGAGTTTCAGCATCAACACTGAAAAATAAATAAATACAAATCTCCACGGTCTAGACCAAAGCCTCTTCCTCCCGGAGCCCTTTTTATCCCCATTGACCGTCGTTGATATTTTTAAACATGATCCATTGACCTAAAAGGGCCTTAAGGGGAAAAGTGTGGGGTTTTTTTTAAGGGTGTCCTGAGGGTTAACTGGGCATTTGTGCGTATCAAATCAAATTTGATGACAGGAATTGGCTTTATTGTCAGAACAAGAAATGTAACTATTGTGTCCTTAAATGACTCCTTCCAATTAGTAAAACTTTATGCACTTTTTATGTGGGAATGACTTGGAGTTACTTATTAATAAAAGTACAAAATAACCTTGCCTTTATCTATTTGTGTATCTTCTGAATTGTGCATTTTATGGATCTAAATTAGTCCAGGTAAATATAAAGAATCCAGCGTTGCTTTTAGGTCCCATTTGAATATTTAGTTTGCGAGCAGACAGTACGTTTTCCGCACATTACGAAATGGAAGCAGTGATTTGCATACTCGTCGTTGGCATCTGCTGGGTGTGTGGTGGCAACGTCGCGCGCAATTAAAACCATAAAATCTTACTTATTTCACTTAAAAACTACTTAACAAGCTGGCCGCGAAAACCCTACCTCTCATCCAAGAGTCTAGATAAAAGCGGAGATTGCATTAGCCTTGTAGTTTACAAAACAACCCTCAGACAATTATGTCAGAATCAAATTAAAAGTTCCAGTAATTTCGAAAATTTGATTTAGTGCTTTGTGTTTACCTAATCTCTGGCACTCACACAGACACCAGTGAAAATGTCCAAATGCGTCACTGCACAACTTTAAAGGCCTTTCCCATGTATTGCAGTCTAGTGACCCATTCTAAATAACCTATATCATTGGGGAACTCCGGTTTATAAAGGAGTCCATTGGGACCTCTGCTGAAAGGGTTTCTTTGGGTGGAAGCCCAGATGAAAAGTGCAAAGAGGAGGATAAAGAAAAAGTATAGGAGATGTCAGGACGCCTTTGGAAGGAAAACAAACTGCAGAGACCAATGTGAGTTGACTTAATCTGATTAGACTAACCTCATCAACAGCCCACTTAAAAGGGAGAAGAAAGCCCTGAATTGGGGCGAGAAGCAAGAGAAAAGGGTCTCCCTCTGTTCAGAAAGCCAAGGAGACTCTGTGAATACACCACATTGTACTGGACATGCTGGTCTGCAGATGGCAAAATGACAACAAGCCGCTTGAAAAGTGAAGCAAATATAATTGATCTCAGGCTTTTTTTTTTTTTTGCAGGTATGAAAACAACCAAGGGAGTAATGAGATTAAGGAAGAATAAAATGAAAATGCTTGAAAAACACAACCACTTTCCCTGCACGTTTTTTTTTTTTCGGTTCAAACATTTAGCTTTGAACCCTTTGACTTGAATGCACCCTCCCCTGTAATGCCATGAGAAATATTTCCAAATTCATATTAATTTATTCAAATTCTGACCTCTTATGAAGCACCCCGCGGCCCTGGTAATACATCAAACAAGAAATAATTGAACAGGAAAATAGCTGTTTTAATACCAGCACAATTGATGGGCGTGAAAAAAAAAAAAAGAATCTAATACATCTGGCCACTCCCAAATTTAGGAAATCCCTAGCAACAATGGATAACAAATATTTCATCTTGGCAGGAAAAGTCCTTTCAGATCTTTTGCCAATGTCTCTGAGAAAAAGAGCACATATTTTTACACAAATATTTGTTCCTTAATTCTTCAATATTTAGTTTAATTAGACTCAATAATGAAGCATCAACGCTGTGTTTTGGTGCTCTGCAAATCCTTGTGCTCGAAGCAGGAGGTGAATGCAGCAGCCGCGGGTGTCCTTTCAAACAGCAGCTTAGATCCGCTGGTGTTGGGATTCTGGCTTCACTTGTTTCAAACCCCACGGCACAAAGTACGGCTAACAGGGGCTTTGAAGTCCCGTTGTCACCGGTTGGTTTGGAAACAGAGGATAAGACGGTCATCTTCGTCATCAGCGCGTATCTCGCACATTCATTTGGTGTCGTTGAAAAGATCAGAAATCTTACTGTCGGCAGTGGAAGGAGTATTTATGAGTAAGATTACTAACAGTGCATGTGAACTCTCTGCTACAAGTAAAAGTTATGCATTAAAAACCTTTAAAAGTATTCAAGTATTATCAGCAACATGTATTTAAAGTATGAAAAGTAACAGCACAATGGTCCCTGTCAGTGTTTTACTATTATATGTGATGTTTTCGGATGAATTTTACTGCTGTAGATGTTTAAGGTTGAGCTCATTTGAGCTACTTTATACTGTCGGTAGTTTAATCTACATCAATGCATCACATTCTATAAGATCATCATATGCGAGAACCACGTATCTTTAAAAGTCACCTTTTGATGAGCTCAGAAAAACAGGCCTGATCTCAGCTTCGTGACGATGCATTTTCCAACGAACCCAAAGAGGGTTTTAAACGGGTTTATTTAGCTTAAGAAGGAGGTGAATTTTAAACTCAACCCATCAGGGAAAACACTTCATCCTCCAGTTTATCACAAGCGTTCAAAATCAGCACATTTGGACGTATGTTGTTTTTTCTTTTACTGCAAAGGAGGGGTATGAAAAACTGTAATCTGAAAAGAAACCATAAAAACTGCAATATTTGCCTCTGAGATGTCGTGAAGTAGAAGCATAAAGCTGCGTGAACGTCTGTCAAATTTGCCTTCGAGTACAGTATTGGAGGGAAATTGCTTAGTTACATCCCATCACTGGCTACTGGGCATCTTTTTTTAGTTAAACACACATCATTAAGGAGTTTCCACCTTCTAACATTATCCTCTTTTGCAACTTTTCTTCGCTGCCACAGTATGAAACAAAAACAAAACCACAAACAGGCATTGAAGCAACTGCTCGGTGCTCGGGATTCATCACTGTAAACACATCTACTAGCGTCTGTGTATAAAGGGATTGGCCGGCCGACACCAGCTAATACAGATATAATTGACTCTCCTTCTGCAGTCTGCACATGGATTTCGAGAAGTGCACAGGCTCATTGTACAACAACAAATTAAGCAGACGGCAGTGAAAAGGAGCTGCTGAGCATTCACCAGATCTGGACAACAGACGACTGAGGTCTGCCAAGATCTGCAAACACAGCTTCTCCCTCCTTCGGGCCTTTCATCTCCCCCGACATCTCCTCCCGTAGACCCCTTCCTTGTAAAGCTAAGTCAAAAAGCAAGTACTTTCGGCTCTCGTCTGGTGAATGTCGATCGTCTCTTAAAACAGCAGTCATTTCTATGCATTCCTCCTGCAGTGTAGGCATCGGCTTTAATGATGCTCTCATGACAGGGTCACTCAGAACGTTCCTTTCAGATGAAGGGGAATTCCTGTTCTCTTTGTTGTCTGAGCACGGATCTTTGAAATGCAGGAATGAAGTGGGGAATTATCGATGCCTATAGCATTTCAAATACCAGGACCTGCCGGACTGACTTCAAATCAGGTTCAACAGGTGCTACTCCACCTTACACAGATTTACCAAGCCAAAATCCTGTTAACTCCGCTGCTACAGGGAGCAGTTGTGTAATCTGAGTGGAGCTGTGTAGAATTAGATCTGCATCATTTGGGCCGATCCGAAAGCAAATAAAAGCGATGTGAACCCAAGCACACACAGCTGGCCCTTGAGAGTCAGGATCCTGGGTAAACAAGTGTCCGGCATGCCTTAGCGCAGCTCACCCATTGGGGGACATGAGCCGCTGAACAATGACAGATACTTCACCAGAGACTGCACTGAAGCGGGGCTTAGCAAAATTTTATTACATTTGGTCTGTTTCAATAGACTGCTGGCCCGAAAGAGGATCGCAGACTTTGTCATCAGTTTTGAGATTACTATGACATCTACGCCTCCTTAGACTCTGTAATGCTCCTATTGTTGTTGTACACCCACTGATTTAACATGGAAATCTGCTCTTCACGTAAAGTTTTAATTTGTGTTACTGTTACTGCGGATTTGGAAATGGTGAACACCGAGTGATACGTTGTCTGCGGGTTTTGGAAACATCAAAATGTTTTTATACTTTGTATTTTAAAATGAAGCCCACTTTAATTACTGATACACACATTTCTTAAAGTATGCTCTTGTGTTTTTAACATTGAATCTGTTTTCCCCAAACTACAGCCATCGACACCTTTCATTACATTCATTACTTTGTCAAAGTCAACTTGCTAAGTAAAGTTAAGTAAATTATGAACAGCATTTTAAACATGTTTCCTGCTTTTTAGCCACATTGCTATTTTTTCACCGCAAAGGTTTTAATTAGTGACAGTAGGAAAAACGCGGGCGTCACTAATGTATTTACTCAAGTGCATTAGCACAAGGATCCTGCACCTATTGCACCCAATTTGATTCATTCCTGATTCATTTTATTAGCTACACCTGTGCTGCTGTGTCCTGCGTCTGCTAATCTGAAAACTTTGCACCACTACTAAACAACATCAGCATAATTTTGAGTAAGTGCAGGAAATGAAGTTTCCAGGTTAAATGTCCAAAACCTGCAGCTTTGATGACTACTGCTGCTAAATATGATAATAACAATACATATAACAGATCTTTTAGTTATGTCTGGGTTGGTACAGGTAGGAAAAACCTCCTTTTTTAATTTCTGTTGCATTTATTTATTGATATTACTGATGTATTTCTATATATGACAGTTTGAGCACATGCGCCACCTTGTGGTCATTTCAAAAACAATGACCATGTAAAAAGTATTCCTACTGAAACTTTTTCTTCGCTCCTTCACGCCACGTTTTTATGGCACAACAGAAAGACAGTAAAGACACAGGACAGGCCTGTTGATTCTTATGAACGCAGAGGAAATAGCAGGAATATGCAGAGCTCAGATGTCCCTTTCAGGTGGAGGACGTCCCATGTAAAATCTGTTTAATACCATGTATATTTTGAGCAGTACTGGTGGCAGTGCATTACATATTTAGTCTATACTTACTGAAGCTGAACCCCTAAACGACGTGCGCTGATTTGTTAAACGCCCTGAGATCCATCATGTTAATGAGTGGTTGACAGTCTTAGAGTCGTCGCTAGGTGGTGCTCTTTATCTTCAGACATTACCACGGTGTATCTGGCGCTAATGGTCTTCAGTGTATCTGATGAAAGGGCTTCATCCACAGTCACATGGAAGTGGAAATGTGTCGACTGTCGTCCCGCTTCATATCATATGCTTTTCTAGCTCCTCACATGAACGTTACGCGGAGTTCATTATGAACACTGTCAACCCCTCAGTATTTGTTGTGGCTGCTGTTTCATGTACGATCTAGCTGCTGTGATTTTTCTGGAGAAAAACTACACTGTGTGGCTACAGGATGACTTGCTTCTTCTTCTTCTTCTTTATAAGAGACCAAATGAAATACTGACAGTGTGTTTCAGAGCCTTGCAACTTTTAGAACAGATAGAACTATTCTATTCTATTCTATTCTATTCTATTCT
>JAPQRN010000025.1:25622101-25633436 GCA_037367275.1 Coranthus polyacanthus
TACTGTTTTGTTTCTATATTGCTGCCTATTATATAAATATTTATTATACTGAAATGAGTTTGGCTCATACATGTAAAATAATAATACAGTAATATAAATCTAACGTTACTTTAAGGTAACTGAGACATCCTTCAAGATGGGGCGCCGAAACCGATTTCCGGGTCACAATCCAGCCTCTAGAGTCACCAACGCTGCATTTATGCTGCATGCTGGGACATGTACCAACAACCTTTGTAAGAATACAACTGTGCACAACCGCCCAATCGTCTGTGCGTTTAAAAATGATTCCGAATGAGTAGTGAAGATAAAAAGCCATGACTATATTCACCTTGAACGACTATTCCTACCTGATCTTTATTGCTCCCCTTTGACATTACACGTGGGCACATTTTCAAATGCCATGTGACTGCGGTTATTATTCGATGTGAAGAATGAGGGTGGAAATGCTGACTCACTGAATAAACCACTTGTTGAACATCTTGGCTTTAATTGTTGGATAACACTTATGCCCTTCTGACATTCGTGTTTGCATCTGCGAGTAACCTCTCACTTCCATGTTCCTTTGCAAGTCCATGGGATCGACTCCTGTGTCCAGCCATTGCGGACGCAGGTCTGTTTCTCCACATGTGTTTATCCTATGGTGCAGCCCATTCTTTCACATATGGCTAGTTGCCATGAGTCAGCGGCGGTGGTCAGACGTTTCCACTCCTAGACACAACAGTCTATCCGGGAAAAACAACTCTCTGATGCCTCAGTCTTCCTATATTGTCTGGGATGATTCCGAGCTGGGAGAGGCTTATTGTTTGGATGTCTTTGTAGTGCAGGCCCATTGCTCCGGAATGTGGGGATTTCCTCCCTCACGGGTATTTTTAGATCTCTGTGTGAATTCAAGAGAGCTCTGCATAATGCTGTGCAGTGTGGGGTCTAAGGGTGGGGACTGTGCACATGTGTGGGAATCTGTGTCTACTCATATGATCACAGAGAGGATGTGTGTGCGTGCGTGTGTGTTAGCAGCCTTAAAGTATGTTTCCTTTCTGCAAAATCATAACCATGTCAACCATACGGCTTGGCATCAGCGAGGGGAAATGAGGCAGGATTCACAAAGTTTCCCAAAACCACAGCCTGCTTTGATTGAGACGGCTGCTCAGCCTGTACTTCATTTGAAATTTCACGCTGTATTTACCCAGTCATTCCGGTTTGACAGCTCCAGATTGGCCTGAAGAGGGTCAGTTGAAAACAGGTCTGGCCTGGACACTGGTTGTTCGCTGAAGTGTTTCGAAGGGGCTTCGCCGGGTCACCTGGAGGTCTCTGACCTCACAGGATAATGTTCTCCTCCAGGTCTTCTTCTTTGACAGCGGTCAATGGAGGCGTCCATGCAGGCGACAGCCAGGCGGATGACCGGGGTGAAATCAGGGAATAGATAGGTCATATCCAGAAGGACATGTCACCTCAGACTCAAATCAAGTGCGATCTTCTTCCGGGTCTCACTCTCACCCTGTCACCTCGGCTGACATTTCAGCCTGACCTGTCTTCTGCAGAGTCCATAGGAAGCATTGTCTATAAGTTTGCGTGTCTGCAGTTTTCTAGTGATTTGTGACATCCGGCAAAGTAAACTGGTTTCTTAGAGCTCTGACATTTGTTTTTTTCTTTAAGAAAAACATGTGGTATTTATTTTCTGCCTCTAGTTCTTGGTGACGAAACTAGTGCAGACATGTGAAAATTACTCCAAAAAATGCAATTAACAGAACAAAAAATCCATAATACTTTGAATCAGAAGTCGTAAGACAAAGGATTTTCAGTTTACGATAAAAGAAAAGTAACAATTTTCATATTTTATGGTGTTAAATTGATGTTTTTAACACCGTAAAACATATGTTAGAAAAATAATCAAAACATAATCACATGTAATAAGTTACATTACTGACTGAAGTAATTAAAACAGACTTTACTTACGTTTTAAAGTGATGTTTCTTCCTAACACTGTTGACGCTCTAACCAGAACATTTGACATTTTACTTAATTACTTCAACAAATAATCTGTAAAAAAAATAATCTGTTGCTTTTTTCCCGATGCATAATAAATTAGTCAATTCTCTACTTTTTAGCACTTTTACAGATAATAATTCAGTCTCAGTTGTTTGGTTGTTGTTTTGTTGATTGAGGGTTTTACCTAAACCGGTCTTATCTTTGCATATATAAACCTGATTTAAAAAGGCCGTATATGTTAGATGAGAGGAACGTCTTGTTCACATACTGTTTGTTAAACGTAGAGCATCTGCACTGTCTTATAAGTGAAGGCTTGCCCCCCATATGGACCATAACAACCCTCCCAGAGCCCATCCTGACATCATCACATTTTTCAGCGGTGAGTAACGAAACAGGTCAACTTAAATGTCTTGTTCACACAGTGCTTATCTTTCCTGATGGTATTAGGGCCTCTCTACCTAAACACCTGTTCCTAGAGGGATTTCCCAGTAAACAACTGGGAGTTCTGTGTTAGTATCAGAGCTGATGGTCCTTTATTTTAGAAACACAAGGTCCTCGTTTGATCACAGCTGTCATGTTGAAGATGTGGCAATAAGAAACAAGTAGCCAGTAACCCGATGAAAACACCCTTCTACGCATACATATGTTTAACACATGCACTTTTATCAATATGGAGGAACAATATTTGTTGTATATTTTCGTTTCATCTGATTTTTAATTATTGCGGATTGATTTTTGTATCACAGACTGTGCTTTTCGTATGGCAGACTGGTACCACTAATGCTCTGAACATAACGTTTAGCATAACGTGCACTGTGTGCGACGTGCACAAACTCTGCACGAAAGTTAACATGCAAAATAAGACACAAAAATATGCAAAGTGTCGAAGTTATATCAAGCGCAACAAATAAGAAGTGCATAAGAAGTGCATGTTTTCAAAGTGAGCAGCTTCCAAAAAAAGGTTGTTCAGAAAGTTTACCGGCAACGTATTTATATTAATTTAGCAAATTATGAAACAGAAGTTCAAACTACCAGTATTTCCTAAATTAAACTTGAAAGACATTTTCCTTTCAACTGAAATACCTCACACAAGTAAATCCAGCAGCGGCAGAAATAAAAGTCTCATACATATGTAATGTTTTGGTTTAGGTATTGAAACCCTGACATATGCTTAATTCTATAACGTCTTTAAGTTAATGCTCTCTGCCTCCATCTCCTCTCTTTCTCCTTAAACAAAAAGAGAGGCCTTTAATGCCCGTATTAACGTAGAAGCAGGTGGTAAAGAAGCCTTTGTTAATCACTTAATGATGAATTCCCCCCACTTTACACGGTGGCTTTTTCACCAGCCGTTTACTTCTTGTGCATGGGTTGTGGAAACTTTATAAAAAGTTTATTTTACCATGAAATGAGTAGGCACGGATAAATGGCTAACGTGGGGTTTTGTCCGTCAATGCAGTGAGCCTATTGGGGGTCCACCGACTGGGCAGGTTTGGACCATATGTCATCATTCCGACCCTTTGTGTGGGCGTGTCTCTGTGGAAACCGCATCAGCTGTGGCCATTGTGTGTCGGAATTCAATGGCCCATATATTCATTGCGGGGCTGGTGTGGGCCCCGCAACAGAAACAAATTGATACATACAAGCCCCGGCCCCATTTGGCTCGCATGACACATTTCAAATGGACAAAAAAAGGACATTTTAGTCTGTTGAAAATCTTGAGAAAAGCTTGGTTGCCATGGTGACCGTGCAGTAAAAGCGGCCATGGACCATTAAACTCCAATCAGATGTAAATTTGGGCTGCCCCCGGGCCCACGAAAAGGAAAGCCCCCTTCACACTGGAGACACAAATTAAACAGTTTGTTTGCCAATTCACATGTCATCTTAATGGGTTTTTATTCGTTTGCCCTTTGTTTAGATGAAGAGAATTACAAACCGTCATTGATTTATAATATTGAACCACTTCAGCTGCCTGCACATAGACTGCTCATTACTCACTTCAACTCAGATGGGTAAAAGAGATAAAAGACACTTTAAACATTCAAACATTATTAAAGAAAGGACAAGGAGTAGCTTTTAGAAATCTGTCTTAGAAAGTGTAATTCTTCTGGTGATTTTAGTGATTATAAATGTTCAGAGCAGAGAGAGCGGGTACTAAAAGGAACCGACCATAAATCCCGATTTTCTTTTTATCTTTATGTTTACATGATGTTCTGTCACGTGGTTGGAAAAGACTTTCTGATGATCAAACGATTTGCTCTCTACTCTGTCTTGCTGAAAACCACTCCCGTTTCAAAGGCAGAGCAGTGAGTGAGCTAAGAATTGAGTATTTTTTCTGTATAAAATGGCCTCTAAAACAGGAAACAAGGTTTATGGAAAACAAGGAGACACTGGGTGACACTGTCTCCAGGACAGGAAGCAATGTGCCCCTGCGATTGGGCAGAGAAAATATTTAGCTTGACTTGATGGCTGGAGATTTCATGCCATTCAGCCAGTTCGAGGCCACACAAAGTACCTGATGTTATTGTAAAAATCAGGATTATTGTGTTTTACGATGCCTGGCCTCAGTCAAAGTACAGAGCAACAAAGGGGAAAATCTCTGCATGATAAGGGCTGCATAACTTGTCAACAAACACCTTATGTTGAAGTACGTGAAAACGACTTCACGTATTTGTTATCCTCATGTCAGAAAAACGCCGGGCAGATACTTCAAGGGACATAAGAAATGAAGCAAGAACAACAACGACAATGAAAATGGATAAAATTACAATTGCATAAGTGCATTAAAGTTGAAGTGTTGGAGAAAAACAAACACAAAAGTTGCTCAGTTGCAGAGAAACAAACGGCAGAACAGATCTTTTACTTACTCATCAGTTTAATATATCTTTAATATGCTTTAAAGTGGACAATAAAGTCCCAAACACATACAGTTAAATCAGCAGTGTACAATAACCTTTTCTGATTCAGAAGAAACATTTCGGCACTGAAAGGTGTTTTAGTCTGACAACATGGCAACATTTTTTCCACGTATGAGCTTTTTACCAAAAAGAGTATTCACACGTCCAGTTACTCCCCAACACTTGATATAAATATATAAAACACTAATCAATGAGCATGCAAACACACACTAGTAATTAGGATGCATATTTTCTTAGCAGGACTGTAAACAGTTTGTGGGACACATGAGTGAAACCATAACAATAACATCATCTCGATCACTATCTGTTTACTGAGATAATGTATACAAACAATAACCGTAATTTAAAAATTATGGGAGCAGATAAAAGTAATGTGCAACGCGTAACAGAATCCATTTAGGAAGTAACATTCCCAGCCCTGTGGTAGTAATTTAAGATAAACTACATTTCTTGCTGCTGCTCCCAGTGGGTCCATGTCCATCCACGTGAAATGAAAGATAAAAGAGAAAAGAAAAGCTCGAGCGCCGCTGATGGTAATGAGAGATGAGTGTGTGGTCCTGTTGTTTGTCTGTCTTCACGAGGCTGCAGTCAGACTCTTACAGTAAAACCGCTCTGTTATGACAACATATCGTGCAGGCAGAGCGCAGCGTGGGCTTCTACTGGCTCCGGACCAAGTTGACCTGGGACCTGACATTACCAGTATAGCTGCAGCCTCCCCATTGCTAGGCCTTTGTTGCACAGTGCGGCTGACGATGCTCTGTCTATCTGCTGCGGTGTCTTCCATGCAGAGCAGGGGGAATGCTAATTTGACAGAGGGATGATTAACTACAGCAGCCACAGCAGCTAACTGCCTCATTTTCATGTGCTATTGTTTCGAGTGTCCCGCCTCCGACAGAGATTTGACTGCTCTATTAACGAGTTACTTCGTGTCTCGAAGGATTATTTTTATTATACAGGAGGATTATGTTTTTGTACAAACCCCTGCATCAACCAACGAGTCTGTTGACAGCTGAAAAGTGTGCTTTTTGAAACGTAAGGCATCTTTGTTGATTTTTTTTAAAACCGTGTTTTCACAAGTAAAGCTAAAATTTAAAGACTCATCTGTGCTCTTTTTTTTTTTTTCTCCTAGGCTTGGCCAAAATGGGAGAGGCCATGAGAAGAACTGAAGAGAAAGCCTGAAAAGGAGGCAGGATGGTGAACTGTCTGGCTGTCTGGTGTCCACACAGAGCTGCGTCTTGTCCACTGGTGGCTGTGGAGGATTCATTAAGCTCCACATTCACTCCCCCCTGCACGTGAGTGACAAGTCCCCACAGCCAGTGTCATCCCTCTCTTTAAAGCACCACAGATCATCCCACTCCTCTCTCGCCCATCTGGTTGCCTGAGTCTAACAAGGGGTGTCCTCCAGTTATAAGAGGGTATAAAGAAAGGAGGAGAGGGAGAAAAAAAAGTTAAAGACTCAGAGATCCCATCAGATTTTCCGTGGTCTGTAGGCTCCAATTATTCAGAGCTTATCTTTTCAGCTTGGCTGATCTCCAAATGAATAAAGTGCGGGCCGTATTACTGCCGGCCGGGTGCACTTCTAAAGAGGTTGAAGGAGGATCAGGACTGTGGGTTATGGTGTCAATCTGGCCCTGACCCCTGGGGTTAGGGAGATGACGTTATGTAGTGACAGCGCCTAGGCGTCCCCTTGTAGCACCTCCATTTAGACCCCATCTGGTTAAATGGAAAAGGGCAATCACATTAGAAGAGGTTTCTTTCAATTTTCAATGAAAAAAAAGAATGAAAGAGAAAAATCTCAAACCACAAAGTGACTGACTCTTGACTTAAAAGTCAGCTGCAAGATGTCAGGGGGTTAAGCTGGTACGGGGAGTGCCGTCGGTGGCGGCAAGAGCTGCAAGAGTCGCGTTAGGAAAAACTGTTTAAAAGATGACTACGTTTTTAGAGAAAACACAGTCCCTACTGCAGGTAGGACATCATAAACTGTTTGAGTTTCTAGTGCTCTTTAATTCACTGTTATTTTTTTTTTTATTATTTGGTGCAGAAAATCGATTATTTCTCATTATAAATGAGAGATTGAGGCTGATATTAGTTGTTAAGATTTAACACTCATGTTCATTTTCAGATTTTTTCATTTTATGGAGATAAAACAAAAGAGGAAATAAATACAAATCATATTGAATGAACATTTACGGACTAATGACACAAATAAACAATGTACTGATTACGTTCGGATCAAATGACTGCAATCTTCCCAGCTGTTTCAACGTTTGGTGACTACGAATGTGTTTCAGAGTTTTATGGCAAACAAAGACGCATGGGTTTTGCCACACCTTAGGGTTAAGTGATGTGACACCGCTGGACGAGCCCCACTACTCTGTACTTGGCACAGACTTGGTGCACAATGGGCGACTGGTGGTCCCTCGTTTGGCGGCGGCCTTTCCATTTCTGTGGATCTCCAACTCTCAGATCTCCCGACAAGTGCTGCCGATGTCGCTCTTTTCTCCTTCCTTCATGGAGATGGCTGTGAGATTCTCATGCCACCGCACAATGCCTAAACAAGCGGGTATGTCTAATTCAATTAAGTCCGCAAGGCTGTGCCAAGTGGGCCCTGGTCCCGTGTGACAGGGATAATGAGCGGGCAGAGAGGGGAAGGAGGAGGGGGGCTGGTGGATTCAGATGTTCATCCTTTATGCTTTTTATATTACACTCTAGGCTTTAATGTTTTCAGGCTGACCCAGTGTCCAACTGAATATTTAGAATTCCAACATTACTGTCCGAATGGGCTTGATGAGGGACATTGAGAGAATGGGTATTATAAGCAGAACGACCTCTAAAATTCCTACAATTCATCGCTTAGAAATGTTTCCAAACTGGGATCCTTTCCCACTGATTAGTCTGGGTCTCAGACTCAGAGCTATGAGGCGATTGTGTCTCAAACAAAAGGCGCGAAGTACGGAAACTTAAAACATTTTTACAACAAACAACTCAAAAAATCAAAAAAAAAGAGAGGAGTGAAACAGACTCTGTATTTGCACTTTCTAAAACTTCTCAAATGTGTTTTTTTTCCCCCATATTTCAGGACAATCCAGCTCAGAAAATATAATGTTTTTTTGCTTCAGTAATGTTTTGGAGCAGTTATGTTCATAGAAATAATATTTTAAAATAAAATAAAAATCATTTGCAAACTTAAGTGCTTATGAAAACTGGATGGAAAAGTTCACATGGACTAGTGACATCTACTTATCCAGTGTCAGAAAAGAAAGTTGCTAAATAGCACAGCAGTCATGGTTGACAAGGATTTAGACATTGTTTAGGAAAACCTGCTTTTCTTGCATTTTCAACACTTTTGACTTCAGCTGGCAAGTATCTCAGACCTGAGAGGTCTTTAGTTTCACTGAAGTTTCCAAAGGACTCCCGCTGTTCCTCCGGGACCCTCGTCCCCGTCCGGCACAAAAAAGCCCCTTAAACGTTTGACTTTCTCACAGAAACAGCTTGCTAAATGGTATTTCTGTAATGGACTCCTGCTAGGGTTCATATGCGTTGTATAGCCACGTTGCACAAAGTTGAGTCAACACGATTACCATGAGAATGCTCCCGAAGAAAGGCCAAAAAGGGTTTTTTTGAATAAAAATCTGAAACTATAGAATTCTTTGTTTTCCCAGGGAAAAAAAGATGAAAATCAAAGACATCGATGGTCATTTTTTTCTATCGGAAAAGTGCTGCCGAATGAATGTCTTATTTACATGCCAAAGGGAAGGGCCATGGTTTTAAAAGGATGGGAAAGCAGGGGCCTCTATTATGGTGGAGCTGGTCGCAGTGGCAGAGGCTACTTTGGCAGCCTCCCTGCCAGGCTGCGGTTAACAAGGCCTTGGCTGAATTAAAGAATGGCAATGAGTTTTTAATTGGTGACACATTATATTTATCAAGCTGACAGCGCAGTGACTGCGCTGCAGCCTTTCTTGTTTTGTCCTTGTGTGCGCATTACTTCCCCCTAGGTGCCCCTGCATGATACCCCCTGTCTGCTGAGGTCCCTCACGTGTGAAGAAAGAAGAAAAACATAATAATCGAGCATCGAGTTGAATGATAACACTGAATTATTCATTAGGGTCCCTTAAAGTGTTGGATAAATCAACCCCCCCCCCTCTCTTCTTATTTTAACAAAAGCTTCTCTTTGTCACTCAATCCAATCATGCACGTTTAAAGCTGAGCATAAAGACAAATCCCTTTCAGCCCTTTTTATTCATCCTGACAGAAGTTCTGCTGCAGGGCCGGAAAAGTTATTAACAAGTGTTTAATATTTGGATGGGAGTGTTTGGTCACGTCTTCTATACATGGCGTTCCTATACACTGAGCAGCCTGTGACTTAACACTTAATAATGACACTCAATGTTGCTAATGTGACCATATGTCATGAATATATTTAAATTTCAATAAACAGCCATTATTCAAGGTTTATTATCCGGTTCAATTTACTGGAGAAGTCTTTAAAAATGTTCATTTACTTCACTGGCAAAGATCTGCTGCTTCTAATCCAATTTAACATTTCGACTCATGAAAACTTTTCAGTGTTGATTCAGTCAATCTCCTTTTAACCCATGATAATATGTTCCCTATTAAACTATAAACTTGTATTTAGGCTTCTAGCAGTTATTACATAATCTCCATATTGCAAGTGTTTGAAATAATTGTGACTATTTTTCATAATCGTGATAATCATCTCCATTCCCCTGTTTTTATTTCCACATTATTTCCACATTGTTTACCATTGTTTGACTGGTGCTTTTTTAATGACATTATCTCATTTCAACTCGTACTTCTCCCGCAGCTCGTTCAATGGAGAACAAGCACCGCAAAGACAAATATAAATCATTTTATATGTTTCAAAATTCTTTGCCAATAAATCGCCTCGTCTTCTTCATGTATGTGCATAAGTAAACTATTATTATAGTTATAGTAGAGTGAAGGCGTAAAAATTAAGACGTTCATTGCAATTATTTGTATGACAATTAATCATCAACTCAAATTTCAGTATCATGCAGCAAAGCCATCCAGGAGTTCACGCAGATTTTTAGTTTTAGGAAATAAAAATGCTTCGATTGGGGTTAGGAAAAGAGAGTGGTCTGGGCTAAATATTACAAAATAAATTGTCAGTAATTTTCTATCACATCTTTGCAGACTTTTTTCACATTAAACCAAGCCTTGGTATCTTTTCCTAACCATAACCAAGTGCTGTCAGTATCCAAACCTAAGCATGAAAACTTTAATTACGCTGTTGTCAAAGCCAGATAATCCTGCAAATCGAGTTCTTTTGGCTGAAAACAAACAAAATGTGTTGTCTATGAACATTTACCTTCATGATCAATATTTTTAGTCCATGAAATTAAGAAACATTTAATTAGTTTGTTGAAATAAAATGCTTCTGCTGTTGTACTTCTGTTAAATATGAACATCATTTCTGAGAGACACAACTGACTACATGTGGGTTGGTATAAAACAAAACAAAAACATATTTAGTTGAGGAGAAGCGTCAGCATGGTCGTTCAACTAGGCGACAGTTTTAACAATGTACATCCTACACTATGTGTTTGTTGCTGTTAGCTCAAGTGTGCGTCCATTCTCTAAAAGCATTTTTCCGGCAAAATGCAAACAAGTCTGAATTCAGAAAACTTTATTCGAAAAACTTCAAATTGTTGTGTAAAAATTACAAGGCGTCTTTGCACATGACCCGGTTTCTCTGTTTAATCTTCAACACTTGTTTTTGAGCAACAGCAGGTTCCAAACAGTTCTGTAAGAAATCTTTTGTTGTTCGGGGCGTTTCTGAAGCAGAGGGGGGGCTACGAGTAGCGGTCCTGGCGATGCTCTTCAAAACGGCTGTGAAAGAAAGGGAGCAGGACGAAGGAGGCCTAATGAAATATTTAAGATTTAGGCTAAAAAGGGTCTCTGAAAAAGTTTGTAACAAAGGGGTCTGCAGAGGGCCTCCATTGTCCGAGGACCTGGCGGAAGCAGGGGCCAAGCTGCTACAGATGTGAGGAGGGCCCATATTGAGGCGGGATGTGTAGGCTCTGCTCACAGCTGTGTCACCGCACTCCCACCCAAGCCACCAGCCCCCTGCCTTTGTGAGCCTTTGTGAGGGCCACAGAGCGGCGATTTTACACCGAGCTGATTGCACAGCAACGGCTTTGTGTCGCCAACAAGACGGCCCCGCCCACTCCTGAGCATCGGCGCTGCATCAGACACACACATACATTCATCCCAATCCTATCAGTGCACGCTGAAACTCTGCCTCATAGTTTTTTTATTGAAGGATGACAAGGTGATGAATAACCTTTCAGTGGGATCATATGAGCTGCGTTGGTTGGTCGGTCGGTCGGTCGGTCGGTGTTTTGGTGGGAGTGCTTCTTGTGTTCAGGTCTGTCTACTTAGCGCCTAACCAC
>JAPQRN010000025.1:25648906-25666659 GCA_037367275.1 Coranthus polyacanthus
TATTTTACCCGACCCTTTTCAGCCCACTACACTAAACTAAATAAAACAGATTAGAACTAGCCAATGGCACAAAATAAAAATAAAACTCTTTGAAAGAATTAAAAAATATAAAAACTAATGATTATGAAAACTATAATAATTCTGGTCTAACCCTAAGTGAAACTCTTCATTAAAGCTGAATCAGGTCACATACAGTCTTAACTCTCTCAATGAAAATGTTTCCATAAACATTTGCACATTTTGAAGTTTCATATTTGAAATATGTGTGTATGGAAATAGCAAAATTTGAAAAAAAACTTCCTCAGTTTCAGAAATAAAACTGCTTGTGGTGGTTTTTGACATTTTTGAAAAAGAGTTCATGCAGACAACGGGAAATGAAAACACTTTTGTCAAATAAGTTCCGACGTAGAAAACATTCAAGTCATGCGACCGATCAGCTGACTGATCCCCAGCGACTTCTCGGATATTCGTATTTCCATGAAGCACTAAAACATGGCTGGTAGCAACAGGTTGAGTGGACCTGAGTGGAAATATCACAGTCGTTTTAGACGGAAAACGACACCGGAATGCTCTACTTCTTCTACTGTTTGTATTACAGCCATGTGTAATATAGCCTATAGCACCCCCTGCTGACCACACTATGCATTTATAGTTTATTCGCTTTAAACCTATTTATGGAATCGCACAGAATTTGCATTTTCTTTTTGCGACTTTTCAAAAAATTCACTTCAAACCAGCTATACTGAGCTACAAGTTAGTGTAGTTAGTAAGTGTGTGTGTTTGTTTATAAGTGTCTGCTGGGACCCTGTTACTGCCAACACTGAACACTCCCAGCACTGAATGGGCTAAATAGCAGGATAGACACCTAAGTGTGAAAAAGTCTTCCCTCCTCTTTAAATGCAGCCCCCACCAGGCTGCACCATCCACTCGACCGCCCAATAAAAACAAGTAAAAAGCTGACATTGCACTTCATTTAACGCGGCATGCCCTTCACTCTGCCTCCTACTTAGGCCATTGTCATTCACAGAGACTTCGGCTTTGTTAAGAGATTCGTGTTGTCCATAAACCAAAACTCCAGACGACAATAGATGGGCAGCTGTTTCCTGGGCACACGGCACGTTTTGTATCCTATAAGCAGGTGCCTTTACATTATGTCATTTTATGAGATGAGAAACTTACTGAGCTTCCAGGTGACAGTCATGCTGTCTCTTCTGTGTCGCCTCATCTACTTTTGCAACTTTAGAAAAAAGCAAAAATCTACACCTGAACATATTGTTGTGCACTGCTCTGTCTTCATCTTATCTACCCTAAATCTATGACCTAACAATAAGGCCCTGACCATAAAATAACCCATAATCTCTCATGTGAAGGTATGAAATTGAATCCAGCCCTCACCTTTAGAGCAGGATAAGTGGTTTGTCCCACAGTTCCCTGGGGCAACGCTCACAGTGGGCCACAATTTTAATCCACATGCTGACTGGCTTTTGACTCCTTTATATGACAAGAGTCCACAGAGGAAACAGAGAATATTGAGGAGCTACAACCCCACAGTGATCATTATTTGGACACAGTTTTTTTTAACTGGCTAAAAAAATGTAAAGGACTTACTATTCTTCTTACTTGTGGCTCTTCCTGAGGTTTCTTCCATTTTTTCCGTGCCAAAGGGGGATTTTGGGGGAGTTTTTCTTCTCCCAGCCAAGGTCGAAGGACAAAGGATGTACATATTGTACAGCCGGTAAAGACCCTTGAGGCAAATTTGTGACTTGTGATATTGAGCTATATAATTAAAGTTGACTTCACTCGACTACAACAAAACAATTTTGCTATTGTCAATGAGTTTTCTTTTGCATGGAAGAAATGTTGAACTGCAAAACAAACTGGAAAACGATGTGATGACTGAGGGAGATCCTGTTTGTATCTATATATGATATATGATATGTGTGAAGTGTCGCGATGCTGCCCACATACCTGTTGAAGGTCGGACAAAGTGAATCGTCATAGTTCAATTTTCAACAGTTTTTCTTATTGTTACTGAGTTGTTTTTTGTTTTTTTTTACTATGTTATAAAGATGAATACAAATGGTATCAGCAGTGGAGGAGGCAAACAGTCTATTTATTTTCTCTGTTTCAACTCCGACGCTTTCAAACTTCACCCTACTTTTCTTTACCTTTCCGACTGCTCTTTTCCCCCCTTTTGTTCTGTGTCTTTCAGTCTTTGGTTTACAGCAGCTCCACAGGGGAGAGGGGCATGTTTGCTCACTCTCTCACCAGAAGGGGCTGTCAGAAAGCTGGCAATCACAATGAGCAAATATGTTCATGCAAAGTCAGCCCTACTGAAGGGAATTGTGGGTTGTTTGTTGGCGTATGTGGGACGAGATGGGGATTTGGAGGTCTTGTCGTGACCGCATGTGTCCACATTTTACAACTGTTATATTTCTTTCATGTGTGCGTACTCACAGTGGTGACAGATGCCTTTCTTGCTGCATTTACTGTAGCTTTTTGTCCTCCTGAGTCCAAGAGGCAACGCTCCTCACACACTGCAGCGGGGCATTCGGTCACCAGAAAGTTAGACAAGGTTACATCTTCCTAGAAAACAGTGAACCTAAAAATTCTCACAGAGGGGAGAGACGTGATAAATGTAGCAAAGAGAAGAGAGTCAATGTTGTGTTCAATTATTAAGATTAAACAGAGACAGAGAAAGTTGTGGAAATAGAAGGATGTTTAAACCCTGGATCTGATCTCCACAGTCACCGTATTACATTACTATAGTCCCTCCTTAAGGGATACAGTGCATAAGTACACATACATTTACACATTTAATGACAAAATGTTATTTTTGCCATGTTTCTATTTTTCTGGATCTTCACATTAATAAAGATACCAGCATGCATGCTATACCACTTAAGTGTGGCAGAAAAAATATCATGAACTTCACTCACCCTGCACTCTGAATCACCATTAATCGTTTCTCTATAGTCAGTATACAGATATGTCAAAAAGAAAGCAAGGCAGCTCACACACAAAATTTGGAATTACCAAAAAATCGAAGCCACGTCTGCACAAGATAAAGACGCACAGCGGAAAGCAGCAGCTACTTGTCATGTGTTTTCTTATTCATATTCTTAATAATAATGAATAAAAGATAAATCAAGTCCTTTGTTCATCAGACTGATACTGTGGCAGATATTTATCTTTTCTGTTTTACTTCGGTTGCTACTCCTGGCCAGTAAATCAGAACACATAAATCACAGCTACCCAAAGTGACCAGCAATAAAAACTTCATTTGTTTGAGAGTGTAAGTTGACCTTGTTAGACTATTTTATGGCCCAGTTTAGAAAGAAGTGTGAGTAAGCAGATTGCACACTTAAACAACTTTTGTTGGTTCTCTGGAAACCAATAAGAGAAATTCGTCACCTTGCAGTAATGTGTGATTTCACACACATGCATTGTTTCCAGTATGACTACATGCTAAGTAATCCATTAGCAGTGGTAAAACTAACTATGCAGGAGGTTACGGGAGTATTCGATCAGCCTGGGATGATCTGGCAACATATACAAGAGAGCAGACAAATAACAAAAACTTATCTCAGTTTTATGGCCAAAAGCCAACCTTTTTCAAAAAGTCAGTTTACAGTTTTCAGTGAAAGAGTTGCTCCTTCGGGCCGTTACATGCCTTTTCCTCTGGATTTCCATGTACCCTCCCTCCCTGCCTATGGAGGAAGTGACTTGTTGCAGTGGCACAAAAGCCTGCCACCTAATAAAGTTAGGAGGAAATAAGTGAAAGAAAGCAGAGAGGACCAGAAGAGAAAGCAAAGAGGATAAGGGTGTGAAAACACTCAAGCAGAGCGGTTTTATGGCTCCATGTTAATTGAAGTGATTTTAAAAAGAATCCCATATTCCTGGAGGGCTGAAAGACACTGGGCAGAGCAAAGGAAGACGGTGTGCGACCGTAAAACAGCTGCTCTTCACTTTTACCCACTGAACTTCTAAAGACAGGCACAGAAAGGAAATTTGCATATGGGACTGTCATTACATTCAATACGATGCTGAAACACATAGGATTTATTTTCTTTTAATATTCAGCTTTGATTAATAATGTAACTTTTATATACATGTATCTAGAAATGTCGGTTTGAAATACACTTCTGGTTCAAAAGCGTTGACATTATACATATCTGTGGCTTGCGGAAACATACATTGTATTCTGGTTACTTTCCAAATGCCAAGGAAGGACTTGTGAGGCAAATTTCAACAGTGTAAGAGGGGATCGCAACAGTTTGCTTTCTATATCTGTCTTTGTCATTTTAAGGTTTCTCTTCAGCCCCACAGCTTGGTCATTTTAAGCCAGATCAGACTCTCTACCTCCAGGTTTTGTTCCACAAGCCTCCTGCTGGACGCTGAGCCCTAAGACAAAGCCCTGTTTACACTAATGGCCCACTAGGCCTTTTGCCACAGAAACAAATAGCAGTGGGGGGAAGTCAATAGAATTTAACATTTTGACATTTTTCCTCAAGCTCTCAAAACCAATATTGACCCAGCTCCCCTGCATGGCTGTCTTTAGTCCAGGACCTTGGCATACAAATCAAGCCAATGCAGCCAGAACCACAGGCAGCCAGTCAAGGGGTGAGGCCAACAATAGCCTACCCAGGATGGGGCTCTCCCACTGGGCAGGCAGAGTGGCCACTGTCCCTGGTCTCAAGCTGGTCCACAGAGGCCTGATGTATGAAAGAGCCCATGCTATCCCGCCCGCTTTAATGATTCCATCTGAGAGGACCAATTGTGTCTGTACTTTAGACCCTGCTGGTGAGTGAGGTGGACAAGTAGAAGGGACAGTGGGGGCGCTCACATGTGCAGAACAACCCCATAGTGGGCCAGTACTTCTCAAAGGCCAGATTACAATCAATTAGAGCCTAATGAGCGAGAAGCTGGACTTGTAACCTGTTGCAGCAGGGTAGTTGTTTAGAAAGCTCTCAGTTGGCGGACACATCAATAACCTCTGAAATAGCTGCGGACTGAAAGCAAGTCGCAGCAGGAAGTGCCTGAGTGCGTGGCCACCTATATCTGAGTCCTGCTTCTGCCCCTTCGCCCCACATGACTGGGTCGCCCAAACCAGTTGCCAGAGGACAATCTTGCCAATGTATGTTGCCATTGTTGCACATATAACGCAAACACTGTAACACTGATAAACATGTAAGTATAAATGATGATAGAAAACATATTTTTGGTTCAGAAATGTAGAGATTACAACATTTTATTGGCAATTGATTTGGAGTTGCCACAGCTCTGAGCAGGGGAGACAGAATAAGAACGTACAGCAACACAACAAATCACTCAAAAAACACTCTTTACTGAGTGTATTTTCCTTCCATGTAGCCTCTTTTACTTAGCTTCTTGGCCAGGAGCCTCTTTTGGCTGACGATAAGGATTACGGCAGCAGGAGCTCATGCAGAGAGAGCAAACAAAAAATCGGGGGGATTCATAAACATAGCAACCAAGAGGTTGTTTTCTCCTTTCTGTCGTGTGTGGGTGTGTGTGAGCAATGACTGCTTCTTTGCATATGTGTGATAGTAAACAATTGTGTTAGTTTCTACCAGAGGAAGCACAGAGAGTGTCCCAGCCCAGCAGGAGAGCTCGTCCTCAGGCTGCTCGTACCTGAGGAGGCCCTCTCTCCACGGAGAGGCTTTTTTACAAGGTTGAGCCACAGCAGGGGAGGAGAGAAGGTGAAACAGCAGGAGTAAAAGCGACACTCTGGCCTGGGGTGATCTGGGGGAAGCTGAAGAATAAAAGCAGAGGAATTATGAACTGAAGAAAATGTTTTCCCCAGGAAAGTCAATCCAAACACAATCCGCACTTTGATTTGATAAAGGCAGTGATATAGAACCAATATGTCAATGAAAAAACTCTCAATACGAACATTTTCCACACCTTTTGTAAACTCCCAATTACTTCAGTCTGGAAGAAGATGAATACAGTAAAACTATCCTAGAGAGAAATGTAGTGTGATTAACTAAACTAAAAAAGATCAAATTGAAGTATATGTATGAAATTTATCAAAACAATACAAAAAAGTCTTATGCCAGCAACACCCGCCCTTCTTAGCAGCCTTTCTCTCCAATATAATACTTCTCAATTTTTAATGATCTAAATAAAACATAAACATACCAACTCAATTTTACAGCGATTCATTTCCCCCACTGCGATACATCTTTCCAGTTATTAAAGTTATAATGTAAACTGTAGTCCTTAGGGTTTCAGTCCTGGATTATTTGTAATGGTGGTAACCACAAGTGTGTTGTAACAGAACACTGTAATAGGAGTTTGTTACCTCGCTTAGTAACTGGAGCCTTATCTGCAGCTCTTATAACAGCTCATTGTGGCTGCTGCTTCTTGTTCAGTTACTTCCTGCATTGTTTAAAATTGATTCACTGTTGTCTTGTTTCACAGATTAGTGATTTAGATTAGTGATTTAATGATCAGTCAGATGAATGCTCTTACATTCACATTAGCAGTAACTTAATGCTGCTCCGATACAGCTTCATAGGCACGAACGGTAAATAGTAACTAAAATCAGTGGCCCTGAATTATACTGTGTGCATGTCCTGTGAAATCCTCTTTGATTGTTTTAGAAAAGTCACAGTCAATTTGCATATTGTGAAAAACAACAACCGGAGGTGATAAGGCTTGCAGAATCTGCAAGTTAGTTGCATTTCCATCCAACTGTTTTTTTTGCACTTTCAAAAAAAATTTGAAAAAAAAACCTTGAAGTATCACAGAAAGGTTTTTAGGCTTTGGAGATGTTGGTGCATCAATAAAAGGAAACAAATGCAATGGAAACAGGAAATTAGGAAATTAGTATGTGCATGTTCATGTGTGGACTGATGTGGAGACCGCAATGTTCCACGGATTAATACAAGAAACAAACAGAAATGCCGTATTAGAAAACATGGAAACGTTACATTAAAGTCTGGTAACTGAACTATGTGAAATTAAATTGTTACCTCAAGTATTTGCAGTAAGCAAGCTTTTGAGCTCATGAGCCTACTAAAAGCTGACAGAGACTGACTCTATCTTTTCAGAGGTACAATATTAAAAAGACCTCACCCTTTTAAATCTCCGTCTCCACATGTTCACCTTCTCAGTTTGTTGTGGGAACGCTCTCGAGCCCCAGCTGATCACGGTAATATATGATGCTATTAGTTTCCGCATGGCAAGCGGTCGGGTACCACCGGTCACCACTGTGCTGAAACACTTTTAATCAACCAGGACCCACTGTGAAAGCCCCAACCCCACCCGGCTCCCCACCTGCCAAAACCAAGCACTTCACCTCAGCAACATCTACACGACAGCTAGTATTTAGTAATATCGTGTGGCAGCCTTGAAGCTTCAACTATAATGTACCCACTGACAGCACTAACCTCTCACAGGCCTGGTACCCCCTTCTAAGGTTATATTACAACACAGTGGGAGCTCTGAGAGAGTAGAGGAGGGAAAGGAGTGATTGTTTGGAAGTTCTCTTGACAAGCTGGCATTTTCCCAGGCTACAGTGGGGGTAGACTTTCTCCCAGCATGCCATGCTCTGTGTAGTTTGATTAAAATTGTGAAGTACGCCGAGTTGCTCAAGTATATGGTCTTTGTTGGCTCCTCTCTCTCTGCAACCCATCACCTCTTGAGTCAAATGTGCCATCACATAGAAACTTTCATTTTGACCCATGAGAGGCTTATTCTAAGAAATACTGTGTGGGCAACATTACTCAAAGCAGAACTGCTGATTTCTATCACTACATGGTAAAAATGACAGAATGGTAATGTAATTTGTTCCGCGAATAAATAGCGCAGAGTGAAAAAAAACCAAAAAAAACAAGAAAAACTCTTGATTTTGCAATACAGAGTATCGCTGACCGGATTGGACAGAGAACACACATACATGTACGGTTACTGTTAGGCTGAAAAACAGCAGACAAGAAATTTTAGCCTTTAGGCGTCGACCAGTATTACAACACAGCCACGGCCCACTGTGGTTTAACAATCCTACAAGATAAGACGAGAACTTGCATTGAACCCTGGGAGGGCGATGACATCATACCAGAGGAAAGGCTTTATCGTCCAAACACTGGCAGGTGTTTCATTCTCTTGGCTCTTCTTTAAATGTGCAGGAAATCAGTGCTGTCAGGTCAAAGACTTGAAAATCAGACACTGCTTTTTTCAATGTGTTTGAACATCAGATTTGAATTTCCAATTTATTTATTTATTTAATAGGGACAATGCAGTTGACATATTGCCAATACTGAGTATGAAAGCTGATGTAGGTGATATAGTTCAGCTGTGGACACTGATTTCTTTGTCCAAAACTTTGCACGTTCTAAGTTTTTGATGCAATACGAGACCATATGTGATGTGGCATGTGAAGTCACATCGTACACGGGAGAGATGTACTGTTGAGTTATTGCTGCTCTTTAATGTTCAGCTTAAAACATTTTAAAAAGTACATACACATACATACACATCTTCACAGAAAACAAAATTTTGCAAGATACAACCATCTCTGTGAAAAACAAAATGTAAGACAGTGATAAAATTCACAACTGGAAGGCAATCAGAGAGGACAGACCTCCGCCAAGGTCAATGGTCCACTCGTCTTCTTGTTTCACAATATTATTGAACCACAAACAAGCCACAAATATTGACCTATGTTTGCTACCTTTTCTGCCAGTTGGTGCTCCTTGTTCGTTTAACTGAATCTTACAGAGGTCTTTGTTCTAAGTTAGCCTGGGGATAAACTGCTCTCCAGCGTTTAGAAAAGTGAGAAATATTCCAGTCTGCTCCAAAATGTAATGGGTTCATCCCTGCCCTACTTTTCCACCAGGTTTTATCAAAATTGGTGCTGTAGCTTCTTGTGCAGTCTTGTTGACAGAAACATGCATGTAATCACAAAACCTCCTTGGCAGAGGTAACAATTCATTACATGACTGTCACTAAACCGTGATTCAATAAGTAAGATTCACAAAGACAAGTTGATCTAAAGGTCTTCAAGGTCTATGGATCTTTAAGCCCGTCTGTAAGTTAAGTTAAGAAGACATTACTAAATGCCCTTTTTTGTTTTGCATCCCTCCAATAACCAGCAGAAGCTACGTTCTCTTTTCTTTTAGTCCCTATTATAGTGTAAGTCTATGTTTTTAAAACTCCATGTCCCCAGTTTTTAAGTCAGACATTCATTTGTCATCTGTGAGTTATTGTACTCATATCAAAATATAACACTGTCAAAGATTGTCAAAAATAAGTTTCTTGTGATTAAAAATTTCTCAAAAGTCACAGAAGTCATTACGCAACTGTTTTCTTAGACTGAGGTGTTCTCCCCATGACAAGTTTATTGACCTTTATATGTTCAGCTGGAGGATTTCAGATGAAATGGTACAATGTTCCAGTAAACTGTAGTGCACTCAGTATAATATCGCAGACAGCATCATACACACAGGCCACAGGTGTAAACACGATATATGCATTTATATTTGTGTAATATCCAACCAGAAGTAATTGGATGCTGTTTTTAATTTTCATGTGGTCCTGCTCTATGACATCTAGGTTAATTGTACTAAGCCTGACCGCAAATGTTCTGATCACTGGAGCATAAAGTCTGATTATTTTGTGAAAGGGTTGAAGCACTGAGAGGTTTTGGGAGCTGATGGCATTGGTAGTGCCGACCTCTGACCGCTTGCTTTCGTTGCCCCTCATTAAGCAGTGGGAACACATTAGCCAATACTACTTATTACCCTTTCTGTTATGGCAACTAGCAAACAAATAAGCTTCAACTTGCCTCTTGTTACCTAAGCTCCCCATTTGGCCTCTGGCATCATACAAGTGAAGAGTCTCTTTCCTTGGAGAGCTACTCTCCCCGAGACCCAGACAAGCTCTGGAGCACTTGTCAGGGACCCACCATATTGTGGTGTGAATGGTGCAACCTCAATGCAAATTCTCCCACACTCTCAGGTGGCAAAGGCCAGCATTGACTGACTGGTTGTGTTAATTTAGCTGCTTTCAGTCCTACTTGATCCGCAGTCTACTGGACCTCAATGGCAAAAGAGCCAAAAACATCTCAAGTGTCAGAGCAAGAATGTGCCATTCATCCTCGAAGCGATGGACCATTAACAAATGTTGTGCTACAAACAACCAGCTGTGGTTAAACAAACCAGGGATTTTGTGTCTACAGTTTACCTCACTGTCGAGGCTCTGTTGTCAGCCATTGATAACCTTGTGCACTGAGTGGTTTTAGGAGAGGCGTTTAAACACAGTGGGTGATCCGCATCAACAGGAAACAAACAGGTTGAAGATTTGCAAGAGGAAATATGCGGCTGGTAAACCACAGAGGCCGTGGAGTAGCTGTTTATTCACTGGAAAATGAAGGACTTGTACCCTCTTACAGTCATTCTGCCCAGTGACGAAGCCGCACGGAGGCAGACTGAGGTTACAAAGGGGATGGCCCGTACCCTCAACAGCACAGCACCCACTCTCACCAACAGGCTGACTCAGATCCAGAGGGCTGGCAGGGCACAGCGTACGCAGACAGCCATCTGACTTAGGCTTGGTGTGTACAGACTTCACGTCTGCGGGTGTGCACTGCAGGCCTGCGTGACCCAGCTGTGATTTACAGGCTGAATTTGACAAGGTTGCAACCTGCGCAATACGCCTTTTCCTTACTGGGGAGGAGACACCCTGAATACTCTGTGATCGTGTTACAGACCAAATCTGTTTATAACACTTTTACAAGGGCCAAGGTGCCCATTCTGATTTTATTACTTCATGTCTACCGTCTCTCTTAAGGGAAAACTGGCTCCTGAAAAATCGGGCTTATTACTACTGATTCGTTATTTTGTAAGTTGTATATTATTATTTCATTTGGTGGATGGTTGAGGTGAAGGTAATTCTACCTACTTATACCTACGTGTAACTATCTATTCCATTGCTACTTTCAGCTTTAAAGTAAATAAAAAGCAAGCAATGAGGGCTGTCAACTGCTGTGAAAATAAACAATCTCATGAAAATCAGTTTTTCTCTAAGACAGATACATGTGCAGGCAG
This sequence comes from Coranthus polyacanthus, assembly GCA_037367275.1. NCBI lineage: Eukaryota > Metazoa > Chordata > Actinopteri > Kurtiformes > Apogonidae > Coranthus > Coranthus polyacanthus. The sequence goes on from JAPQRN010000025.1 coordinate 25,659,979, forward strand.
TGGTACTTTACAAAAGTACTTTTACTCACATACTACAGTACTAATTTGAAGTATTTGTCCTTTACTTGCGTATTTCCATTTTATGCAACTTTATACTTCTACTTCTTCCACTACATCTCAGAGGAAAATATGTTTACTCCACTTCATTTGTCTTTAGTTACTTTTACAATTTTCCATCCCCTTCCTGTCCAGTGAAAACCACGTATCTCCAAATGTGTCGATTTTAAATGTTTGCGATGAACTGAAGGAAGACGTGGTCCCTTCTTCTGAGCTCGCGAAAAGTTGACTTTTTAGAGATACATGGTTCTCACAGGACAGCGATGCAAAAAACATGTGATGATCTTATGAGTTCAAATGAGTTTAACCATAAACATGTACGGCAGTAACGATGCAATATGCACATTAACGCAGCAGTAAAATGAACCAAGAACATCATATATACAGTAATAGGAAACATTGACAGGGATCATTTTACTGCACAATGACTACTTTTACTTTTCAAAAGTTAAGTACATTTTGATGATACGTTTTTGAATGCAGAAGTTTTACTTGTAGTGTATTTTTAAAGTATGGTAATAGCTCTAAAAACATCTTCCACAACTACATTTGTTTTGTAATCATTTTTTTCATTAATGTGCATTGCACCTAATTCTGCAGTACTATCAGGTACACTAAGAGATCATTTTCACTAGGATGACTGTTGTCAGCCTCAGACAGTGAGCAGCAGTAATAACTGAGGTCAGAGGGCTGTTTCATGCTACGTGACGCCCTGACCAAAGTGGTGACAGCACAGGAGCCGGTGTGTTGCATGTGATGAGAGCACTGTGGAAGGATAGCTCTGTTTCCCAGCAACACTCTGAAAATCCATGTGGAGGCATGTGAGAGGTGAGTGGCGGTGTGACTGGTCGCACCACTTCCTATTGTTCCCCTGTCACTGATAACCCCACTGACCTGAGCCGGAGGAAGGAAGGCCATCGCTTGGATTGTAGTGTTGGGCTTGTCAGCTCTTTGTCTCCAGATAACTTATTAACCCACGAGTCCACTGAGAAATTAATGATTTCTCACGTGGCTTGCCGTATGGTTAACCCAGAGTAAACATCTTTTCAGGAGTCTGTGTGAGGTAAAAAAACAAGGAAGGGACGGTGTTATCCAAGGAGACTGAATACAAATGATGATTTCAGCTGTGACTGCTGGTGTAAAGAAAACAGCCACTTTTTATTTATTATGATCTTTAGACACATTGAAGCTTTTTTTTCTGAGGGGGCCCTCTCTGTCAGCCAAGTGTCCTGTCTTAAGGTTAATAATAGCGGCAAAATAGTTAAATGAAAAAATACAAAATAAAATAATAGTGAGTCCTAATCCTGAAAAATGTAAACTGTCAGAAAAGCTGAACATCTACGATCCATTGTATGGACACAATATAACAGATATTGTCACAACAAGCAGCTGTTCAAAGCGGATAATTAATCCGGCTGATGAGGTCTGCGGGGCTCTGTGTAGTGAGGACAGAAACCAGAGACAGACTGGTGTCAGCCAAGGTCACCCCACACCTCGGGCCCTGAAGCTGATGTCACGCGTCTGCTGCCTTAATTGAGCACTGTTCAGCGTTCCTGGCTTGCTTTACAAAAACTTCTGCTGTTCCACTTCATAGCAAAAACGGGTCAAATAGTTTTATGTGAAGGGGCTAGGTTGCCTTGAGGCTGGACACCATAAGAAGCTGTCTCGTGGAGGACCACATGTCTAAAAATATCTCTATATGTATCAGTGTGTTTTTCGAACCTGCAGACTCAAACTCTGCGTTTGTGCTCATAGCTAAACATATCTGTACAACACGAAAAGGCATCATCTATGTCGTTAAATAAAAACAACATAATTTTATGGCAGTTCATCAGATTACAGATATTTTATAAACTGGAAGTTAGAAACTTTAGAAAAGTCAGGCCAAAACACAGGAGTGTTTTCATTTTAAAACCTTGCTTACGTTACTTTTAAGTAATAGGCCTTTTTTTATTATTTTGCCCAAAAAAATTAGAAAACTAATTATGATTTTATCAGTCTTCTATGCACTAAGCTGCACATCGCTTTTAAACACCTTATGGTTGCACATGTTGTACACACGTCAAAAGATACAGTCATTTCAGTCCTGGGAGGGCAGGCTAAATTTACTGAAGGGTAAGACTGAGATACCTACTTGAGTTCTTCAGTTTTATCTCTTTGGCTCCACTTTTCGGGGTAAAATGTACTCTCTTTTTACTCTTCTTATCTCCAGCCCTGTACTTTTCAGTGGTTGTTGCCTAATTTCTCCTCAGTCCCAAAGTGGGTGAAACTACACTGTGAGGTCCACGCACTAGGCAATTAAGTATCATTATTTTTATCTGACTCTTATCAACTTTACATAGCTTTATGTGTTATGTGCAACAAGTTGCTCCAAAACGATTTCCCAAGTAGTGTGTGTGTTATTGTATTCTATAGCTCCATGTTTACATATTTCACATGTATACAAATGTAGGCTATACATTATAACACAATGATTTATTAAAATGTTTTAGTAAAAGTAGTTTTGTCAACTAACTAGAACCGCTACATACCTTTAGCCTACAAGCCTATGATTGTTGTACAGACACTCACAAAGGATTGGGACATTACCTTTCTAATTATAGCTATTTTAAGTAGGATATAGTAATTTGTTGACAGTACATAGGTGAATTTTCTCAACCTGAGCAGAGATCCTAATCAGTCAGGATGGATAACACCTGTGTAAGGAGTGGCGAGTTAGCTAATTCGACGGCTACTTTTATATTATTAAAATGTCTTATAGCCCGGCGTTACTTACCAATTCTACTGCCTTTCTGGAAGCTGTTTTTTTCTTCAAACTTTGAACATCCTTGAGCACAACACAAGACGCCGACGGCTCTTACTGTCCATCAGACATCGGCTCAGTTTCGTCTCCAATGGCGGTTATCGTCCGCCATCTTGTGGGAAGTTGGAAGAAACGCACTCTTCTTCAAGTTGTAGAGGTGGTCCCGCAAACAAAAGGACCCCGGAGAACTCAGTAAGTTCTTCTTCTTTTTTTTTCCAAAACAGTTTGTCGCAGCACATTTATAGACTGTGTCTGGTCGAATTTATTGCCACACAATGCGATAATCTCTTCACAAGCCGTATCTTGCTGACAGGTTTGTACTTTCGATCGTGCTGACATGGTTGACTTAACAGGTGGGAGTAACCAATCAAGCGAAGTGACCCATCTGCGGTTATTTTAATTTATATTAAAAAAAAAAAAAAAAGAGTTGCCCGCAGGTACCGGATAAATGTGTCGGAGCACAGTTGGTAGTTTTTTTTTTTTTTTTTTTTTACATGATCCCCAAACAGTTGGCGCACTCAATGGCGCTCGAGTGTGACATTTGAAGGGAAGACAATGGCGTTTTGTTAGTTCGCCCGATCAAATCTCACCATTGTCAGGTCGCATAATCCTCCTGAGGGCCCGCGGGCGGTCTCTGCTTTAACACTGGGAGTAAACCAGTTGACTGCAGACTAGACGGGGTTGCAGCATTTGAATACAGTCGGGTATCATATTTAAAGGTGCGAGTTCAAAAGTTAAATCAGGCATGTGAAAGACAGCGGCGGGCCTGCATATGTCTGTTTAAGGTGTCAGTCAACATGGCGGGCGAAGTAAAAGTACCAGTATCTTAAAAGTACTTAAAAGTTCTGCGTTTAAAACCGTACGTGAGTAAAGCAGGTTGCTTAAGTGCAGTAGGATACTCGACTTTCAGATTTAACAAAAATGTATGTGTTTTTTTGTAATTTTAGACACACAGCTGAGGGAAACAACTATTTTCTTTTTAACTTGGAGAAAATAATAGTCAGACAAACGGATAAGATACTGGACTTTGATTACAAGAGATACAGATCCACATGAGTAACTTGCTAAGCATGGAGTAAGATGGTGATGTTCTCTATACTTACAGGCAATATACAGTAAATTCTTTATTTAAAAACCTGTAATGGATCAGCACCAGTCATCACTATGTTATTGAATTAAAGGAAAGCCATCAAATTATTTATTTAAAGTATATTTTCATCTGCTGAAGGCACTTCCTACCACCTTTAGCCCCTCTTACAGCAGCTTCTTTCCATAAAACAAAAATGATTTCACGTACACTACTAGAAGTACTGTTGCCTTAATTATACCTGTAATGAGAATAAGTAATAGTACTTTTAAGACAGCATAGGCTTGGAACAGTTAATTAATTATTCCTATATATGCTTTTTAAATCATCTACTTTATCTACTTTTGTCTCCTATTGTTTTTGACTTTTCAGAGTGAAGCTCACCCTGAGGAGTCTACATCAACCTGTGTGGCATTTGTAAATTGTTAAACCACCTTTTATGCTTCCTAAACAACCACCAAAGATCCAAAACAGGCATCTTTGTCTACAGTTTGCTGTTTTTCTACACTTTACTTTGCCATAATTAAGACTTTGCACCCCTGTTTGACACAAAAGATGCCACCAACCAAGGATGCTTGGTAACAGGACCATACACAAACTTCCCTCTGTATAAACATCATGTCGCTGAGCTCGGGCTGAATGTGTCTGTTTACCGGGCTTTGTTTAATTGACGCTGAATTGCCGGGGCTGACATGGTAAACAATTAGAGGGAAATTCTCTCACATTAGCTGCCGTGAAACAGCACAAACAGATTCCAATCTTAACTCCAAGAACTGACTCATGAGAGCCTAATCCTGTTGATGGAAACAGAATCCCACCCGTGTCAAAGCGGCCCGCTGCCCCAGGTGCAGTAGCCACACAGGCCCTGGCTTGTCCTCCTTTATCACAGCTGATGAATTGAGAGGGCCCTCTTGGGCACACAGCCCAGGCTGTGGTTTGGCTAATTAGGGGGTCTGTTTCTCATAAATATCTATAGCAATGAAAATTAGGCACATAATGACTGTGTTTGCAGCCTGTGAAAGTGTCAGATGCAGATTCAACATTAGGAAAAACCTTGGTGATGTGTCCAACAACTTGGCCTATTTTAGCTTTCAAGGTTTGGCGTAGTGTTTGCTCAGGTTATTTACAGAGGTAAACTTGATGCAGAAAGACTTTTATTGAACAATCTAAATTCACTGTTTTAGATGTAGTCAGCTCACAAGATAGTGCTGTACCTTAGCACTTAATTACACCATATGTGAAGCTTGTGATGAGTGGACCAGGAGGACCATTGTTAATCAATACATTCAGCTGCAGTTAAGATGCATTAGACATCTGTTAAGCACAGTTTAACAGCAGTTAATGAGATCAGGACTGATAGGTTATCTTGGTATCTTTTAGTGTCATTGACATTCTGAGAGCGAGGATGGCCCTGTAATCACATTGTCTTTTCTAAGTCTTACTGATAGCTGTAAACAAAGGCTCAATACCACCTCAGATAAGACGTCTTCCCTAATGGTAGATTTCACATTCAAGCAGAAAATAAGCCTTGGTTTTATCCTGACATCTGTGCTGCAATTTAACCTGGATAAGAGTATAATTGTTAGTGGTTGCCATTTGTTGATTTTAAGCAACTTATTGGGAAGATACAAATGCAAATCAGATACAATAGGAACAGTCAAAAAAATGAAACAAGTTATGACAACAAAGCTTCAGTTAACTTTAAAATCATAGTGGGGCCTAAATGAATATATGATGTTTAGGCCAATGATATGTAAAAGAAAATGATGATAAAGGTGCAAATGTCCTTTTTTTCATTTTTTTTTTTATAAAGCATCAATAAATGATACAGTTACTATTATTTATATTACTTACTTATGCTAAAATGTTATTAGTTACAGCATGTAGGTCTGTTCATAAAAAGCGGTTGTCTTTTTTAAGGTAATACTTTTAAAAATGCGTTTGTCTGCATTGTGCCATCCAGGATGTGATCGGTGACGTGAGCCCCAGTGTCTTTCCCTGCCCAGTCTTCTCTCCGGCAGAGATTGGAAACATTGCAGAGGCAAGATTCAGATCAACTTTCACCCCATGACATCACACCAGTAACGTATCAGCTGACTAATGCACGCACACGCGCACACGCCTCACATGACTGCATATTTGCCGTGTGTGTGGCTGAGTGTCTGATTGTTGTTGGATCTTATTGCCACTAATAAAAGAAAGAAACATTAAATAATAAATAAACTTTATTGAAATTATTTTTTTGGTAGGTATACCAAATCACACAAAGTAAAACTAGAAACAGTATGCCGTGTGACAAATTTGGCAGTTAATAGAGAGTCTATTTAAAGATCTGAAACTTTATGCCTCTGTCGGGGATGGCTGCTGTAAGAACATTGCGTGTATTACGTGATCAGAAGCACCGCTCTATATTTATCAAATCATGGGGCTTGCCGCGCTCATGTCCAAGGACGCCCACCAGAGGACATACAACGTGGTACTTCTTAGGCTCCATACCTCCCAGACGTTCACCTCCTGTAGACCAGGATCACAGCTGAAACCAGACAGGTAGGACTCCTGCATGAAAGTTCATATGCAGACAAATACAAGTGCACAAATGACTAACACCTAAAAGCTGTCAAAGTCTTAAGTAGTTTAATTTGATCTAATCAGGGATAGCTGTATCTTACTGCACAGATGTGTTACATTACAGTACTCAACATCAAGTTATAGACATAAGTTGTGGTTTTATAAT
>JAPQRN010000025.1:25666759-25691874 GCA_037367275.1 Coranthus polyacanthus
CCTTAGGTGCACCCAAGCCATTTTTGGCTCCACCGAAGCGAAATTCATGTAAAATCAATGTGGAGAACATTAAAACTAACTCAGATGACTTTTCCCAGATGTAATGGTTGCTGTTGACCCTGTTGACATTTTTATGCTCATATATGATGATACAAATTGCCCAAAATGATGCTGAAGTATATATTTTTTTTATTGAAAAATGTAAAATCTTCTTGTGGCAGGACATTCAGACTCCACAATCCTGCACTTAAGTCTTGAAGGAACTTAGTGGAAAAAAATGCTAGAACCCAAACAGCACCTGAGCCCTCTTAAAATCAAGGGAAAACCCTGACATGAAAACCCTGACAACCCTAACTCGTGTTAAGTACGTGTGTAAAACATGTAATTTCACTTTTTGTTTCTGTTTTGTAGTTAATGTGCATGCATAAATTTACATGTATTTAAATGTATTTGTGCAAAAATGTGTGGTGTTAAATTATTCTATCTTGCTAAAATGAAAGGGGATACATGTTTTTGGCAGTGATTATTTTAATGAAAGTTCTTCTTATTGGTTTTATAGGTTGCACTGAGGCCTGTCTGTCAGAATGGAAGACTTTGATTACAGTGTAGAGATCTGTGATCGTGACTGGGAATGCTTCTTTAAAGAGTGTGAGGAATGCAACCTGCTTCCTCCTTCATTAGCAGGGGAGGATGATTCAGGGATGAGTGACATGGATGATACAGGGTCCATTCTTACTAACAGGGATCAGAAAGTCAACCAAACAGCACGCTTTGTAGAGGTTGACGGATCTATCGATGGTCCTCCAGACTGTGAAGGTTCTCCTGTGGAGCTTTACCTCAGCAAACACGGCATAGGAGGAATGGAGAGCGTCCTATCGGGCAGTGAGGAGGATATACACCTGCAGTCTGTCAATATATTCTTTGAAAGACTGAAAAGCCTTACAGAGGCTGAAAAAATTACTGAGCCAAACCAAGTGGGAGCTAGAAAAAACAGAGAAGCAGCAGTGCAGGAGGAGGAGCAGTGTAGTGATGGGCAGCAAGCCAGCTGCACTGGCTGTACTTTGCCAAAAAACATCCCCAAGTTAAACTTTCTGTCTGCCAGGGGTGAAACAGTTGTTGGCAGAGAGACCGTGGAGGCTGTCAACACCGTCAGCAACATAAACACAATGAAAACAGATGAGCCTGGTTCCAAAATTTCCCCTGAACCTTCTGCCAGTAACTCAGTGCTGCACACTTACAAATCAGCTCACCCTGAAACAGGGTTATTCATCAGAGAGGAAGCCTGCACAGAAAACAGAGTAAATGAGATAATAGAGTCAAATGACTCACCGGACAAGGTTGTCTGGTCAGAAGTAACACCTCATTCTGACAAAGAGATAAACCTGGAAGTGGAAACATGTAGACCTCTGTGTGATGTTAGGCGGGGCGATTTTTTTAGGAATCCTCCAACTCTCATTAAAAGCCAGTACACTGATTCATCCAGGAGTGTAGATATGGTGACAAATGTTAAATGGAGGGAGGACAAAAACGATGCAGAAAGCACAAATAAACCAGCAAGCCAAGAGTCATCACCATCTGCCTCTTTCAAAAGGAAGAGAAGAAAGAAAAGGCGACTTAGTGTTGAACCAGCAGAAAGTGGTTTTGGATATGAGAAAGACTCAGAAGAGGAACAGTGCTTATGGAGGGGAAGAATGGATCCATGTTTACAAGAGGATTTATACTCATCTTATTTAAGAGAACCACAAAAAAAGTATGGCTTCACGACTCCTTTAAACACATACTTGGTCACAAGCAGTCTCCCAGTAAATGTATCTGTTAAGGAGAAAAAAGTAAAAGATCTTTACCACTCTATCCCTTCATGTGACAGTCAACACCTAAAGTTGCAAGATAGTGTTTTCAAAGAAGCAAGCTTGACTGAAAATATTTCAACAGATGACAGGTTGCAAAGTCAAACCGATGACAGTGATGTGTCAGCACAAACCAGCAGTTGTAATGTAGCAACAGATTTACAGCCATGCAGAAAATTAAAAGCAAAAGATGGACTTCATGAATATGCAGCGATGACACTTTCAATTACTGACTGTGAAAGAGACACATCAGCCCTGACCACAGAAAAGGGAAACTGTGAAAGGGAAGACATTCCTGCTGGGAGTCTCATGCAGTCTAATAAAATGAATCAAGGTTTCGCTTGTGAAAATGAACAAAATTCTAAATCTTGTGCATCTGAGGTCAAATCAGTAACTCATGCTATTTTACCAAGTGCAGAGTCAAATCATCCTAATGTGGACGTCTGCCAAAATGACAGAGTATCTACTGCTAAGTCCGTTATGGGTGTGGATGCTGGAAGTGCCAGCGTAGACAGCCTTTCACTGTGTCAAAGAGTAGCTGAACCCCAACAGCTGGAAACTGAGTGTCACGACACATACCAGTATAGTTATATGCTGGAAAAAACTCTGCTTCCTCTATCTGTTATTGGTTCTGATGTGCAAGACCTGGCTGATCACAACACGAAAACTCATCAATTCAAAACCACCGCCTTTTATGAGAAGGGTCCAGATAGAAGCAGGCTATCACTTGATAAACATTGTCTAAACCCCTCCAGTTTAAGTATAGATATTTCAGTGAAGCAAACGGAACATCCTCCAGAGCATCAGAAATTATCCAAGGAAGTGGATTCATTCAGGAAACTTAAAACAACTGAGAGAGCACAGGTAGCAGTGCCACGAGTAATGGGTGGTTACAATGGGAATCTCTTTCCATATGGTGAAATGAATCAAACAGGCAACAGACAGATACAAACTAATCCCAAATTGTCTGCGTCTGAAGACTTATCAGTATGTCTTTCAAATACTACACCACCGTCTTGCTGTACTGTGGAAACACAGTCTCTTGAGTCGCTCTCAAATGAAAATATCACAGACGCCTTGGGAAGTTCATGTTGTTCTTCCAGTCAAAGTGGCCCCAGATGTGAAGAAAAAAGTTCACAAATCCTTACAACAGCTGAGAAAAGAGAGGAAACGTCTCAAGATAAAAGCCAGGATGTTTCACATGACACAAAAGAACCAAACGGTGACTTTGCTGGTGGGGCAGAAGTTGCCATGGTGAGATCCCAAATAAAGGATGAACCAGTGGATGCAAAGTGTTCAGTGTATGCCATGTCCTCTTTTTGGAAGGAAATGGAGAAGATAACAATAAATGATATTTTGGGATTAAGGTTAATTAGCAAAAATCCACCGAGCTCCCTCCCAGCGTTACAAGAAACCGAGGATACTGACTTGTTTACCATGGATTCAGGCTTTTTCAGTCGGGTAGATGATTCTAATCTTGGACAAACTAGCATGGAAGCATCCAACGTCCCTAATCCTGTTGACTCAAATTCAAGTTCTGTCATAGCAGTTGATGCGTCCTCTTACGCCATGTGGGAAAGTGAACCAGTTTCAGTTGGCCTACCTGCAGGTATTTACCCAGAGAGTATGAGTTTAACAACTGTGAGTGACATTTCTCAACCTGTCCGTTCCGATGGTGCTCAGAAGTCCCTTAGAAAGATTTCCAAAAATGTAAGCGTGCATAATCTACGTGCCCTCGAATCTGAGGCTTTTAACTACACATATAAAGGCGAAACTCTACAAATTTTAGAGGAAGAGGAATGTACAGAATTGGAGTATGTAACTGAAGAACATGTGCCCAAACAAGACCCGAACTCTTTACCTTCAGTTTCATCAGAAAGCTACAGAATTTCTCTCACGGATATATTTCAATATTTATTTGGTGGAAAGCAATCAATTCCGAGTCAGTCGCCTACGGATAGCATAACCAACTGCTTCGCTGATGGAAATTCCGTTCCTGAAACCTACGACCATTTCTTCTCAGAGTTTGATACAGACACCTTCTTCTATCCCCTCATCACAGCCGATGAGGCCAAAGATGAACCGGTACCCATCTTTTCTTGCTCTCGCTCAACAAATAGAAACCTGCAGTTCCCAGAGGCTTATGATTATTTTTTTGTCTCCTCATCCTCTGACGATTCCTCGGATGAAGAGGATAAAGATGAGCGCAGCCCTGTGAGGGTGGTGACAAGGTTGCCCCGTAATGCAAGCGCAAATCAGATTTCAACGGACATATATGATAATTTCTTCACAGATAGTGACCTCAGACAGAACTTCTTCTGGCCCAAATCCTTCTCTTTTAGGAATATTCACTTAACTGGACATACCATCCAAAAGCAGAGCTCAAACTCTTTGTCTATACCTGTAAGGCAAAGACCTCGGCCCCTTCGCAGGAATATCACTCCCATCAATGCCCTGGGAAGTCAAGATTTGGTTTTTCCTGAGCCACTTCTGTACCACCTGGAGGACCGGATCTCCAGACAACTACAACAACAGCCTTTCAGATTTGAGGATCTACAGACGGCTGTTGCAAATCCAAGTAAGTCCAGTTGTGTTGAAGAAACATTCAGTTCCTTTATTTCAGTAAAGGTATCAATACACCAACGTGTAAAAATAATTACAAGTAAAGGTCCACCAGGAAAAATCCTACTGAAGTAAAAGTAAAGAAGTATTGGCAGCAAAATGTAGTCATAGTATTGAAGTAAAAGTACTGGTTATATTATTATACATGAGCAGCATGTTACTGTTTTATTTACAGGGATAACAGATAAATCTGAGGCTCATCACATGATTAATGAGACAGGAAAGAAGAAAACATTCTGATACACATCTGTTTTATAAGGTATTAGATTATATGAATAGTCATTGAAATAAAACTGTGAGAAGTTTAGTGGGAAAAATCTCTCTTTGGTGGAGGTGTTTGGAAAAGGTTAGACGCCGCGGGTTTAATCGCTAACAATGTGTTGTATTTTAAAAGCTTGTTCTTCTACTTCTATTGTGCAAAAGCTTCATCTTAAAAGTAACTGGTAACTAAAGCTATCAAGTAAATGCACTTGAATCAAAAGTACAATATTTGCCTCTGAGATGTAGTGGAGTAGAACTATAAAGTAGCATAAAAGGGAAATATTTAAGTAAAGTACAACTACCTCAACTGCAGTACTTGAGGGAATGTAATGACTTTCCACCACTGGCTGACAGCTAATTAAGAGTCAAGGTGAAAAACATTATTGTAAAACAATTTTTAAAAAAGTTGAACCAATCACTATGCCTTTTATTTCACTGCTGGATTAAATATTTATACTACTTCTGTTCCAGTTAAGCACTTTTTGTATTTCACTCATAGACAGAAATAGTGGAGAATATGTCACCCACTCAGTCAGCTGTCACAGTCATGACCGGGACAGATTCTCTTCCGTCAGCTGCCGGAGGGACATGGTTGTACGTGATAACTTGACTTCACTCAATGAGTGTCCCCTCTAAGCTGCCAGCAGAGCACTCTAATTTATGATTGGCTGTAAAGGGGAAAAAGAAAATCCCTCCACTTAAAGGAGTCTGCATATACATGTAAATCTAACTTCTTATTTATCACATAAGCTTTAATGAAGATAACTTATAGCATAGTGATATGACATCTGGTATTCAGCAGCTGTTGTGACAATTATCTTTAATGCCTTTTTTAAAATTCAACTATCATTTGTCTTGTTTACATAAGTGTAACCGTTGCAGGTGCTGTCATAGCTGGGATTTGACTGGGTCATAGTTTGACCGAACAAGAAGTTCCAACACATTAATGGAGGCTTGTGCTCAGCTGTTGGTGTGTTAATACCACTTACAGTCCTTCTGACTTCCTACTGTTTCTCTGTGGATGACTATTGTTAACATATGGTTATTGCATTTGTGTGAAACGATAAAGGAGAATAAAACTTTGTCCCTTTCTTTAAAGGGTTGGATTCCTCCTTCCTGCCTCTCAAACACTCTGATATGTGTCTGGTTTGCATTGCATTTGCTTCGTGGGTGCTGAAAACTGCAAACCCACAGGTTGGAGATGCCTGGAAGGCTGGTATGTATCTCAATAAAATATTACATTTAAGCTTTTGAAGTAACAAAGGACTCTGATGAACTGTGACGAGCTAATGATATTGTATTAATATAAAGAAAAGTGAGAACTCAGAGTTTGCCAAGTATGAGTAATGTGATGATGACTCAGTTCTCCTTTGTATTTCCACACAGTTCTGTTGGCAAATGTAAGTGCCCTTTCAGCCATCCGATACCTGCGTAAGTATGTCAAGGTGGAGGCGGCAGTCGCTGAGAAGAAATGAAACCACACTACTAATGTCTTGATATGTGCTCCTATTAATATGCTGTGATGGAAATGAATATGAATGAACATGAATATATAGATTATGACCCACAGACATGTTTGATGTGCTGCTACAAGTCAGTCTGCAGTATGTATTTGCACTGATTGCTTCATTATCTTAGGTTTTATTGATTTCTCCAATAGGTGATAACTGGAAAGACAATGGTTTCAGTTCAGTTGTTTTGCTAATTGTGCAAATAATTTATTCGATATTTGATATTATTATAATGTCAAAACATAATGACATGGATCATGAAATGACCAAAGGAGAGGCAAGACGTGTATGTGTGTTCATGGAAGGAAGGTTAGTGCCAGGTTTAGTCCGAGCTGTACAGAGTTAAGATCTGAGATGGACAAGTGATAACAGGTTTGAGGTGTGTAGGCTGATGTTGTTTGAACAGGTTTGTTTCCATTGTGTCACATTATGGTTATGGCATATGATAAATATTTCCAGTAGCACCAATTGGAAACATTTTATAATGAATGAAAGGTAGCATCTGTTGCACTACAAACTAAAAAGTGGAATTTTAATAAGACGGCCTAACGAATGTATAACTCATTCTGGGGACTTTTTCTACGCCAGTGTTGTATGAGAGACATTTTGTTTTCCAATATGACCTTTTGTATAGTTGACTGTGAACTATTGTGTCAAATGTGTTGCTCTGTGATGTGATGTCGTTCAGTTTAACTATGATTAAAACATACCTTTGACGTGCGTCTCCTGTTTTTCCCGAAGCACTCAAACCTAAGTATGAAACATTTCAAACACTAGAGGGCGACATGGGCTAATGTTAGAACCTCAAATGGAGCTTTACTGCTGTGTGACCTGCAGTTTTCAAGTAATTTACTTTTTCTGAGCCAACTAATTATTGCGTTAATTATAAAGTAATTGATTATATTAATATCCTTATTCAACATTATAGGCTGTGGAAATTCTTGGTTTATGCATATTTTCTCTTACTCATACATACGTATTACCAGCAGATGACAATGTTGAGCCATAAAACAAAAAGTGTCCACAGCCCATTATGGCCCTGTTCAGACTTTGCATTAGCATCCGTTCTAGTAAACCCGATCACATGCGGACATCTTTAATCCAAGGTATGAACACACTCAGGACGTATTTGTCCACATTGTCTAGTAGCCTGGACAAGAATATGTCCTGGGATGCATTGGAGGACTGTCTACTCGGCTGATGTCCTCTGCGTGCCAATGGCGTAATATTTAAGTGTTCTAATGATGTCTGAAATTAAAAAAAAAAAAAAAAAAAGATGTATTATGGGTGCTTAATATGTGTGTTGCTGCCGGAGCTCACCTGAATGACATTCCTCTGCCTTTACCAGTTTTTTTCTCCATGAGGAAATACAGTATCCACAGTTCACATAATCCATCAGAATTCATGAACACCACATGAAGGTTCAATCATCACTACAGCTAATGTCATGCAAGCGAACCAGTAAAAACAATAGACTGGTCACAGTTGTCATGTTGATTTATGGTCTATTGACTGATTCACGGTGTCGTCATATGCAGAAAACACTTCACCTTAGAAGCTTCTGCCAGTTGCCTTCGAGCACGACGGTAAATTAAAATTTCACAGAAACATTTCAAAGCCAGCCTGTTTAACTTGAAATGAACACGTGCGCTACGTTTTAGGCTATAGATGGGCTTCTTTATTTGCATATCGAGCAGGGAGGTGACATCTGGTCAGACGTGTTCACTCAAGACGCATCCGGAGAGGCTTTCTAACGCCAGGTATCAACAGACGCACTTAGAGCTGGAAGGGCCCGTGATCATCACGACACTGAAACTGATTTGGGAAAGAGAAGCGCTTCTCATGACAAGGTTCTGCATCAAAAAAAATAATCACTGATTCATCGATCTTCTGTAGGTAATGGATAGTGCATTTAGTCACCATCGCTAGTGAGGAACCAAAGGCCTGCTGTTTACTTGATACTCAGACACTTCGCTGCTAAACAGCCAAATACAAGACATCAAACAATCAGCAGCACTCGAAAAATACAGAAACGAGCTTATTGGTTGACTTTTCCAGTTTTATTTCAAATATAAATAAACACCTCAAACAAAATATTTAGAAAAGAAAACCACACTACATACATATATTTTACCACAGTGATAGTAATATCAGCACTGTAAAGGCAGTCATTTGAAGCCACATGTATTCGCCGTGACAATGTAGTATAATAAAATATTAAATGTACAATTTTTACAAAAATATACATCCTTTACTATAGCAAGCCCTGCTGGAATGCCTTTTATAGCTACAGTTATAAAAAAAAAAGAAATAGATAACAATAAGTAAACTGGACAGCATGTTAGAAAATACCTTAAATATTAATAAAACGTTACAGTTACAGCATTTGCACAACGTACAGTTTTGACAGTGCAATCCCATAACAATTAGAAAAATAACATATAATGCTACAAAGTATATACACTGCGGTCTTTCTTGAATGCTACATATTAAACAGACAGCGGATTTCTTGCTTGTTTTCTTTACGGCCTATCTTTCAACATTCCTCAACCCATTATTCTTTTGCTTGACTACCCAACATCTAAAGTAGTTCATGTGGTTCATACTGTACACAGCAGGACCAACACATGCTGTGATAGTTGGCTTTTATTATCCCTCTGATAGAGATCTGTTGTTTGCACACGTCCAGACGAGTGCCGGACTATTGTTTTGTTTTATGACCATCTCTGCTGGTGGGTTGCCATGGCACCAAGGCCTCTGGCCCCAAAGTCTAATCCTGTCCAGTGTGCTGAAATTCCAGACGTTGGCTGAATCATTCCTGTATCACAATCGTACTCCCAAATGTTGTCATAGTCCATTTCCTGGTCATCTGGTTCTGTGGGTTCAAGGTACGAGTGGTGATCTGTAAGAAAAGATTCCCAGGGTTTTAGCTTCAAACAATGACAGACAGACTCGCCCTGGCTGAATAAACTTGGACACTGTCCCAGAGTACTTATAGCGTGATTGGCCTAGTCCCAGCATATAAGCTTTCTGTAAGACCAGTAGTGTCACATGCCACGTTGCTGTCACTACACCATCTTCATTCTGACAAACAACAAAATCATTTTGTCATAACACGTTTGATTGTATCTAACCAAAGTGCAATTAAATGGTAAATTCATGGTAAAATGTTTTCATATGTGATGAAGGAAGCCCTAGATAAGAGTGTAACCCCGGTCCAGTTGTACGCTGTCCATCACACTGCAGGAAAAATCCTGTTTATGGAATAGTGTTCCCTTACATTGAGCTCCCCCCCCCATGGGACATTTGCACAAATGGTATTTAGAGCTGCACTAAGCTCCATTTCATTGGCACATTTGCGCATTTCCTGGACTTTCAATTCTGCAGCCTTTAACCTTCTGACTGCCTGCTGAAAGACCCAAGAGGACAATAAATCCAACATGTATGCAGTGTTTAATTTAGGTGTAATGGAGTGTAAGCAATGCTCTGTGTCTGTCCTTGGTGTTATTTAGGTAGGCGGCTGGCAGTGTTGACTTTCATAATTCACACTGGTTAGGAAATATGATCCTGCAGTGTTACAGCTGTGATTTGACTTCCTGTTGTTACTCTGTAGAAATACAAATTATACTCGGCTGTGCCTTAATAATTGTTTTATTTAATCACATTTAATGATAAACATATTTCTTTTTGTCAAGGCTGGAAGCATATCATTATCAACTGACAAACATTCTTGAACGTTGAGTCTACAAATAGTCTACATAAAACAATAATGTTTTATGTCCGCATGTGTCTAATTCTTACCTGGTGAGTAACCACAAGACATCTGAGAGGTGTTCATCACAGAGCTTGAAGGGAGGAGTATCTGTCAACAGATGTGACAACAAAAGAAAGTTACTTCCCATGATCAACAATAACAAATATTCTCATGTTTCCTTAGATACGTGTTTCATTTCTGGCACCTGTTTAAATATTACTTGCAGAACTAGTATATACATACTCTGCTACCACACAGTGCACCGTGGCTGCACTTTGTACGGCTGCATTCCAGAAACCGGAGTGTCCTGGGAGATGAGTATCTTTGTGTTTCTCACCTGCTCTTGGACTTGGCTGGGCATCGGCAGCAGCTTTAGCCTCGACACGGCCTCTGCTCTCTGCTCTGCTTGCCTTTGAGGAGTTTCCATCTCCAGGCTCAGACCGCGGCCTTGGGAGTTGGTCAGGACCAGGCTTCTCCTGCAGTGCCTGCCCATGGGAGGGGTGCGGAGCTGGAATGAGGAGGGTAGGAGCTGTGGGGCCTGATGGTGGTGAAGTGGCTCCTGCCAGCTCTGGTGCTGAGGAACAGAGGGGAAGATGTTAGAAGGTTAGGCTGCAATCACGTTAAACCTTACATAAAATCCAAGCAAAATAGTCAAAATGGATCACTGACAGAGTGAAAGTTTTGAAACAAACTATTTCCCTTATAATTAAATAATTATATCATTGATAATGTATTATAAAATACATTGTAACATACGGGTTGCTTTGTGCGCTGAAGACACAACAAAGTGGATCATTGACAGATTAAACTGCAGTTTTGAAAAAAATCCTTGATAATAAAATGGAATTGATTTGAGGCTGTTCAACCAGAAACAGTTAACTGATTATTTTGTAAGTTTAGATTTAGAGAGAAAGTTGTTAAAAAGAGGCAATAAGGCAGTAGCACTGATTCAATAATTGTTAGTGGCGACCAAAAATCTAGATCGACAGTTTCTGACCTTTTGTGTGTGTGTGTGCGCACGTGCAATGCTTGATATCAGACAAGCTGTGCAGGTGTAAATTGAACCTATGGATCCAGTATCCTTGACCCACTTACCACTGGCCTAGCCTCATCCAGGGAGTAGATTTCGGGGCTGCAGGGCTCATCGTACAGGGGTGACAAAGGCTGTCGGGGGGGACACAGGTCTGAGTGGCGTTGCGGTGCGTTCAGGGAGTAGTTCAGAGATGTCTGAGGGGTGCTCCAGCTGTTAGACTGATCACAAAAAAAAAGATTCAAGCAGATGCAGGAGTTAGTTAAATTCCCCAAGTGCTTCTAAAAAAAATGATTGGTGAATTCTTTCTTCTGTCTGTTTCTGTGGTTGTCTCTCACACTCTTCGGGTTCACACAAGGCAGTCACACAAACCACACTTCATTATAGGATTTAGGGTCAGGTTACCAACTATAGGTTTTGGATTAATGCCAGACATCGTGTGGCAGCACTATGTTGTCTTACAAATCTGTACTTATCTGTGCAATTAACTGCTGTTGTAATGTCTAGAAAAGTCTTTAAGTAAAGGTGTGAAGTTCTGCTCAGGATTTCATTCACACACTGCACCGTCAAGTAGATCAATCTTTCATCCCCAATTTGGAACAATTACACCACTATTACACCATTTGTTAACACTATATACATCACAACCTCTTCTCAGCAAACGACTTGGTGTTTCTATTTTAGTTGCTGTGCACATGATATGTCAAATAAGCCAACAGTCTCGAAGGGGATATTTGGTTAAGTTAGAGGCCAGACTAAATTACCTTTACAAGCGGGGTTTTCTCCAGACGCTGTGGGCTGGAGTGGTGCACTGCAGAGTAGGGTGTGCTGTAGAGCTGAGACAACCCTGAGCTCTCGGCAGGCTGGACGTAGGAATTGCGCTGGGGGGACGAGTAGCGGAGGGACAAAGGTCGTAGGTCACGCTCAGGCCTGGTGTGGGAAGACACGCTGTTGGTCCTGCTGCCCAGGCGTGCAGTCTCCGTTGAGGAGGGACGGCTGGAGTTGTACTGTGAGGATGACAATCACAACAGAGCAAAAGTCAGTTAAGATTTGTGGCTTTACGCACACAGGTGTCATTGGAAATTTGAACTACTTTGTGTTTGTAAAGCATACATTATAAATGGTCTCTTCAGTCAGCACATCACAGCATTCACTTTCTGCATTGTTTTGTGTTTTTTCCCTCAGTATAGGTGTCAAAGCGTGAGAGAAAAATGCTTCCATCAATTTAATTGGGAGAGCGTTGGTTCAGGTCAGAAGCTGAACAATGACATGTCTTCTGGGCACTGAGCCTTTTCCACTTTAAGCTAATTAGATGGGCAGTTGGCCTACATAGCCCCTCTCCCTAGAGAGTTCAAAACTCCTGATAATGCAGAGTGCTTCTCTATTTTTTTTCCAAAGTTAACAAGCAACCTTTTCACTGATGAATAAGCAAATACAGGCATGGAAAGGTTTTGATGCTGTTTCGGAAAAAAAAACATTTCTGCGTGGCCTGAAGACAACCACTTCAACCTTTGTTGCTGTAACAGGAGCAGGTCAGTTAGACGTTGCTTAATAATTAACTTTGCAAAGAAAAGCATCGCTGTTCAGATACACCAAAACAAACAAGATTTTTTTAAAGGTTGAAGAGCTAACTCCTCCCACATCTATAGCTGTGCGAATACTGTTTTGATAGTGTGTGTCTCAGTATAGTTCATGAATACCAAATTAAAAAAAGAAGCAAACAGCTTACTTACACAAAGGGGTTCAGAATATCCCGGGGAGAGAGGGTTGTCTTCTTGTATGGGTAACTGAAGGCTACGAGACCCACTTCCACTGTGGCTGAACTTCAGGGACTCATTTCTTCCTTGGCTGTTTCCACTCCACCTGTCAAACTGTGGAGCCTGAAGTTTACAGGACAAACAAAATGTTACAACAAAGATCACACAGACCGCACTTTTTAAAATGTAACATTTTGTACCACTGGTTTTGTAGTATCAGAGTCATTTCATATTTTTCCTGGATATTAATTTACCAAAGAGGCAGGGCTGCGTTTTTATCTCTTTTCCTCATACCTAAGTTCACCCCACCCACAGATTCAAAAACCAGGTGGAAAGAGCTGGTTAGGTTATGGATCAGCAGTGGCTAAGAAAGGAAGGAGGGCAGGCCTCACCTCTCTCTGTGTTGGAGTGTAGATGATGTCATACACAGGGGGCGGCGGGCTGAGAACGGGCACGTCAGCAGCTTTGAAATGCTGGATCCAGTCGCAGAACTCAGTCCTATCCAGACAGGACACGACTATGGGGTTGATCAGCTTCCCTGGGAGAGAGGAGGGGGACAAAGCCTGTCATTCGGTCCAGTCGCTCACTGGAATGTGCTAAAGTCAGATTGTCATTCACTGGGGATAAAACCAGCTCATTCATGGAGGGTTAAACTTTGTGACGTGAGTAGATTCATGGAAAAGGCCACTTAGGGTAAAACATGCATAAGAATGTACACTCATTAAAATCCCTTTAACATGTCCATTTACAATGCCCATGTGTTTAGGAGCCCATCGTGCAGCAGCTCACTGGGTCAGTGTATTTACCTTCAATCATAAATGTGTTGGGCTTGACGTCCTGGCAGGGTGTGGTCACAGTAATCATGTTGAGCGGAAGCTTTCCCTGTAATCACAGTGACACTTAAACATGACTCTGATGCAAACACTGGAAACACTGTATGCCAACATCCACGGATATGATTACATTTAGAAGAAAAGGTTCATGAGTTCAATGGTACCTTGTAGAAGAGCCCGTCGTTTTCTTCTGATAGGATAATCAGTGTTGATGGGTACATCACCAGAAGTCTGTCACTTTGTTCCTGTGGACGTAAGCAACTTGTGAGTTTACCTGCTATATTTGCATTAGATAAATTAATGAGACAGTATTTATTTGTTAGTTGCATGTTAGTTGTTCTTTCTAGGTAAAGGCAATTTGTCACTCTATGCATTGTCTTCACACAATTTTCATAATACTTATAGAGATATCATATCCTGATTGAGGTTTCCTTTTCTTCTTTGCAAACCAGGTAAAAAGTAAATCCATGACCCAGTCACAATAAAGAAAAATATAAACTCTGAGCACATTCAGTTCGAAGATTGTGGACGTTTTGATATTTGTAATCAAAAGAAAGTAAGAAAACGAGATAGATAATTCCAGACATGCGAAGCAAAGAGTGAGTACAAGCATCAAAAACACCAATATTATCCTGTAATACTCTGTTGAGAGGTGCACTTTTAATCCCAGTGAGATCTTCAGTCATACCAGTTAAGGGGGCATTTAAAGGTGCGGCAGTTTATGTTTCCTCTCCCTTTCAGAGGGAGTGTCTGGACAGACAGCTGACATTCCAGCTGTGAGGTGAGTCGAGTCACTGCGTGAGCTGGGCAAATGCCTCTCACACACCCAGGCCCTAAATCTCACACACTTCAAGAGAGTCGCCGCTATTTCCCACAGATAATTAATTACAGATATCATGCAAGTTGTGTCATGACCGTTGTTTTTATTGGACGCGTTATTTTTTATTTTTTTTTTTTAGCATTGAGTCACATAGTTTGTATTTTGTTGGCTGCAGGTGTCTGACACTGTCATATATTGAAAGTAAAATATGTATAATAGCTTATGGCCCCACCCTTTTCAGTCACTACATTATATTGAGGTAATGCATGTGTTGTGTAATTTAAAAACTACGTGAGTCACCTGGATGTAGAGGTGATTTTTCCAGCCTGTCACGGTGGAAGAAATTCCCAGAGTTTTAAAACATGTATGTATCATCATCTTTCAGTTTACTGTGCTGTATATTTTTCCATAAATAGTCAAGGGCAGAGGTGGTGTGTTTTACTTCATTGACATAGTGATTCACAGACTTGATAAGCAGCGGAGATGTCGTACCTGACAGGGAAGGTGCTGTAGGCGGACTTTGGTCACATAGGTGATTGGACCCAGGCTGTCCCTCTGAGAACCTTCCCACTCGTAGATGTGTTCTCTGTTGATTGAGTTCCTCAGCTCCTCTCTCCCTTCGAGTGTCTCATCTTGGTGTTGCTGCAGGGAGTGACAGAGACCCATGAGCAAAGTCAGTATGAACAGGTTCTGCCTTTAAGCAAATTTAATCATGCTTTCGATCTGGCTTTGTTTCTCACAATGTCACTTTTGTTTGTTTATCTAAAAGGCTCCCAAGCCAAGGCTTTAAGAACGGTTCAGTTATTTTTTTTCCGGCTCTTGATCTTTGTGTTTCATCAGCCTTTTCCCACCTGTGGGTGTGGAGTCAGAGCTTTAACCTTGTGCAGATGTGAGGGGCAGTCTGATGTAGATTTTGATGTGGTCAAGGCCGCTCCCTAGTATCTAGCCCTCAGGGAGAGCCAGCAGTGACCTACTTGACTCATCAAATCTACGTGCTCACACACATCCTGCTTTATCACAAGTGATTGAAACCATCGCATTATCCTGGCTAATCCATCCCGTGGATTAAAACGCGGCCACACGTAAGTGCATGTTTGAACTTGAAGATATGTTATTCTTTGGAAAGCTCAGGAGACAACTTTTCTCACATCACAAACGTGTCTCATGACATGACTTTATTGGTGGCACCAGAAATAAAACTTACTTTGACTCTTGTGAAGTTTTCAGGTGCAATTGCAGTGCCTCCATTGGCCTCAATATTTTCTTTAAGGAGTCCAAACCACATGTCCATTTCTTCTTGGTTGGCACAGTAGACAATGATCGGGTTGAGGCTAACACCTGCAGGGTTCAAAGATCACAAGTTCAACAGGAGAAAGTGTCATCAAGGCCGAGGAAAACTGCGAGCCACGTTGGTTGATTATTAATGCAGTTCCAACTCTCTGAACAGCTCTGCTCCCTTGGCTGCATATTGCACGTTATGCTTTAAGTAAAATAAGGCAGTGTTACACTTAATAATGATAGAAAACCACATGTAAGACCTGTGCCAGAAAATTCCTTCTGACCTGCTGCTTTTGGCATTTAAATATCCTCCCACAGCCTGCACAGGAGGAATGAGCAGGACATGGGATGAAAAGAGCTGGAATCTCCCTTTGTCAGTCCTACACATACCACAGATAACCAACACAGATAGCCAGTGGCTTTGTACTGTAATTGTCGGGAACCATACTCTGCTGACTCCTTCTTAATAAACAGCTACTCCGGACTCATCTGTTGATTTTAGACCGATTCCAACTCTTCATTTTAGACCTTGATCATGGCCCTCCCTTGAAAAGTAATGCTTTTTACACAGTTTAAGTAACACAAACCTGAAAACGATTAACTATTATCGTTGTTAAAACTATCATTATGTAGCTTTCGCAGCTGCAGTAATTTAAACCATGTGAGGACTTCCGGGAATTTTTACCGGACACGGTACGTGTTTGCTTCGTCACTCTCTAACTCACACACATTACTTAAGCTGATTCATATTTTCAGCTCAGCGAGAGGAAGGCACAAGGCTCACAGGCGAAATCACCATTATATGAGATCTCTCACTTGACTCAGGATTTCGTCATGCTTCCTCTACATGTTTCCTATCAGTCTCCCCTAAGGTAAATAAAGGTTTATACTGAACAAAGAAAACAACTGAAATACAATACCGCGAAATAACAAGCTTGTCCTGGGAAATATTGCAAAGCCAAATGTGATGCAGCAACATCAAGGTGAGTCAATATTATGATTTCAGAGACGCTTCAGATTTCAATAAGATAGTTATGGTAAAGAATTACAAATACAGAAACCTTACACTGTTCATGACTGGGAGTGACTTCACTCAGTAATTTACTTAAATCCCTGACTTTACTTTTTTTTATTGTTTCTCAGGAGAGGACCAAATCCCAAATCCCTCTACATTCACGACAGCAGCCTTTTCATCTTGATGAAACTAAATCAAGTTTCAAGATTATTTTCGGCTCTTTAGAGTTCAAAAGATAAGTGGAATTATTACCAGGCATTAACCTGAGTAGTGTTTGGAATGTGCCATAGATTATACGCAGTGACAAGTCTAAGAGCGGTAGCTGGGCTTTTCTTTGCGACAGCTGGGCCGACTGAAGTGCACCTGTTGTCTAACAAGCAAGGCCTTTTAGGCCGGCTTGGCCCCCTGACCAAGGGTGCAGGGGGCCCAACTCTAGTTAGTCTTGGGGTTGAGTGGAGGTGAAGAGGGTCGCGGCACCTTTGAATCACTGGAATGTGACAACATAGGAAATGCTGCAGCTTGAAAATAGCGTGTGGTTTCCTTTTGGTTTTTGAAGTGAAGAGAATTTTTACTTTGATTCGACAGTGATGAGAGGGACAAACATAGCAGACCACCTTCAGAGGTGAAAAATAGTGACAGATTATGAGCACCACATTGAAAACGTAAAAAGACTAGTTCAAATTTCTTACTCATCTTCCTGTTTTGCAGTTTAAAGTCGGCCACTGATTTCTGACCATCCTGCTGGATTACCCAGTCCCAGTTTCAGTAATTGATTAGTTCAATTCAGCACAGCCAATACAACTCAAAATGGATGATTACGGCATTCCAGGGCTCCGTGCCAACACCCACTGTCCTTCAAGTTTAACTTACCGTTTATTTGAAAAGCGAATTCCTGGGCTTGGCTGTGGTTGCAGTTCTGTTGCAGGTTGCAGATGGTGAGCTCTTTCAGGGGAAGAGTTCCCTGTACACAGCATAATCAAACATGTTAAACTATGCTTTTTTGGGCGAAAATATTCTCTTCCGTAGATGTAAAGCCTAGTCTGCTGCATTATTACGTAGTTATACCGTCAAATGAATTACTTTGACACCAAGGTCAGTCTTGTAAGCCAATGATGTATTCATGTCTGTCTTGCATTTGTCGTCATCTCTATCCTGACTCAGTCTTTCTACAGGTGCTTTGCTATTACTGTTCGACTGGTAGATCCTAACAGACACAGTGAAATGATGATTAATGGCTGCTCATGCTTTATGAGACAGGTGAAGAAACTCGATCATACTCTGTTTACTAACACAGTGGCGGTTGACAGGGTACGCATGTCAAAAGGTATGATAACACAACATAAAATTCTGCCCCACAGGAATAATAAAATCTGTAAAAAATCTGATGTGTGATTGTTGAAAATTGTACCTTATTTATTATTGTTCCTCGTGTAACTGAGTTACAAAGCTCACCTGGTATGTCAGTCCGGTTGTGTTGTTTGACACAAAGTGAAGGTGTGTCTGGAAGAGATCCAGGTAGCAGTCATGTACGTCCTGCAAAGACAAACGGGAATAAAGGCTGAAAGGTTACACATGCCGAGAGAGTTATCAAAATAGTTCTGTGTGTGTACTCACATACAGTATGTGCAGTTATTCAAAGACCCGAAGGCGCATTTTACATTAAAATGTCTACTGTCTTCCCGGATGTGTTTTTACAGTGAGAAGAGAATTCAGATGTACAGACTGATAAACTTCTGAATCACAATCTTTTGATGAATTACCTTTCAAATTCCTGCCAGGGGCTTTGTCTGACAGCTAATATTTTTAATTTAATTTTGGAACATCTCGTTCGTTAATAGCCCGATGTTGTAATAGCACGGAGCGCATAGAGGAAGTATTCTAGAACGACTTCTAGAAATGTCAGGATTTCTTCAGACCAAAACATGGTGACGATGGTCCTTCCAGTCTTTAATCATTAATGTGTAGCTTCATATGTCAACACTTAGTGCCTCCTTTGTAGTATTATTTTGTGTTATAATACAATGTGTTCTTTTGTCGTCATGATCTCATTGAACATAGCATTCCCTCTATCAATCTTTTCTTTCAACTTTTTTGTCAGAGCTGTTGTGTCACAGCTTTGACAAATTGCAGTTCCCACAGTGAGGAGCCGGCATGTCCTCTATCAGTCGCTGGGATCAGAGGAACACTCTCTACCCTGAGGTTTTCTCTCTGAGATGTTTCACAACTGTAGCAGAGACGAGCATGTCCAAACACAGGCTGCGGTGTGCTTTTTGGAAAACTGATTGGATTATTCACAACCAGCAGTGAGTTTCAGTGTGTCTGTGGCTGCAGAGCAACATCCTGTTACTCTCCACCTGTTTTCTTAGTTTTGACAGTAACTGGGCTCACACGGATGACTGGGATGATTCGTCATTTATAGGCTTGGTCATTGTTTAAGACCTCATTTACCACAATGGGAATTGTGCAGCTTTAGCTTTGTTTTCCTTTCATGTAGTGTTCCTGATTTCAACATGCATAGTCATTAAAAATGTTGTTTTGTTCCGCTCACCTGGCAGTGGAGGAAGCGGAAGCGGACTTTGGAGCTGTGAATCATTCTCCCATAATTCTTCACATTGATGCTGCTCTTCTTCCAGCCGCTGGCCGGGTCGTAGGGAAACGGCGGATCCCATTTTATGTTCTCTATCGTCTGCAGATCTTTGGGGGACATTTCCTGCAACGAGTTAAGAGTTCAGACACAAACCAGTTAGACCTGCTGTTAAAGTCGGTTAGAAAGATGGCAGGTAGTTTTGTTTGGTATGCAGTTCATTAAGTTGTATGTTATTGTTGTCACATCAGAGCTGAAGGATGTTTTTACCTTTCTGGGAGTGACTGTGCACAGGATATTAATGATACTGTTGGACTTCTCCTGTCCCTCTTGGGGATTCTTCTTGCGAAACAGGCGACTGCTGCTCAAGATAGAGAAAAACATGCGTTACTACCTACTTTCCCATGTTTAACATTTTCCTATACAGTTAACTTCCCAAATGCAATGTCAACAAGGAACTTTTCCTGTTCATGCGAGTCCACATTGTCGGATGAATAGATGACCTAAATACAAGCTTTAATGATTTGCATTTCAAATTCAGGGTCAGTAACGTATTTCCCCATTTTGTACAGTACGCAAATCACTCAAGTGAGTTGTTTCAGAAAATTAATGACACTGAATCATGGTTTGTGTTTCCTGTTAAACCCATGAACCAGAGCCTCTCTTTGTCCTCATTCCTTCAATGCAAGCCATTTAAATGATGAGAACAATCAGGTCTTGTGTTTCCAATAATGAGGATATGCATAGGAAAATGGGAATTCAACGTCCTTCTTTGTTTTACATGACCCTCATCTGTTACCATTAGTGTCGCATCTTTATGAGGAAGCTCCCACACTGCAGCGATAAGGCAGGATGACTGCGTTTATAGTCTCCATGTGTAGTTTATCTGCTTATCTGCACACATGTGTACCAGTGTCCTTAGGGCAACAATACAGGCTTTTGTTTGGCCGGTGGGAATCAAGGTCTGTCTCATCAGGAAGCTGATGTCCAGCATTAATCATTATGTTAGCTGTTATGTTAGTCAAATGATGCTATTCAGTTAAATCCCACTTTAAATTCCACTTGTATGCAGAGAAAATATGATAATCATGCACACTGATGCAATCTGCTGTTACAGAGTGAAAGAGGAATGTAGATAATAGACAGGTAGTGGTTTTGAACACCCAACGCTATCCAAGTCACTGCTGTGGCATTCAGTCAGAATTCACTGTGGGGAATACCTGAGCCTGGCCTGATTCTCCAACACAAAAAGGGGGTAGGAAACGGGGACACTGAATGTATTGTTCATGCTGAGCCATCGATCCAACTTAAGCGTATCAGCATTCAAGCTCCAGCTGAGAGTTTTTCAAATTTAACAGTTGTGGTTCTGTTTTTATGTGAAAACCAAGGCCCACACGGCACGTTTGACAAAACCAGACCCTGACTCACTGCTCCGCACGGGGCAGAAGACTGGAACAGAGACTAATTAGAATCAGATGCAGTGGTCCAGCAGAGTGGGTTCTACCAAAGTGTAGCATGTCCTGGTGTAATCTTTAAGGATTAATAAAGAACACAAGCTTCGTGATACCTGCCACTGTCAGTTGGCATGTTTCAAGTCATGTTACTGCAGTATATAACCTATTAACTAATAAATCAAGAGTCACGTCTGCATCTTAAATATTATCAGTTAATAACTATTATCGCCCACATGTGATGGAGTCAGGTCCTGATTTTGGAGGGAAACCAGACTCACTGACAGCTGGCAGATCGTCTTCACAGAGATGCAAAGAGGAGGCAAATGGTAACTGGATCATTGACACCGTTGGCCAGACGGCACCGCTCAGGCACGGCTCTGGGACTATCCCGTATTACCATATGATCCTGACCCTGGCCTCACAAAATTCACAACCTCTGTTTAACCCCACATCTCAAACCCTGAGAAATACCAAGAATTCCTTCCAGTTGAAATACAGCGTCTAAAATAACAAACGGCAGTCAAGGGCATGACACACGCTTTGAGCAGAGCAAACACACAGACGAAATTACAGTACTAACACCTGGAAAAGTTTCTTACCTGTTTCTGCGTATGAAACTCTTGCTGGAAAATCTGAAATTGTGCTGGGGGACACATGACATGCTGCTCCCCATGCTGCTGTGGTCTGTTGGTCCTAGCGCTCCGCTATAGACAAACTATACTCCTTCTGTGATGGATGAGTGTAATCCAAGAGTGCAGTGTGTTCCCTGCTGAAGTCAGAGTTGTACTGAGGGAGAAGTAGGCAGGGTGAGGGCTGTTTAGACAGACCGGTGAGAGCTGCTATCTGCGTAAAAGGGGTGGAGTTTGGGGCTGTGTCACAGGCTGTGTGTGGTGAATAATCAGTAGGGCTCACACCTTCTGTGAGTTGCCTCTGTCTGTTAAATCAATCCCAACAACAAAAAGACATGGGGGGGGGGTTCAGGGAGAAGTGTGCCATTTCACACCTTCCAGGGGCCAAATGGAGCTCATTGTGGGTTACCGCTGAAACGACTGGTCACTGAAGACACTGGATGGTGTGTGTCAATCAAAAGTGAAGATGGCATGCCCAGACATGAAAAGTAGCTTCAGCCTTTAGACGTAGATTTACTATTGGCCCATCTGCTTTAAAGACATCAGTGTCATTTTGAAAGTTAATTGTACGGGAAATAGGATAATGGCTCCGTTATTATTTGAATCGCTATAGTTGAGGGTAAAAAAACTGACGAAATACGGCTGTTCATTGTAAAGAAGAGTGCATCATATTACATTGCTGTCAAACACATTTGGAATTTAGATTAACTGAGTGTTGTTCCTGCTTTACTTTATAGGATATTTGCCTTAAGCTTTTCACCACTGCTTCTGCAGTAATCTGTCACTAGTGTAAAGGAAGGGTGGAGTGTAAACATGAGGCTGGTGTATTCAAAGCCACTCATTTTCATAAGAGGTGTATGCAAACAGTGTCCTGTGTGTACGCAAGGAGTTGAATGAAACATCCAGCACGTAAGAAGGGAAACCACCTCTAACAAACGAACGCACAGTCCTGCAGAAAATGTAAGGTAAAGAAAATAAATAACAACTATAATATCAACAATATAATATCAATCAATATCAACTATTCCTGAAGAAACTACAGTGTCATAAAATACAGTAATCTTTAAGTAGTGTACAGTTAATTGTCTAACACAAGTGAATTTGCCCTTTTACTTTCACATTCAAGTGTTTAAGGTGCGGTATCAAAACGTGTAATTTTCCAGGTGAGATGTCCACAAATAGACCGTGACAAGTGGTCTTATCAGTCACGCTGAGGAGTCAACACTCATAATCATACAGCGTTTGCTCACTAATTAGATCATTGTCTGTGGGCTCTAGTCATAAAATGAAGTAAAGTGAATTGTGCGCCGTATCCTGGTAATGCCACCCTGTTTAACCGGATTGTTAAAACTGATCCACCTGAGGCACCAACAGACATCGGCCTGTTTAAAATCAACTGTCACAACTTCTAACACAGTGCATCATTGTTCTCTGAGTCTTGTGAGGTGGGCTGCAGTGCTCATGATAAGGTCAGGTTAAGTAATTTAATCAATGAAGAACACTGACTGAGCTGCATGCGGTGTGGCTGAATGACAACATCTGTGAGAGACGAGCTTTATCTCTTACGTAGATAAAATGCAGACAGATACTATAAGAAAGTGTCTGGCTTTTTTAACAAACCTTGAAATTAACTCATCATTTCACCGGGTTAGTCCCTGCCGGTCACACAGCTGACACTAAACATGCTGATTCACGAGAAGTCAACGGCGACGCGTTGGACACGTTGGAGGGAAGGCATGGCGTTCAAAACCACAGCGCCATCGATGTCAATCTGACGACAACATCTGCATTTAATAATCAACAAAAATGCCACTGTCACCGGTAAAGGTTCTTCCCTTGACTAAATGTTTACTAAATGAAAGATTTTAAACCGTCCCAATTGATTATTCTGACAATGAGTTCGAACAGTGATTATGATCTAATACAAAAAAATAGGCTTCTTTTTGTTGTTTTAATTGATTCCTTCTTAGGTACAAGTTTTAATAATTTAATAATTTATTGTAAACTTTAACTATGCACTAAATTAGTAGCTAAATATTAAACACGGTCCAAGCTCATAATTTCAGTGACATTCGATATGAAGAATGATTAAAAAGATAAGACGATCACATTAAGAAAATGTTATTGTTAGTTTTCTGTAAACTTTAGTAGTAACTGTAGTAGTGATGGTTTGTAATGTTTAACAGTAGTTTTGCCCTCGTACATTTTAAAAAATGTACTTGTATTTTGTTTTTATTATTTTCCTTTTGTTGTCTTAGGTGACGGTATTCACACGAATCAATCCCCACATATAGTACGACACACTTTTGTTTGAGTCTTTGTAGTGTTTTTGTGACTGCTTCCTGAGAGTAGACTGGGATCATCTTAAAAAAAAAAAAAAAAAAACGTGACAGTTTTACTAGGAAATCCAGTTGATTACATCAGCATCACGCTCTCAGTAAGAGGGTATGGTTATGCGAAAGCCAGTCTATCTGTGGATCATCACTGAAAAGCAGGATGATGACTCACCTCCGCGTCGCGGTATTCCTAAGATATGAGGAAATAGCTCCGCTTTAAAATAACAAGTCCGGGGAATTTTTACTCTGAAGTCAAGCCAGGTTCGGGATCTGTAGCATACACTCTTTCCTAAGTATTCTTGCCTCGATTGCACAGATGTACACCACGAATGAGTCATCAGCATCAAATGCAACAACTTTTTATTTTCTCGGGACACAAATAGATCAGAACTTCAAAATAACAGCTCTGTCATCAGTTCGTGTTACCTTCTTGATATGATTAATGTCAACACTAACACCGGTTGATTCGTAAGAGGATCGTAACGTATTCTGACGTTTAAATAGTTTGGACACTGACAGGTCTGTGATAGTTTAATCTTGTTCTCAACCCAGATAAATTCAACATCAAGGATACTCAATTCCATACTGTCTCTCCGTTTTTATACTGTATGTAATTAACTTAATGGTGTCTGTTTTTAGTATAAGTTGAGATTAGTTAGTGCATGGACTGTAACTGCTTTCATGATCCAGTAATCTGCTGAATAGTGTATTAATCATTTGTCTATCGAAATATCAGAAAATGGTGCGAGTTTTCCAGATCTCGTAGTTATGTACAGCTCTAGAAAAAAAAAAAAACAATAGACCCTTGGTTTTATTATTAATAGTTATTGAATAAAATGGACATGTTTTATTTCCCAACTATTGACAGTGTTTCTCCAAATAATTCCAAATAAAAGTAAAAAAAAACAAACCCAACATGTTTTAACTTAGGATATTTTCTCAGCGTTTGGTGGAATGACCCTGATTTTCAAACACGTCTTTCATGTGTCTTGGCGTGTTTCCACCAGTCTTCACAATGGTGCAAAAATGCGAGCAGCTTGGCTTTGTTTAATAGTTTGTGACCATCTTTCCTCTTGATCACATTCCAGAGCTTTTCAATGGGATTCCGGTCTGGAGATTTAGATTTTTCCAGAGCTTTATACACATAGTTTATGTCTGACCAACGGTATAAACCACTAAAAAACACAGCTTCGGAAAGAATGATCTGACCCGTGAGACATGGTATTGAAATGCGTTTTCTGCCTCTTCCTTGGTGGATCTCGGTGGAGTCATACTGCATTTTCTTCCGGAGGTTATAATAAACGGCTGTTTTGCTGATTCGGAGTCTCCTTGCAGTGACTCCGTTTCCTTCTCTTCACGGAGAACATAAACGGTTGTCTTCTCT
>JAPQRN010000025.1:25691974-25712841 GCA_037367275.1 Coranthus polyacanthus
TTCTCTTGGTTGACTTAGAAATGACTTCGTCTTAACCCGATGTATGTAACTGAAGCTCACAATAATGGTGTCTCGGAAGCGTTTCTGATCATCTAATGTCAAATTTAGAAATTTTGCTATTTCAATATTTGAAATAGTGCTTTTTTTTCCTGAATTTGTCCAGAAAAATCACAGGTGATCTCATCCTTTTTTCTAAAGCTATATGACAAAAAAATGCCCGATGTCCTCACGTGTAAGTAGTTGGACCCAAGCTCGTAAAAACTGAATCGGTTACGGAAATAGTTAACCTTTGTTATTTATTGTCGAGACTTAAATGAACAATCCATTGACATGAAATGGCTCCAGTAGGGCTCACTCCTACACTTCTGTGTCACATTGCTAGACAGGAAGGGGAAATACCGGGTGCTTTGCCAAAAGCAACACCGTATCCAGAAAGGCAAACAACCCATTCATTTTTTTTTTTTTTTTTGCTGGATCATTTCATGTGGTGGTCGCAATTCATGAATAAGCTGTATCCTGACAATATCCCACATAGTTTCCCATAGTTTCACAAATATCCACTTGAGTATTTGGTTTGTGTCCATGTCTGTGGCCCTCTCTGCAGAAATTTGACTCTATGTAAATATTTTTTATATTTTGGCCTCCCTTTACATTTAGATCATCTGTTTTATTTTTCGTGTCACATCTGCTCAAGCCCAGAACCCCTGAATTCCATATTCAGAATGTCATCCCCTGCATGTGTGGTGGGTTGAACTTTGGCTCTCCCCGAGAAGTCACTCGCTTGTGTTTACCCAGACTCAGCGGGTGAGAGCAGCGGTGCTAAAGTCACACCTCGGGCCAGTAAAGCGGAGTCTGGGTACGAGGCCCCCGACATCAGGTGTTCGACAGAGAAGTCACCGTGCCGAAGTTCTCACACGGGACAACCATAAAGGAAGCTTAATTGGATCCTCACTCGCCTTTGAAGGCAAGATCAGTCAAAGTCAGTTCAACTAAACATTTCAGTTTCTTCGCTGAGTAAAAGCCTAATTCTGTCACACACCACATGTGGTAATGATTGAGGCAAGAATCCCATTTATTTACACTAATCTACAGAAACAGCAAAATATAAGATGGAAATTTAATTTTGAGATAATAAGTATGCGTACGGCCACAGAACTATTCACTAGTGACTCACATTGGAGTCTATAGTGTTAATTACATCACTTTTATGATCCCTTTTCTTCTTTAAGGTTTCTGGAAAAAAGCGAGTGTCATCAGGAGAGATGATGATGACGTTAAAGTTTTGTGGCAGCACGTTTGAAATGACTCCTGATTTCTTGGGAAACTGTAAAGAGAAACCAGAAAACTTTGACAAACTATAGCAGAATGAGCTCTGAATGCCTTGGGCGTGGCTTACATCCAGTTCAGAAATATTGACCCATATATTGACAAACTACTCACAAATATAAAAGACATATAAAAGAGTCATAAACCTGGACAAAATAACAGCTCAGAGTGTTGTTTTCGGTAGTGTTAGTCGTAGTTTCTAACATGCTAAATCAACATTTTCAGATCTTGTTCTGACACCTTTGAGCCGACATTTGCTGCCTTGAATTTCCTCGAAAAAAGTTTCTCTTTGTCCACCTACTTTTGCCACTTTTTTCAGGAGCTTTAAAGCTTTTTGTATTATTTTTTCCCGCTAACATGCCACCTTGATCTGTACAGCCATCTGTAGTTTTAATGAGGTTAACACATTTTCTTTTTTTTGTTATTTTATTGTCATTTTAGAAATCCTCACAAAATAAAACCGAGCAGCGCAGTGACATGAGATGCTCCAGTAATGAACCTGCCCCTCCCTCCATCAACCCACCCACTTAACCTTTGAACTAATCCCAACTCAGGAATTGTGCTGATAGTTC
The DNA here is from genome assembly GCA_037367275.1 of Coranthus polyacanthus. Classification (NCBI taxonomy): domain Eukaryota; kingdom Metazoa; phylum Chordata; class Actinopteri; order Kurtiformes; family Apogonidae; genus Coranthus; species Coranthus polyacanthus. The sequence goes on from JAPQRN010000025.1 coordinate 25,693,873, forward strand.
TGACAGTAATAAATACAACACAGAGCAGTTAGCGAGAACAGTAGGGGAAAAAGTCAATAAATAATAATAGGAATAATAAAAGCAAAAGCACTCTTGACGTACACGATCAGGGGCTGGAAATGACTATAAAATTTGTCTGTTTTGGTCCACAGTTTCTTCCACGATAAAAGTATTGGTAGTAAAAGTAAAAGCGCTACATTTTTGCCATCTTTTGGTACCGAAATGCAGCAATCTGTGGAGATGTTTCCATAACTTGTTCCAGTATTTCTGAAGTACCTTTGAAATAAAACTTTCAGTACTCCCCCCACGTTTTGGACAGGGTTGACAGATTTCCGTTGCAGGGCTCGTCTTATCGTGAAGTTGCAAGCCAGAAAAATGCGCGTCCCTCGTGCAGTAGGGGCAGTGGTCTGGTTAACACTCAGGGTCAGCTTAGCACAAGGGCTGCACAGAGGCTGACACTCAGGGAAAGAGGAGAGGCTTCAGTGGCATTTATGCAGGAACCGACTAGCCCCCCGGATCAGCTGCAGCAACTCTTCCACACCGAGCGCATTCATTTAGACAGGTTGTAAACTCATTACTATCCTCATAGCAGTGGAGGTGACTCACAGCTACAGCGATCAGAGACGTCCGAGCGCAACGATCCGTGCACGTATTAGACACATGTACTTGATTTAAAGTGACACCCCACCCAAAATCTTTTCAGTTTCAAAGACTCGCCTCTTAAGGACAGTAGTTTGCTTTGAACCAGTATATAAGCCCCTCTAGTATCCCTAAAGCTCTGCTGCAGTTACCTTCACCCAAGGGGTTATGTGGTCGCTCACGGTTGTCTGCACTGCTGATGGCAGAGCATGGACCAAGGACAACCTCCGCGTCACAGTCATTTAAAATAACCAGTCACAAATTACAACTAGGACCTTTGTTGGTAACACTTAAAACTATCCAGTGGCGCTGACGGACAAATTTGTGCTTTGCTGGTTTGGTTTGTGGTTTGGTACTATTGTTGAACAAAGGTCTGCACACCTTCTCGTTATTTATTTAGTTCGTTAGTGCAAAATTTCAGCGAAATGACACCGTCAATAACATGCTGAAAATGTAGATGGACAACAGAGAAATGGATAATGGTGCATGTGGAATGAGAGAAGCTTCTTGTACCATTTAAAGATTGTAGTCGCTGTCATGGTTTTGGCTGTGATATTATGTTGGAGTTTTTTTTTAAGTTGCTTTAAAAATGCACAGATCCATTTTGTCTTTTTAAAACTGTAAAAAACTTTAACGCTTATACGTGTAACTGACTGCAGTCACTTTGAAATTATTTGGCCACCGGAGATATTAAACGTAAACTGTGAGTTCTAACTAATGATTTTCTACCGTCACACGTTATTGCATCGCCAAACGTAAAGATTTAAATGACATTTTTTACGTTTTTCCTTCAAAATGCACAACACTTACATTCGGTGTAAAGAAAGTTACCAGAATTTGCAAAGACAATGCATGTTTTAACTTGTACTTCATGCTGTGAAGCTGCACACACAACAAAACCCATCACCACGTGCTGTCCACATAACACGCGTCCTATTTTTTCTGTGCCATTCAACGCTGCGTTTTGCATTGTGTATATGTGGCCTGTGTTCGTTTCAGGAGTGGGAGTTCGTAGGTTTGAGTGTGCAGAGGCAGCCACAGGTGTGAATGCCATGTGACTGAGGTCAAGAGGGGTAAAGTGAGAGTGCTCAGCTGTCCTCTTGGATCACTGTGAAAGAGGAGTATGTTGGGAAGGTACCAAGCCAAAGTGTACGGGGTGCCTAGCAACACTCGTACCAACACAACCTTTAGTGTGCGTTTCTGCAGGATTTCATGGGACATTTAGCTCCCTCTCTTACATATGCATAAGGAGTGCAGTAACGGGTAGCACGTGAGCAAATATAGTGATTTTACCTCTAGTCCACTACGTCTCACAGCAAAAATATTGGACTTTTTTTTACGCCACGACATTTGTCTGACAGCTTTAGTTACAAGTTTTCATCCTTTTTTTTGTCTAGTGAGAACCACTTACCAAATATCCTGAGTTTGAATGTTTGTAATAAATCCTTTAAGGGTCTCTGATTTCTTAAAATAAACAAACTCTTTGAAAATCCTCTTGGATTAACTTGAAAGTACACGGTCACAAAGCTGACTTTTAAGAGATACGTGGTTCACACAGGACAGCGACGCCATAAACATATGATGACCTTTTACAATACGATGCATTGACGTAGATTAAACGACCCAACCTTTTAGAAAGTAATTAAAAATGCAGTAAAATGGAACAAGTTACCACAGTGTTTTTAGATTCCCAAAGGGACGGCGTGTGCATTCAAAACAGAAAAGAGTTTTCACGTTTGAAAACATCTTTATTTTTTATTTTTTTTAACAGTGTATTGCTCCATTTCGCAATAGTGCAAAATTCAATATTTTAAATTTTGTCATAAATAACAAACATGTAATAAACAATTTTCACCACATTGAACACAAACTAAAAAAAACAAAAAACAAAAAAAAAAACAAAACAAAAAAAAGGTACAGTCACATTGAAATTGCACAAATGGATTTAAGATAACTTGAGCAGTCGTTCTATGTACAGTTTGATCCACAGAATGGAGGCCAAAGTCTTATATGGTTTTGTGCACCTTCCTCTTCAAGTGTGTCCCTGACTTACATCGATTTTTAGAGTAACCGTATCTCCATAAGACCACCTCAGCCCCAATTCTACTGGGTCCACTCTAAATGAAAAGTACTTTTAGATAAACAGAACCGGATCAGCAAAATCCTTTAAAAAAAAAAAAAAAAAAAAAGGCAACTTCTCAGAAGTGGAATGATATCACTGCGCTACACATGAATTGAACTAAACCCGGGTAATCATCATCACCCACATGTTCTAGCCAGTAAAATGGTGGTTAATTATACATTTGTCACAATATTTCTAGTTAAACGTAGTGTAGTTGGTGAGAATTGGATCCATTTCATGAATGAGGTAACAGAACAACTTACCACACTGGAGGGTGTGGAGTGGATGGGAATATGACAGCGCAACGTGACAACAGCATTACTTCTTCATGTCAAGCGTTGGTATACTGTAGGTAAACTAGTGCTTTACGCTGTAAATCATTTTAAGCTGTCGTGGTCCAGGAATGAGATCCATCACTTTTCACTTTTACACCTAGAAGTAGAATAAAAGACAATATAGTCGTGTAATTGACTGATCTGTGTCAGGTGAGATCGTGCCTGTGGCAGTGAAGAAACGCAAATTAAATGCCGCATATCGCAATGCAACATTCAGTCCTCTTAACCGGGAGAAATACAACTCCAAATGCACACAAACTGAACTACCTCTGTCACACTTTAACATTCTCTTTGTCATCTCCACCAATGATATGCACACCACACACCTAAATAAATACAATAAAACACTCTTAAATAGGTCAGATCTGTTTCCTTCTCTAAACATCTTTAAAACAGAATATATTATAATTTATACATTTTATAAATACATATTGCTCAACGTAATTTGTCTTTCTTCGTGTGTGTGATAAACAATCTCCTTTACAGTTCTGAGGGCCTAGCTTTCCTATGTTGTTGGTGTCCATGCTCTCTTGCGGTGTGGAGGGGTTTATAACATTGCCTGTTACTGCCACCTAGTGTGGTACAGCAGCACTACAACATTTTATCCTCCTGTTGGGAGTCAATGCCAGTATGTAAACATGCATGGTACAGCTAGTCAAAGCTACATTCCAAAAGTAAAATCATCCAGTTTCTCTTTTATACATTATTGCAAAAAATGCTGACATCAAAAAAAAAAACAAAAAAACAAAAAAAAAAAACAAAGAAGAAGAAAAATCTTGCAAATGACAACAACGTTAAACATTAAACCAAAAACATTTACATTACACATGACAGAGTTAAGTGTCCACCAAGTTTCAAGACGAGTGTGTCAAACACTGGAGTGGTGGGAAAAAGTGGGGCTCAAGTAAAGACGGGTGACTGTTCACACGTTTATCCAGGAATATCTTTGCACTCTTAAAGAGGGTGGGAGCTGGTTTCTGTTTGGTGGAGCTGTACAGTGAGGTTTCAGGCATCCTGACCCAATACGCTGCAATCCAGCATTAATGGCACACTTGGAAAAGAGCACCCAGATTACGCAAAAGATCGTTAAAAAGACAATATCAGTAACAGAATTATTGGCTTTTTAAAACGTGAACGAGACCGTTTTTTCTTAACTTGAATTTCACGACCTCAATCAATATTACAGCAACAACAGTTTATAAACAATAATATTGAATCTGAAGCTTCTCATTAAGTACTCGTGTAGTATGTTGTTGGTACTGTAAAAAATGTGGATCGTGTCTTTTGGGATTACATGATATTGCAAAAAAATTGTCTCTAAATGTACAGAACCAAGATTAAATTTCATATTTTCCAGCATGGTCTGACCAGTCTTCACCAAAGGTGCCGCTGATTGCAGATTACTGTGTATTAACCAAGTCAAGAGCCTCATTCACACCCTCTTCCCTCCATCCATTCACTTCTCCATGTCCCTCTTTTCTTTACCTGTCTCCCCTTTTCCTCCCCCATATTAAACCGAGCAGTTGCGTCTCTTCCCAGAGCCAGTCTGGGCTGTAGCAGCAGAGGCTGAGATCAGCCAAGCAGTGACCCCGTGTCAAAGGCTGGTGGAGGAAACCGAGAGGGTGGGCGAGGAAGGCGGCGGGAAGTTCAGCAGCTCCAGCACCGCTACTCCCACACTGCTGCGCCGCGTGAACATGCAGGAGGCTGCGACCCATTTGTTGCTGCGCGGGTTGTACTTCTCGATGGAGTTGAGGCTGGAGCTGCCATCGTTGCCTCCTACTGCGTATAGCCAGCCGTCCATGGCTACAAGGTCATGGGTGCTCCTGTAATGGAAAAAATATATATATTACGCAGGATTTAACCACATAATATCTGAATGTTAAGTTTCAATCACTATTCCAGTATAGCACGATTATGGCCAGGATACTCTGGTAAATTTTCACATTAGCTGAACTTGCTTTAAATGAGATAGATCAGAGGTGTTGTGTGATGTTTTGGTCTTTCTAAATGGAGCCTCTCAGCAACTGGATAAGAAAAGCCACACAGCTGATTACAGCATGGTTTATTCATGGTCAGAGTCAGCTGTTGTCAGGTTTCCCCGTTCCTACAGTATACTTACTCACAATGTGGCTCTGTCTGTCTGTCTCTGTATTTATGGACCTGGGATTTATGTGAATTTGCTGATGTGTCCACATCTCAAAATGACCCTCCCTGATGCATATCTTGTTGCTGCATATCACACGTTTGTTGACTGTGTGCATGCACGCCTGTTTGACAAACACCCTCAAGACAAGTTTCATCTTCGAAGGCTTAAAAGAGGACTCAGTGTTGTGGAAAATAGGTCGTTTGGCATTTATGCTGTGAGTATTTACAGCATGGAAGACCTCCAAATGCCCCAAATCCTAAACCTAAAAACACTAGAGATTTTCCACTCAGCAAAATAATCGCTGAACTTCGGCCTTTTCTGCAGACTTTAAACACAGCCCTTACAATATCATTGTAGTCTTTATCTTTTGCCCAAATAAAAACAAAACCAGGGTTAGACTAGTAGATCCAAGCTATCCTTCTGGCTCACTTCTCTACGGTCTGTCTCGTATAATTAGATAATCCAGAGCCTGGATTCTGTCCAGATCATCTCCTCTCCCATATCTCATTCATCTCCTCCATGTTAACTCAAATAAAAGGCAGCAAAAACAAAAATGAATGAATAAATAAACCTTGTAGAACAATATCACTCGGTCAGAATTGTAGCTGTTGTTTGATTTGTTTATGGCGAGCAGAAACACTCTTTGGTGGACTTTATAAAAAATATAAGGATTTCAAAAATTGTCAAATTTGAGGCCACATGTATGGAAATAATTAGGACAAATGAAATGCACCCTGTAGAGTTTTCTTGGAAACAGGGAAGTATACTGCATTTATCATCAAAAAGTCTTGTAGTGTTTCTCTTGTCATAAAACATTTGCACTTCCAACATTATCGCATGTTGAAACCTTAATTGTTTGCATCTGTGTTGGTTAGATGCCAGTGTTGCTTTTCTTTTCTGGTGCATTAGTGCATTTCTTTTGGCAGGTTTCCGCCACCGTTTACAGCGGCGCAGCTTTAGACTTAGACTGATCAGGACGATAGGACATTTTACAAACTATTGGTATCTGCACAACTTTGCTCCGATGGCAGATAATAGACTTCTCTGGAGTCTGGAGGGAAAATAATAGTTAAAAAAAAAAAAAAAAAGACACCCACAATCACCTCAATTTTTAACAGTTAGTTTGAGCTTCAGTGATCCATATTTATTTATTCATTTTGGTATTTATTATTTTGACTTAGATGTTCAGTTCAGCGGAAACTACTGTTATTATATTGGCCTTTAAAGATCCACTGCGAGTCGACCTTTAGCGTACCGCACCATCCACCTACACATATGCATGAGATGCAAAGGTATGAGGCTTGGCTCAAAAAACACGCTACGGATGGCTTCAAGTATTTATTGCAGCGAACAGCATCACCACCTTGACGATAGTACATATTATGTGCGAGTAGAGCCAGATAATTTATCGCACTTTACATTTCATGGTATGACCTTTTTGCCAAAATGTAACTTCCGTTTGTTTCGTTCTAAATTCTGCAGACTGACCTGCGTATGTTCATGGGGGCCACTCCCTCCCAGGTGTTTGTCTTGGGGTTGAATCGCTCCACTGAGTTCAGACAGCTTGTACCGTCATTGCCTCCTGCCACATACAACATGCCATCCAGCACCGCCACCCCGGCGCTGCTGCGTCGACTCAGCATATTGGCAATCGCGGTCCACGTGTTGCTCTGTTCAGCAAATCGAAAAACAAGAGCATCGGCGCCATTAGGATTCATCCAGCTTACGGCTTCATTTTCCACATGCATTTGATCAAAACCCAGCAGCCAATGAGTTCTTTAATGATAAATTTAACAGCGCAGAATTTACCTGCGGGTCATATTTCTCCACTGTTGCGAGATGTGAGGAGCTGTCATAACCTCCCACTGCATACAAGCTGCCATCTGGAGGGGAAAAGGGAGTCAACACTCAGAATGTAAATATTAGCAGTGAACATCAAGTTGCCAACTCCCTGGTAATTTCAGACATAAACTGTACACAGTAAAAATGTGAACCTAAAAAAGAACAGCATGTTCATGGCAATGTGTTTGTACCTAAAGTTGCTACTCGAACATATCTCCTACGAGTACTCATGGCAGCAATCGAGGTCCATGTGCTGGTCAGAGGGTCGTAGCGCTCTGCACTGCAAAAGGAGAAACAGACTTGCTTCATTTTTGTCAGTGAAGTACTCAGAACTTTTACAGTAAAAGTTACAATACAGCCTGGAAATACTGTACTTTCCATTTTATGCTGGGGCTCATTTTAATTACTGTACATAATGTTGGGTAGCTTAATGTATAATAATATCACAATTTAATTTATTTCATATTAATATAAATCTACAAAGTAACAAAGATGTAGTGAGATAGAAGCATAGAGTAGCATAAAATGGAAAGTACAACTGTCTAAAAATTGTACTAAAGTTAAAAAAAAACGTACATTCCACCACTGATTTTGGCTTAATGACAACAAAATACTGCCTTCTTCTTAAAAGGACACAAACAAACAAACAAACAAAAAAAAAAAACGCACAAAAAGGCGAAACCCAGTCAAGCTTCAAATCGTCAAGACAGTCTGCGTGCATCACCAACACGTCAACCTGCGTGTACCTATTAAGGCAGGAAGCTCCGTCGTAACCTCCTGCTGCGTACAGCAGGCCGTGAAGGACTGCTACACCCAGACAGCTCCGCCGTGTTCCCATGGAAACCTCCGGTTGCCAGGAGTTAGTGATGGGGTCGTATGACTCCACAGTTGCAAGGTCAGAGGTCCCATCATATCTGAGGAGATGTGGATGAGTCAGAAAAGGCTTTGTGATGACTGAAGCAGCACTATGACCCCGAACTGTCACAGGGAAATAGTCAAGTTAACAAATTTGCATAGAGGGAACACATTAGCAGCTTATCACGAACACCAGGATGACACGTTTATTTTTGCTTAACCACCGTTCAGAATAATTTTACATGTAAATTATCCACTTGCCTGCCAAAGCTTATCTATTGGTGCGAGTGTGAGATAAGACCGTGTACCAGCCAAGAATAGCTAGGGTTGTGTGGAAGATCAAAATTAAGATTATCTTCACTCACCCTCCCACGGCATACAGTCTGTTTCCGATGGCCGCCACGCCCACTCGTGCCCGCCGAGTGGACATGGACGCCACCATGTGCCAGCGGTCTGTCCTCGTGTCATATGCCTCGCAGTCTCCGTGAATAGCAAACAGGCTGCCACCACCTGAGACACACAAAAAGGCAACAAGAAGCTCAACACTTCAAGTAGCAACATGGCTATGTAAATGAATTAAGTAGTTAAATATTTTTTTTTTTTATCTATGGAACTTCAACATTTACATTTGAGAGTCATTTTGACTGAGACCCAGACTCAGCACTGGGTTCATGTTGGATCAAGTGTCAGTTCTGTTTACCGCTCTAGGAGTGTCTTTTATTTCGATTTTATTAATTGCAGTAGTTGCAATAGTTTTAAACTGTAATTGCATCATAGGTTTAGTTATGAGAGAATCGTGAAGCTATGTTAGACCAGAGCAAAAACACATTGTCAACTGAAGTAGATATCACAAGATTTTTTTTAAAATATTTTTTTCCTCATACAGTCTGCAAGTTCAATTCAATGTTTCACTTAGTTTTTACGCATCCATTAAGACCTGGAAAATATCCTGGATCATGGATGGCCTTCAAGTTATGTTGAGAAGTTACGGGAGAAGGAAGAAGATCCTTTAGATAAAACTAAATATATAAATAGTATAATATTTTGCCTCCGAGGTGAAGTGGAGTAGAAGTATGAAGTTGGAAAAAGTGCAAAAGTAAAGTGCAAATACCTCAGATTTGTACTTCTAGATATTTATACTGTTACTAACATCCACAACACAACATCTAAATAAACATCTCATATATGGATTCCACTTTTGTTATGTTCTACTTTATAAATGCTAATGCTTGTAAATATTATGACATGCGGTCGGAAGCTAAAGCAAATTAATGTGTGGCCTAAGTGTACCCTATTGGGTACCTTCAGAGGCACACTGACCAACGGCGAAGAGCACAGGGCTGGCACCCTCACAGCGTCGCGGGCGTGTCCGGCTGTTGCTGAGGACTCCCCTCTGCTCAGGCATCAGGTGGTACTTGAGAGCCTCGATGAGCAGGTCTTTACACTCAGAATGGTGACGCACCAGCAGCTCAGTGTCCACGTTGCTCATTAGGAAATCTCGCTTCAGCAGTGGCAGCCGCACACACTTCATCAGCTAATGGCATTTGGTGAATGGGGGGAAAAGATGGCATTAGAGACTGAAAATGAAGGTCTAAGCAATCATCCTATGTGAGTTGAAACAACTCTTACCCAAGGTACATGTTGCCTGCGGCCATCTATATCATGTTTCACCCAGCTCAGGACAGCTCGATATACTTCTTCTTCAGATGGCACATTGAGATTGTCACTGGAGATCAAATCCAGCACCTGAACAGAGGACAAAGCAGATGGGCTTTGACTTTCCATATAATGATTCACGTGAACAACTGGCATTTCCATCAAAAAAGGCAGCATGTGCCAATTATGTAAAATACACTTACATAAACGTAATGCACATTTCATTTGACAGTGAAAGCTGCCTGACCAAACATTTCAACACTCGGGCAGTAAACTGCATGGCCCACATTTAGTTTCCGCATATTGTACTCGTGTGCTGAACCGTTACCTTTTTCCTCTCTCTCACTTCATGTTATTTGGTTTATTTAAAACACAGTGCTACATGTTGTCTCTATTATTTCAAAATGAGAGTCATTCAACAGTATTAATCAGTAAAAAAGTTACTTGTTGCACCATTTTTCACTTTTTGAATTTACAAACAGTTTCTGGTGCGCTATGTTAACATCTGTTATTGTGTGTAGAGGTGCTCAGATATATTTAAGTTAGAACAATACGAGTGTGTGTCTGTGGCACGACGAGTGCTGCAGTCTGAGTGGTTGGCTGGCTCTGTTCCCAGATCAGCCCAAAGCTGGCAGAGCTGGGCGGGGACAGAGCAGCCAGCTGCTGCTGCTGCTGCTGCTGCTGCTGTCTTGCCTGGCCAGATCAAGGCAACAGTTATCAGCCTCCCAGGAACAGCCTCCACTAATCCACAGTCACACAGAGAAATAGTGCTACTGCTGCTGTTACTGCCCCACCCTGCAGTCTCTGATACCTCTGCATATACATCCTGCAATGCATTATCTCAATTGCAAGTGTGCAAGTTTATCAAGGATGTTAAAAAAAAAAAAATTGGCTGTGTATTCACTGTCTTCATAGTACGGCAGCAGGAATGGGGGATGTCTGAATTAAAAACAGTAATTAGGATGCAACCATCCTTTGTTGTCTGAATAATGTCGTGCATTTGATGCTACATCATGAGGCATTACAAATCATTCTTGGTAGTCACAATCCTGTCATGACTTGCCATTTTATTCCAAGACCGTGGAAAGAAATATGAGGCATATTTCACAGTTCTGTGAGCTCAGAGTCCTTTGAGCAGCCAGTACATAAATCCAGATCTGGTGCAGATTTGTGACAAGCAGAGAACAGCTGCTGACAGAATGGGGCAGAAAGCCAAAGGAATGAGAGAAAGGAGAACAGGAAAAGAGAGAAAATGTTTATTTTTAATCTGACTTTATGCAGCTTAACTTTGACTGTTTTAATGGCCTGTGCCCACACACTCCCATCGCACACATCTCCTTTCTGAGGAGAGAGAGAACAGAGCTTAGCAGTTTACACTCAGGGAGCACTTTTTCTTTTAAGCTGTGAGGATTTGTTTCTTCTGTTGCTTCTTTTCACTGCTGCTTTACCTCATCGTAACTTAACAAGGCTCAGAGGCATTTGTTTTGTTGTTGAAACATATGACATTGCAAATGGGCTACACTGGGGTTGAAGCAGTTCTTCCTTTTATTTAGGCATCAGCGTAAACATCTGACTGAAGAAAGAGCCACTTGCTGAGCTGCTACATGTAGTCTGATAGTACGAGGATCATTTTTACAAAACGTTGACAAGGCTCAAGATGTAAATTATAAAGCAGTTTAAATCCTGTAATGGCAATACAGGTTAGTAGTGAATTAACTAACAAAAATCAATCCTTAATTTCCCCAAAACTGAGCTGAAAAGTATAGCTGTTTGGTACAGCAGATCTAAAAAGTCACTTCCTCTTACCTAATAACTAGTTTCACAACAGAAACCACAGTGTTGCTGCTGCTGAGCACGGCTGATAAATAAGTGATTTAGTGATAAGTGATCTAAGCTGGCATGTCTGATAAAGTAATCCAAAGCTGCACCGTGGCATGATAAAGCCACGAGGAATGACGCTCAGAGGTCTTCCTAATGAATATTAACAACACAACAGCATAATCTTTCCCCTTAGGGAGTGTCTGCGGTGAAACAAATGACGGATGACGGTTTTGACATGGGCAGCTGTGCTCATTCTACTAGTGATGGAAAGGATAAATAATTGCGAGCCTCTGAGTTTTGTGAAACATCTGTTCAACTTTTATTTGGCTTATTATTAAGCTACTGAGTGGATTAAGCAAATTGAGCCGCTGAAATGTAAACAGCAGCCAGTTTTTTTACGCTCAAATGTTGATAATTGTCTCGACAGAATGGATACAGAGTGATAAAAACAAACATACAATTAAGAATATTAAAACAGTACCCTGCTTTTAATTCCCTAAATATAATAATACTGCCTAATCGTGGTAAGAAAATTATGAGGGGGGCTGAGAAAAGGATGCATTTGCCAATATACAGATTTACACTGGATGCCACCTGCTATTAAACAGAAAAAAGAAGTCGTTGTCTCTTCGAAGCTACTGTAGAAACATGGTGGCACAACAAGGCAGACTCTGTGGAGGCGATCCACTCCCTCTGTAAATATAAACACTAATACACATCTGTAGACATATACACTAATGAAAACATAATTCTGAATATAATATTCCACTTCTGCAATTAGATCAGGTCCTCCTAAATCCCCCTAAATCTTATACCCGGGACCTTGACATAAACAGTTGGTGGTTCTAATTCTCCACTCCACTCATTCAGTCACAGCAGAAGAAGGGGACCCGACGAGATGACGAAAACAGTGACAAAACAGTCACAGTAAGCTCAAATAATTTCAATCAGGCCCGTAAGTAGGTAGTAAACACCTCAGGAGATACATAAAGTATCACCCCTACCTGTTTCAGTGGCAGTAGCATGAACTCTTCAGTCTTAGACACCTCCACAAAGTGCTGCAGGACATACTTGTGTGCCGACTTGAGCAGGTCGCTGCAGGAGTGCGTGTCAGCAAAGCCTCGAATGCCCAGGCAGTTGGATGGGTCCAGCTGGCTGAGAAGGAACTTGCAGCAGGCGTCCCGCACCCCGTTGAGCTGCAGAAGGCTTGCTGCTGGGAGCAACGTCTAGAAAGAGTATAATTACAGGTGGAAAGACATTGTTGCATTTCCTTGTGAATGGAAAAAACTAATTTTGAACGTAAATCTTCCACCTACCTGCACATTGCCTTCCCCGACCACAATCTCTGCTGTGTAGGCATACTGGACCAGCTGCTCCAAAGCCTGAGGGTCTATGTCATGAAGGGTCACATGGGTCTGTCGACTCTCCGACATCTCATCTGCATGGCCGCAAAGAAACAGCGATTATATTTTTCCATGAAATTGTAATCAGAGCAAGTCTGGAGAATATTATTGCCTCCCCGTTCAGCTTTCTGACAAATGTAGCTCTTAATGTAGACAGAGCAGCTGCCAAATGTGAGCCCAGTTCATTTTTTTCTTGTCAATTTAATCACAACTCTGTTATATTTTGGAATTCCTGAATCTACTCCCTCTGAGCCACACAAATTGAAGCGCTCTGCAGAGCTCGGTGTCAGGAGGTTTAACATAGCAAATGTTAAACCTCCTGACACCAAGCTCCTATGAGTTAGTAGCAAGAAATGCAAAAAAGCTAAATATTTGCAGGGGATTTGTGGATGTGTGGTTTGTATGCTCATGTAATATCAGCACATTCTGTTCAAATAGGCTAATTAGTGACTGGGTCAGAAGAGAGCATCCACAGCAGCTGAGCCTCAAAGGCAGACAACTCACTGTCTAGAGACACATTGTACCCATACAGAGGTTTAGTATCATGAGGAAATGTGAGACATACACCCCATCTGACCACCTGTGCCCTAGACAGGAAGACGAGGAAGGAAGCAATGATGCTGAAATGGTTGAAGTGGTGTTGACTGCACGCACAAGTTGTTATGTTATCAAACTCTGAGCAACAGAGCAAAATGATGTACACTCTGAAGAAGAGCTTGAAAGGTCTGATGCAAACAACATTCAGGGCTTCATGTTGTCCAGAAAGCAGGCGGCGCGTTTAAAGTCTGTGTAAAGCAGTAATAAATATGTGCTCTGAGTTCTGCGTCACGCCACAGAAAAAAAGTGTAATTAATCAACCAGACAAATCTGGATGATAAAAATCGCCACGTATACAAAATTAGGTTTCTGCTCTAAAATGTGAAAGGTGAAGGCACTGAAACCACACCCAGCTGGGTCTCACGTTTCAAATACCACTACAACCTGAAAAATGGATGCTCTGTCAAATGGACATTCAGAGTTTTTAAAGCAACTGGACTAATTACAAGACTGTAAAAGAATCGGACAATAGCGGACGATAAAATCCAGACGGAGGCAATTTAAAGGATGCCAACTGACATCAAGACGAAGGCGCTCTGTCTAGCAGCTTTACTGGAAGCCTTTTCTCCCATTTATGTAAGCTAACAATATGTGTTGCTAAAAGTATAACCTAGCCAAATAAAGTTAGGCTATCAATACATAATATAGAACAGAAGAAATGTCATCACTTTACCAGATAGTTTTATTTGTCTGTATAATCACAGGTCAAACTAGCAGCCATCCTCTGTACTCCACCATAAAAACTTTATTTTTATGACTTACCATTCAGTAGGTGTAGTTACTTCGAGAACCACTGATGCTAACGCAGTCTAGTTTTTTTATAACACCATAGGGTTAGGGAGCGAAAATGCTGAAAAAAAAGTTAACTGTCTAAATCCACATTTCAGCGCTGCATAGTTCACAGTCTTCTCACATGTTTCAGCAACTACTTTCTAACACGTTACAATGTGTTTAGAAACAAATCTCTGAATTTTCTTTACACAGAAGAAAGAGATGACACATGAACGGACTCACTGGTAAACATGGCGTGGAAGTAGGGGCTGCAGGATGCCAGAACCACTTTGTGTGCCTTGATTTCCTTGTTGGAGACATGGAGCACAATGTCGCACAGCAGGCCTCGCTGTCGCATCCTGTTCATGGACACGAAGGAGTCGTGGTAGTGGCGCTTGGAGTTGTGCGAGATGCTGTGGCCGTCGCGGTTGAGCAGCTGCATACCCCCCTCCATCATGGTGCCTGATGTGGCGGTTGAGGGCTCCTGCCTGGACCGCACTCTGGGCAACTGAAACACGCCGAAAGGCACATTAATGTCACTTAATATTAACACAGACATGCTCATCAGCGTCAGTCCAAAGCATGGCATCTGATGAAAAATATGTGTAGTCATCAAAAACCTTGTACCTGAGAAAGTGGAGTTTATCTGTAAGTATGCAGGTGTTTTGACAGGTGTCGTACACAATCATTGTACCTTCTCTCTTTGTTATAGTAACCATTTGGACAGCTATGACAGGTCTACCAGGATGACAAACACCTTAGTACAATTACAAAGGCTAGTAAGCTGGCTGGCCTGATTATGTGACGTTTAGTGTCAGTGCTGATTAAATCTCATTATGACAAGAGAAAAAGTGCCGAAAGATGGACATTTTTACTCAAACTGGAATCAGATCACTTAAGTTTTTTTAATCACTTTGATCGTCTTGCCTTATCTAATTGCGGTGTCTCCAAACTACAGAGCATAATTGAACCAGAATAAGCCGTGAAATCCCCACCTCACCCCAGCTGCAGCCTCGGGTAGGAGGAGAGAAGGATGTAGCCTGAGTTAGCCCTTTCCTTTGTACTCTCATCCACCCGCCCTGCACTCAGATGGAGAACGTTGCATAACCATCGTCACGCTGCATCTTAGAAGTTGTTTTGTCATAAACATTCAGAATGCACCAACGCGAACCACAGGAGGAGGTAAACCCGACCAGGACTAAATTAGAAACATCACAGCCCTACAACAGAACTACACCAAGAAACTGTCAGCTCTCAGAGAAACTCGATTATACGACGTGATTCTCTTAAAAAAAGTAGAGAAAAATACATGAGCAGGACAGTTCTGAAGATCAATAAATATTACTACTATTTTATACCATAACCTAGTTTATGTGAGTGTAGCAGGATGCTAAGAAATCTTACTTTAATTTTGAATTAAGTTAGAAGTAAAGTTGTACACATAAAGACGCATTTTGTGTTTTGTTGTTTTATTATGTGTCTGGAAATAACACAAAACCAAAAACATTTAGAGCAAATAAGCTGCAACCACAACATTTCTGTGAAGAAAATTGGCTGGTTTAAAGTCCAAGGCTGCAACATTACAACACACTGTTTAATCTGTACTTCCTGTCAAATAGATCCCTTACTAAGTATTTGTGCAATATATTAACAATACTGTCATCTGTTTTGAAGCACTCTTTAAACAAATTCACGGTCCAATAACAGTCTTAAATGTCACCACAGCTGCTTGGCGTCTAGCTTTGGGGCTTCCACTTTCCAAAACACAATAGACTAGACAAAAACACACCGAGCTTGTTCCTGTATGAGTAAACAGTCTGTGCTAAAGCCCAGGGGAATAACATAGGACAATACTGCAAACTGAGACAAGGATACACAGGAGGATGCGATGGACAGAATACACAGTTGACCATAAGAGAGTAAAGCACTTGTACTGTTCATCCCAGCCGGGCTTCACTGTAAAATACAAACATTGTAAGAAATCTACAGAAACACACCAAGTGTTTTCCTGTACGAGCACAATATGTTCTAATGCCCAGGGGAACAATGTAGGATAGGACAATACCGCAAAACTGAGACAAGAATACACAGTTAAATCTAACAGAGTAAAGCACTTGTGCTGTTCGTCACAGCCAGGCTTGATCATAAAATCTTACAAAAGCTACAGAAACACACCAAGCGTGTTCTTGTATGAGTGAGCGGTCTGTTCCAACGCTCAAGAAAATAACATGGGACGACACTGCAAACTCAGACAAGGATGATGGGGCAGACAGAAGACACATTTGCCACAGTTGAACCTAATAGAGTAAAGCACTTGTGCTGTTCATCCCAGCCAGGCTTCCTCGTAAAATCTTCTCTTTTCTGGCTCCAACCTTCGCTGTCTTAGCTTGACAGTGCATGCACCATCATGTTGTAGTGTAACCTCATCTGCACAAAATGATGCTTCTATTCATACATCATCCTCCTCCTTATGTGATCCAAAGAACCCCCAACCCCCCCCCCCAACGCCATATATTTTTGAATAACAGCAGCTGCAGCAGTACAGCACTGTACAGAATCAATGTGTCATGTCTTTACCGGTGGATGTGTTGCGGTGCTCGTCGGACCCAGCCTGCCTCCTTCGAAGTGATGGCTTATGAATCAGCAGCTGTCGCAGTCAGATTGGTTTAAAATTGGTACCAATGTCTGGCTATCCGTCCATAGTCTGCTGTGTGCTCTGTGCGGTTGACGTCAATGCAAAAAAAAATAAAAAAAAAATTGTATGAACGCTGGCATCGGTTTTTTTTTTTTTTTTTTTAAGGTGGAGCAGAAACTGTCGGTGATGAAACGGGCAACACAGTCCGCGCTGCTGGTATAATACAGCCGGGTCGA
This sequence comes from Coranthus polyacanthus, assembly GCA_037367275.1. Classification (NCBI taxonomy): domain Eukaryota; kingdom Metazoa; phylum Chordata; class Actinopteri; order Kurtiformes; family Apogonidae; genus Coranthus; species Coranthus polyacanthus. The sequence goes on from JAPQRN010000025.1 coordinate 25,710,931, forward strand.
GCGGACTGACACTGGACACGCATACGGAAGTATTCCCGCTGGGAAAACGTGATCATTCGCGACGGACGGTCGTTTATTACTTGACTTGACACCAACGACCTTAATCGCCCCCTTTTGTCTGGTCGGACTCCGGAAGTGCGTTCGAAAAATTGTATTACGGCAGCTCGAAGGGCGGGGTTTCCTTCATAAGGGCTGTGATTGGTTCAAATGTAATCCCGCCCCTCGTGTCGGTTGGCCCAGTCGTGTAAATCTAACAAACGGCGACTCAATCGTGTCATGTCCTGGTGTATGGATTTGTATACATAAATTGACTTTAACATCGTGTATGAAAATACAAAACATAACACATCTTAAAGGACGTACAGATAAACACGGTGAAATATTTTCCATTAGCTCCAAACTGACGAAAATGCAGCTCAAAAATGATGATGTTGCTGTTCAAGTAAATTAACTTATTTTTTTAAAAACAGATTTCCTTATATTTTAACTGTTAAGATTATCCTTAACGGGTTTTATTGTTTAACTAAATTGCCTTCTGTTGTTTCTGTCACCACTGTTTTATCCAAGTTCTTGTTATAATCCCCTCGATTATTCTTGAGCTCGCATTGTTTCCTGATTTACCTTTTCATTGTTTTCATCACAATGGTTTCTTGGCTATTTTTGTGATTAAGGCCTCTACCTCCATATATTCCGAGACTAATCGGGCTAAAGGTTGAATGACATAAAAAAATAAGGCGACACGCATGTTTTAAAGTCACGATTTATAGGCTGTCTATTGAAAACAAACATAACAAAACAGTTGGACGTTTTAAGACTTTGTTTTTTTTAGCAGTGTGAACACCGAGGCGGTAGGAAATGGCGGCGTTTGTCTTTTAGCTTTCACTCTATGGGTAAAATTACGAGTTATCAGATTAAGCGAGAAGACAATCGCGATTATGTGACACAGCTAACGTTAGCTTCGTCAGACGGATGATTGTAACTCACCACCAGCCGCCGTCGGTGTCGAGATGACAGCAGTGATTTCTTCCTGTTCGCAAGCTTGCCCAGCTTTGTAACGTCGTAACGTTGCGGAGTAAAAAATAAAACATACGACTGTTCGGCTGTCGGCCCGTGTCCCGTGAATGCAGCTGATCGTTTAATTTAAACCTCACGTGTAGCATCAAAACACTGCTTGTTCTCGTACGCGCAGCTCTGACACGGTGAAATTTCGAGGTTGTCGTCCCCTCCGACCGCGTTATTTTTTCTTCTTCTTCTATATTCGATACTTGTTCGACATTGTCGTCTTTTAAGTACTCGGCCAAAGCGACGACAAAATACGCCCACGGGGTCCCTTCAAACCTACTACGTTTCTTTCGTTACATTTCTAACCACGGTTAGTTTACGACGCGGTGTCCGTGAAACGTAAAATCAATCTGCTCTTGCTGCACCGGGGGATTGTGGGTAGTGAGGTTTGGTCTCACGTTGTAATCCAGCATGGCAGGCAAACAGAAACGGTACGGGCTAATTTTCTATACACTAGTGCCGTATATTACGCGGTTAACAGCCCGCAGACTTTGTTTCTAAACGTTTAAATGCCGTCAAGGCAAGTAGTGAAAGTGTGAAGTTTTAGGGTCTTTTTTTTTAGCTAACTTGAACAACGATTATGTGTTAGCTTAGTGTTGCGCTAGCTCAAGTTAAGCCCTAGCTAGCGGTCGAGTTTCTCCAATTTCCAATTTTCTCAAAGTTTGAAATGTATATTCCCAACATTTTATAAAGACAGCCTGTCTCCCTTAGCTGCGAAATTAGCAAACCGTGTTGACGCGAAAATTTGTAGTTAAACAACTAGCTAAACCTGAGGTTGACGACCACGCAACCATCATATGAAGTCTGCTCCCACATGTTAGCCTAATTATCTTACCTGTTACTCTGTTG
>JAPQRN010000025.1:25727102-25752656 GCA_037367275.1 Coranthus polyacanthus
GCAGCAGTTTGACCGAAGCGATAAAGGCACCGTTGTGGTTTACACTTGAGTCCTAACACGCTGCGCAGACCACATCCTCTCTGCCTATGACCCACTCCCCACCTCTCCTCCCCCCGAACACGCACTCGGAGCCCTGCCCCCCTCCCCCTAACCCCCGACAGCAAGCCATGTTTATTTGTGACGCCCGATATTTCCTGTGTTTTTTTCTCCTTTACTGTTCCCCTTGTTAAAGGCAGGCTGAGGTACGCTGCTACTGTTTTAATTAGAGCAGCAGAAGCAGCCCCTTCCTCTTGTGTGTCTGTGCCTGTGTGTGTTCTCGCATCTCCGAGGGGGGTGTATGATTTGGAGCTTCCTGCTTCAGTAGCTGTGCGTGCATGTGTGTGCATGTGTGTATATGTGTGTGCATGTGTGTATATGTGTGTGCATGTGTGTATATGTGTGTGCATGTGTGTATATGTGTGTGCGAGCATTAGGGTTGGCCCATGCCTTCCCACTTCCCCCTGGCTCCCCCGCAGACCGCCACCACATCCTATGTTTGTACAGACAGCACCGGCCAGGAGCGTTGCTCTGCTTCGCACACTGAGCGCATTAACGACCACACACACATGCACACACATGCACGCACGCACAGAAATGCACTGCGATACGGGGAGTCAGAAATAGCTTGATACACAAATAAAAGACAGAAATTCACTTGCGCACTGTGGGCAGATGTGAAAGCTAAAGCTTATAGACAAATAGCCCACACGTTGGCTGTACTTTCACAGACAAAGATAGACGTGTAACCATCTCAGTAACACTGCAGTATGTAAGGATGAACAATGTGTAAAATATATAAATGCCATATTTGAACAACTGTTTTTAACAAAGGTGATGCAGTAGATGACTTGTCCTTTCATGATGTTTATCAAAGATAATTTATTTTATCAGTTAATGTGGCTTATTAATGATACCAATAAATGACTTGTAGGCTGTCATACAAGTTCAACAATGGGATAAAATACAGTAAATGAAACTTTTTTTTTAATACCATGATTGATTATAGAAACAATTAACCATCATCTAAAAATGGCTCCTTTAAACTAAACCAAAATATTAATGTAGAGCGTCAAGGAACAATCAAAACAGCAAAGTTATCAAGTCAGATGTTGCATGTAGCTAACCCTAACCCTATTTATTTTTGGTTCTCTGTACATATATTACAGTCAGAGATGTAAAAACTATGGGATTATTTTACTCAAGTAAAAGTAGTGTTAGTGTGTCAAAGCTGCATTTAAGTTAAAGTTAAATTACTTGTGTAAAAATCTACTCTAAAGTTAAAAAGTCACTAAAGATTTCGCACTTTTCTCAAATTATTTGGTTGTTATGACTGGCTCGCAGGCCACAACAAAACAGGGAGACGCGCAACCAACTTCGCCATGATTAAAACACTGTGAACAAACAAAGCTTACACTGCATAATGAAGCTGTCCTCCTTCGCGGACTTGAAATCGAATTGGTCCCTTAAATTTAGCCAGGAATTTTCTTCATGTTCAACTTTAGCCTCAGCTGATCACGACTGGGATTCAGCTTCATTTTTTACACCAGTTCACTTTTATAGCATCTCTATAGTTGACTTGAATGAGCAGCTGACTTACGTGTTGGTGAAAGAGATCCATCATTTCCTGGTGTGTTGTTCATGGAGACGTTTTAAAAAAAAATTTAAAATTCTGCAATGGATACAGTTTCAATTATAGTGAAATTAATTAAACACTTAAAAGTAAAAATACCACAGTTCAAAACATCTACTTTGATACAGTAACGAGAATAATTGTTAGTCGTTGCTTCCATTCTTCGCTGTAATAGGAGTGTACAACAAGAACAATATGCACTGCAGGTAGGTCAGATGAGATTTTAAATGTAATTTTGGCTCATTTTGTACCTTTTCCTTTTCAGATCTTTCAACAAGTGGACTTCAACAAGAAACCAGGGCGAATGAGCAAGAAACCAATCAACTTTGCAGTCATCTTGAAACTTAACAAAGTCAACCTAATGGAGAAAGCTTACAAGGTAAGTATTTGACCCTTAAATCCTGAGTAAAGATCTTCCACCCGTAGTGACAGCAGATCGTAGGAGGGACTTTGGGAAAAGCTATCGCTGTGATACTTCACTGTGTGTGCTGCTGGTCTTTGTTGCACTGAGGAGCAGCAGCTGATCAGACGGCAGGTTCAAGGTTGGTTGGTGTTATTTTCATATTAGTGTCGTAGCCTGCGCGTGTGCATAAGGGGATTGAGGGCAGCGTTCAAAGCCCCTTGTCAGGGCCAAGAGGATTGCAACACGGCCTTGTGGGATTATCCCCCACGCTCCGCTCACTGGGGCTGTTTTCACTGCTGTCACCTGGGCAGCTGCCAAGAACCCCTGCCTCGTAAACTCGCCACAGACCCAACTAAAAAGCAGTGATTCATCTGGTTTGGACAGCTTTTAGTTCATCTAAGCCTAAGAAGTTTTACTTTTATTTAAGCGTCTGATAGCTTAGACGTTCTTTTTTTATATCACACATTAAATGTTAGACACTGAAGAATTCTGTAAATTTCTGGAGCACCTGAAGGGAATTGTTATGAGATAGTGATACTGAACTAAGCAAGGCCTAATACCTCTGTAATCTGTGAATCCCCGATATATAATATGTTCATTTGGACTGATCTACTGAATATTTTGACCTTTTTGACTCACCGGCCAAGGGTGTCGGTAGATGAAACAATCCAGCAACCAAGTGCATTTTTCCTGTGGGTTTTCATTTTAAAGGTTGGTTTGCTCCTTGTCAATATTGCTAAACGATAGCTCATGTAATTAGTAAATGTGGCTAGCAGGATATCAACCACTTGATTCCCCCCTACACACATTCTGCAAACATCCGCCCCTACTCTGCCTCTGACTGGCTAGTTTTTTGTTGGTTGTTTAGAGTCACTATTAGAGGGTTTGGGTTAGGGGAAAAGGTCAGCGTCAGGGCCAATCAGACAGAGTGTGGGTGAGTCCTCATGTAATACGTGTCAGTGTTTGTCTGCGTTTCAAACTCCAACACGGATGCAGCGTGCCCAAAAATGACAACAAAACACGCTAGAGACCATAAGCATAGATATATATTACACGACTACACGGCATATTTTAATCATTGATCATTAATAGATTTCATAAGTAGGCATAACAATGTCTTTTGTGCGTAGATTGTTTGATAATTATTTACCCTGGTAGAGTGACGTAGTACGCACATGTAGAATAACAGAACTGAATTGAATAGATCGACGTACAGATCAGGAACATTGTCACCGATATCTGATCCAGTTGTTTGGGGCTGATACCAGTATCGGTGCATCCCTAGAAAAAACTGAAAAATGTCTACTGAAATATCTGTCATCCCAAGGTAAATTCTATTAATATTTAACTAGAAACTCCAAATCCAAAAATATCTAGTTTACTGTCAGACAAAGAAAAGCATCGGCCTCACATTTGAGAAGCTGCAACCTTCAAAACATTGGCGTTTCTGCTTGAAAATTACCAAAAGAATTGCTATTATTGAGCTGCATTTTGAAGATGCTCTGTTATAAGAAGTGCAGTGTTTTTGTGGATAAATATCTAATATCATTCCTGATGTACTTCTATCTATTTTTTTTCTCTGTGACTTAGCACGCTGTTTAGTACCATGCCAACGAGGACATCACATCTTTGAAATGTGAATATTGTCTTTGCTGCTTCTTCTCAGGATGGTTTGATCGATCAGCTGTATGATCTGATACTGGAGTATTTCCACACTCAGGCCAGCTCCATCGGCTTCCCTGAGCTCGCGCTGCCAACCATCATTCAGGTAACACGCCTCTGCTTACCACTTGTCTCTGAAAATAAGAAACATTTCGTGTTTGCCATTTTTCTTCACTGAACCCTTATTTGTTGTTTTTCTTTGAGGTGATTAGATCCAAAGTTTTGGTCGAGTGCACTGACAGACACGTGACTTCACACAGTTCAGAAGTAAATCAACCGTTTAGACTTTATTTATCAACTGACGCTTCTAGAGATCGAGTGTGATGTTCTCAACCTTTGATAATAAATGGCTGTTTCTCTACAAATACACATGAATAACTCATGTTTATTTTGAAACAGAATAATAAACAATGCGAAGTAGTTCTTTTATAGTAAAGGCATCAGTTACGTTTTATCTGTCGTCTTGTTTGCTTTATAAAACTGTCAACTCCTACTCAGAAAAATCTGAGCAAACTGAGAGCTCACTGCAGAGAGCTCTGAAATCTCCCACCTCCTTCATTATAAACGCTTGAGTGTTAATGATTAAAAATGTTTGTGGGGTTTCTGCATCTGATGAATGTCCATAAAATTCAAGTTTGAGTTATTTTTTTGCATGTTTTTAGTAACTGTTGTGACAAGACTACAGATGGTGTTTAAACGAATTAAAATTTTTATACTGTTGCAAAATATAATTCATTTGGATTTGAATGAATGTAAATGAATCTGTCAGCAGAAAATCAATTCGTACAGTTTTTCCCTGGTCGACGCAGACTGTTGCTGCGTCAGAACCTGTCATCGAAGGCAAGGCTAGTGGGAAATCTCTGAAAACGTCAGAGCAACTTTTCAAGTTGGCTCTTTCTTGATAAATCAACCACAGATTTGAAGTCTAAACAACTATATTCTCGCCTGAAAAAAAATGTTATTATAATTTACAAAATGAAATGTTATTTTAAGTTTCCTCCTCCCTTCATCTGCCCACTGATCGGATGAATTCAGGACCGTGATTGGTCATCACAGCTGTCAATCACCCATTTTTATAATATCAAATAACTTATTAAAAACAAACTGACCAGAAAGGTGATGATTTCAAAATAAATCCACCTGATTAAAATCTACCTAAAAAGGCACCTTTGGGGAAAATGTGTTGGATGTGTACTTTTAATTTTTGTGTAGTTTCATACAGTCTGGTAGTATGTGTTCTTCTACCACCACCTACAGGTGGTAGTAATGAGTTACTCACGAATAAATGTGTTTTTTAAGACAGGACGCACATGCGTTGTTTGGGTGTTTCTTTTTGGTTGTTTTTTTTGGAGTTGTGTTTTTTAAAATAATTTAATGACCATTTAAAAATCATTCCCCATCGTTAATTTACCTGGAGCGTATTTATATCTTCTCTACACTTGGGTTTACCAGGCTAACACTAACTGTTCCAGATATTTTATACATTTTACTTTCTTTTAGTCTGAATAGCTGATTCAGGAGCTTGTTTAGGTTTAGCTGCTCGCCTCAGAGGAAATGACCACAAACCCTTCTGCTCTGCAGTATGGGCGGCCTGGATGCTCCTTTACACTGCTTCCTTCTTTCTCATACTCCCCCTTCATGTCCCTGCAGCTGAAAGCGTTCCTGAAGGAATGCAAAGTGGCCAATTACTGCAAGCCGGTGCGCCAGCTGCTGGAGAAGGTGCAGGAGAACAGCAGCTACATCACAGGACGGAGACAGAAGGCCGCCTTCGGAGTAGCCGATGCCACCGCTGTGGTGAGTGTTTGTGTTTAACGGGAAGAGAGAGAGAGAGAGAGAGAGAGCGCAGCCAGACTGGCTTGTCCCAGTTTCACAGACTGTCATTCCAAAGTCCTCATTTCACCTCATGCATCAGTTTCTAACCTTATTTTCCTTGTTTCCTATTATCACATGGTTGTAGAGTTTATAAATGGCTGGTGGACTTAAGAAACCACAATCACACAATGGAAGATGAGGTGAAACATGTCCTCCCGTATCTGTAACAGTCACTGCTAGTTGTTAATGTAACTGTTGGACAGCCAGCATAAAAAACATCGTCATCACATCAGCTAGTGGATGTCACTCATTTGTTTTGTAAAAGAATTTATTCTGTGAAAACAAAATGGTAGCTGACTGTTACCATGGTAACAAAGGTCTTGATCTGCAGCAGTGTGAACTGGCCCATCTCATCTTGACTCGAGTCACCTACGAGTAGTGGGTCTTTGACATGCTGTTTGTCAGATAAACGCCACCGTTTTTCTTTCTTTCTGTTGAGCAACACGTCAAGAGCACAATACCTGTCTTTGAGTTAATCTGACACTTACATGTGTTTTCTGTTTAGATGATAAACTGATAAAACCTGAATGGAAATGAACAGAGATGTAAATTCTGTCCGTTAATCCCTCTTGTTCCTTCATAAATTATTGATTATTAATGATTATTCTGAACAACACCACACGGGTGACATAACGACAAAGGTTTGTCAGTGTTATCAGCAGAAGTGGCAGCAACCATGACTTGAAATTGACACCAGTACAGAAGTATGATGGCCACTACATGCTGGCTGCAATAGATGTCCACTGAACTTCTCTTTAGGAATACTAAGTCAATACATTATTTCCAGGAGTCATTCTGGTCTTTATTTGGAGCCTGTATATACTGGTGATTGTTTGTCTGCCTTCTGGGCTTTCATTGACAGTTTGTTCACCTGCTGAATCTGATTTTTTTTTTGTTTTGTTTTGTCTTCATTAAATAAAATGTATTGTTCTCTTAATAGACAGCTCTGTAGTTGTAGTTAATAAGTTACATTTACAAGACTGTCCAATGATTTTGTTGCATAAATCTTTCATGAAGTTCATCGTTTTCCCGTCACCAAGATGGTGACTGATAAATCGCCAAGTTGAGTCTTAAAAACAGTATTCCTAAAACCAATGGTCAACGTCATGGTGGCTACATCCACTTATATACAGTCTATTGTCATCACTCAGTTGTTGTTTTACCAGATTGATCATCAGAAACACAAAAAGCCAGTCAGTGTGCAAACATAATCTGCTACTGGATGAAAAGTATTACAAGCAGGAACTTTTTTTCTGGGCTCTGGTCCAGCTGAGTGAGAAGCTGCAGGCCATCGGACAGTCCTGACTGTTGAAGCCTCCAGGCAGCGGCTGATAATGGAGGACACTTCCCTGTATAAACTTCAGGCCTGGTTAAGAATGACCCTGTGGTTACTGGAAGCTCTTATGGGCTTTTGAACCAGAGGCACCTCTGCCTTAATGAGAAGCCATTAGTATGTGTGTGTGTGTGTTGGACATGCTCTGTTTGTATGCTACCTGTCCACACACACATACACTGTCTTCTTACTCTACAGCAGCTAAGAGCTGTGGCGTGAAGTGCTGATTAATATTTAAGAGCATTTAAGGATTAAATTAAAGAGGATGGTCTTTGTGTAATTTAGCTGATGAAAAATGTGTGTGCGCACACATGGAAGCTTGTGTGTGTTAAAGTACAGCAGACAGACAGAACGGCACCACAGCAGCGCCAGCTCCTGTCGCCACGGCGCTCTGCTCAGCGGAGGCTGTCGCCATGGTATCTACTCGGTGGCATCGTGGCAGCAGTGGAGGTGTCACCGCAGGCGAAGGAAAGGGGACAACCCCGCTGCTGCCGATGTGGAAAAGGCCATGGCCCCCCTCTGGCCACCAGCCCCCCACTGACATGTCACCCAAACTGAGAGCTCGCCTAATTAATGATGCCCTGCCTCTATCCAGGTCGCACTACGGTGTTGTTCTGTCTGCCTGTTTGTGGATTTTTATTTGTTTTGTTTTGTCTGTCTGAGTCGAGGCTGAACTTCGAAATAGCTTTTCACTTTTTTATTTTCCTATTGTGTTTTTTTTTTTCTTTCTTTCATGTAGAATGCCACCCATCTTAATAGCCACACAGCAAATTGTGGTAAATGTGTTGAGCCAGCGGGCGCAGGAGGCAGCGGTCTGTATGCTCTATTGGATTTGTTGGCCAGATAATGTGATTGGACCTAATCAATATCATCCACAAAGACCTTTAGGGGAAGGCTGGAGAAGATCCGCTGGTCTCCTTTTTCAGCCATCTTCAATCTGTTTTCTGCATCTTCTGACTCACTTTAATGTCTCGTCTGTTGTGGAAAGCTTTGTGTAGAATCATTTTATATCCAGAATGAACGTTTGAAAGATTGTACTGAAAAGACTTTGAACAAAATTACAAACCGCTTTGAATATTTAATATTTATCAAGAGCCTGCTCACATCTTCTTACAACATGCTCCCTTCGAACCACTCAGACCAGAGACTTTCCACGGTTTTGATCAGTTTGTTCTCTGTGTATATCAGGCTGCATGGGAGAAGCAGGTCCAAGATGAAGGGACTCCACTCAGCAGGTACTACAGCCAGTGGAAGAAGCTGAGGGAGAAGGAGATCCAGCTGGAGATCTCTGGCAAAGAGAGGGTACGTATCCAACTAAATATGCACCAATATCTGCCTCGTTCTACATATCGTTCTAAATATTGTTGAAACATTGCCTCCTTTTATTAGTATTTGCCAGTCAACTTAAAAGTATTTAAACAAAGTTTTGTGTTGGAGTTATTCTAAACCTTAACACCAAGATTTCAATTTTTACTGCAAATGGTTCCAAATATTGGTTATTGGTTTCCTATCAGTACCCCTCCACCCCTCATCTCTGCTGGGAGTCAAGTAATGTTAACAAATAAAATGAGACTTAAAATTAAAAACAAACAAAATGGGGCCGTATGGGTCAGCTTTCCTCATATTTGAAAACCTACATCTAATACTACTCTCACAAAACTAACTAAATAAAAAAATTAAACTTACAGGCAGAAGAGGTATTTTACGGTCATTAACATCATCAAAGCAGCCTTGTGTTTTGACCTGCTTGTTTTTCATGTGTGTCGGTGCAGATGGAGGATCTGGACCTGCCTGAGATCAAACGTAAGAAGATTCAGGAGAAGAAGGAAGAGGACAAGAAGGAGTTCAAAGATCTGTTTCAGTCCGACAGCGAATCAGACAACGAGGAATCTGGATTTAAAATCAAAGGTAAGATGATTCTGTCACATCCGTCTTTTTTTTTTCTTCTTGTTAAAAGTGGCCTAAAAGGAGCTGGCAGTAATTTTAGTGAAGGGTGATGTGCTGCCTGTTTTGGCCTCTAGGGGGCTGTATTTTGTTACAACCTGGACTTTTGCTCCAAGAGCAAAGTTTAAGAGGTGTTGATGGTTCTGACGCATTTTTATACTGTTATTCTGTTACAATCAGACAGATTTAGCCACGTGAAGCAGATCACCTGCGAAGCAGTTGCCATAAGGCGCTGCGTTACTAAAGACTTTCTGTGGAACTGAAAATAAAACCCCCAATCATACTCAGAGGAAAATCTCAGCTAGTTTGGATCTCTTTCTTTAACCCCCGTGTGTCTCATCCTCTCGGGGTCATCCGCAGGTCGCAGGCAGCTGCAGCGTAGCTTTTACAGCTTTACACTCGGACACGCTCCAAGCAGAAAAAAGCCCTCCGCAAGGTCACAGAGGAAAGAAGTAGGCGGCAGGGGGATTTTTTTTTTAATGCATCTGGACTTCATTGTAGGGAGAGTCCCCACGAACGGATGGGCAGCTGCCGGCAAGCGGCGAGCCTCCGCCTCTCAGTCCCCCCCCACCCCTTGGTTCGTCTTTCCTCCGGCCTCCCCACTCCGCACACACACACTGAAACCCCCCCGACAGGAAGTACAGGCTTGGATCCCAGCGGGGGTTCCTAATTCAAACCAGCCCAGTGGAACAGCCAGAGGTGGCCGCTCCCACTCCTCCTCTGTCTCTCTCTCTCTCGCTCTCTGTCTTTCTACCTCTTTCTCTCTTTCATTCTCTTTCTCTGTCTCTCTTTCAGCTCTGTGGGTTAAACCAGCTGCCCCCGCATGTCCTCCGAACACGTGCTCACACATTGCGATGATAGCACACACCCACCACCCTGTCGTCCAGCCTCGAGGAGCCAAAAGCTTTCGGGCAGCTCACCAAAGCTCTTTGTGGTCTCACACACTCCCGGAAAGAGGAGGAGTGTGAGAGGAGGGGGCTGATGATTTAGATTGATGTGTGTGCGGTGCTGTCAGTGTGTGTGGGGGTAATAAGTCTTCAGGTCATCTGGGGGCAACTGCTGAGGCACTACTGAATCCTGCGAGCAGCAAAGAGTTGGAGAAAGTGAGGTAGATGGTTGTCGTCTTTGTCGAGCTGTCCCAAATACTGATTTTGGGGCTTCGAAGCTTCAGTGAAGCTCAACATGAGTAATGAGTAGCGGATAGTGGGTGAAAAGTCAGGTCTGTACATTCCAAAAACGAAGCAAGCAAATAGGGCAAAGCTTCTTTTTTTTTCCTTTTCTAATTTCCTTCACTAAGGAGGTTATGTGATCTCTCCGGTTAGTCTGTCTGTCTGTCAACATTACACAAAAACTACTTGACCAATTTTCATGAAACTTGGTGATTTCCACCAAGGTCAATAATCCTCTTCTTCTTGTTCTACAATATTATTAAACCACAAACAAAGAACAAATTATGACCTATGTTTTCCTCCTTTTTGTCAGTTGGTACCACTGGTTAAGCTGAACCATAGATGATCGAACTATAGAGGGAAGATTCCAATCTCAGCTTTTTCACCATTGATGAAAACGTAATGACTGACACGGAGCTAAGAAGCTTAAACTTAAATTGAGCCAATGGCATTCGTTCTCCGACGTCACCCAACAATCTCCTAATGTTTGCTACAGTTAGTCTCGTAGCAACACCTCAGTCTGCCTCTTGTCTCACACAACGGTCATTTTGTTCATATTAGATCTTATCAGGCGATGTCAAGTGTACAAGGTACTGAGCCACTTCTTCCATAGGACTCCATTCAACTTCTAATGTGGACAAAAACGGAGACTTTTAGAAACGGTGACACAGACACGCGCATTCGCTGCCCCTTTCATTTGATCCTTTCGGGAAGAAAACAAGACGTCACCTTTGACTCCCAGATGTTCAGCCTGGATACTGAATGACTGGGGATTCTGTTCTTGTTGTCTCTGTTCTTGTCGTGCTGTTAAATTCTGCTTTTCGTCATGAGGCGGACTGTTATTTGAGCGGTTTGCAATAATTCCAGCCTCGTTATCGCCCCCCTGGTCATGTCGTATGTGTTTCGAAACGTGTTAGAAAGAATGTCGGGAGATTATTTCTGAAACTTTACTGAAACGTTAGTGTGGATGGACATCGCATTAGTGTGGATGTAGCCTGAGATCGCCCTTTGGTGTAACTGGCTGTTACCATGGTAACAAAGGCCACCCCTTTTTATGGATCTATTCCATTGCCTTCACCCCTTGGCCCATGCCCTCCTCTTCCACCAAGTTTCATGAAAATCAGTGTAGTAGTTTTTTTTTTTTTTTGCAAAATCCCACTGATGGACGGACAGACAGACAAGTAAAAGTTACACATTATTTCCTTGACAAAATAATAGTAATAAAATCGATTACCGGTAGAAGCTTGGAGGCATTCTGGTCTTTTATGTTGTGTAGATGGGAAGTGAAATGAAGGGAGGTACCTGATGTTTAAACAGACGTAGTTTGTGTGTGCACATGTTGTGTAAGTGTGTGATTGCAGTGCGGCAGTCAGAGGAAGTCGCTCTGTTTTGCTTCTCTCTCTCCTCCACGCCCACAGCCTCTCATCACACCTCAACTTCAAAGCCGGTGGACCCCAGTTTGTCCCTTTGGCTACACAACACACACAGACACACACTGGTCCCTGAGTGTAGCACAACACAATTTTAGACAAACTCCCAAGTTCTCTCCTCTGAGCACAAACACACACACATACCGACATGCAGCTGTGGAACCTGCCTGCTATCTCATTTGCTATATTTAGGCCATGAGCATAAGATGTCTGAAATTGCCAGTAGTAAACTGTCATGGGTGTTTGTGCAGCAGCGGCGGCGTCTGTAATCGACTCTCAGTTCCATCTCAGGAGGAAATAGACACCTCCAGCTGCCTCTGATGCCTGGCCCACATATAGGTGTCTCCAAAGTCCTTTAAGACGTCAGCGATATACCGACGCAAACTGAGGAATATCTGAGTAAAGTAACACACAAAATTGAACACAGTATACCTGTTTTCACTTTCTCCATTCAGGTAAGAAGCACAGACGTGGGTCAGACGAGGAGGATGATGATGATGATGATCTTGAAGATCTGTCTGACATGAGTGACGAGAGGATGGAGGACGAAGACTCAGGTCTGTATAAACTAAGCCCTCACAAATAAGACATCATTTTTTTTTTTATTTTAATTCTAATCTTCGTTATATTCATTCAGAATATAATAAAGAATATATTACACTATTTAATCGATACATGACTATATATGTATAATTATGTAGATTTTAAACAGCCAAAACTTTAAATACATCTCATATGTCATGTCTGCCCAAAATCTAAGTAGAACTCTATTTCTACTTCGAAATTTCGATTGTTACTAGTATATGAAATGTCAAAAAAATTGGGTGGAGGGAAGCTTTTACGCCGAGGTTGATGCCTACAGACTGGGAGGCGATCGTTTGTTGACAGATGATGACCGTGTCCATAGCCTACATCCATGGTAACAGCCTGTACGAGGATTTATACGTACAGGTTAATTTTTCTGCGGAAATCCTTACACTTGGTCCCGAGTTCTCCCGTGCCTCTCTTCTGCTCCTCTACAGCAGCAACAGTGTACAACAGCTCGCTACCGTCAGCTTAGAAACGCAGTCAGCTAATGTCAACAAACGACCGGCTTCCAGAACAACACAAACTCCAACACAAACTTCACCTGAGCGCTTGCAAATCTTCCATATTGAATTTTAAAAACAGAAGTATAATTAATGCTGTTACGGACAGACGAGGCCACACTACATACGTATATACATTTAGTGGAGAATTTGGTCGCCGCAATTAAAGTGTTTTGTTTTGGTTTTTTTTGCCTGTTTTTCAGACGATGAGGAGGAAGGGGATGAAAAGGCCTCTGGGGCTCCTCAGCCACTGTCTTCTGCTGCTCTGATAAAGCTGGCAGAGGGAGACGAGGATTTGGTGGAAGACCTGGAGCTGTCTGATGATGACTGAGGTTCAGGGATGTGCACACCTGAGAGACTGGTTATCCTCTTGTTCTTACCAACAATCCATACTTCGAGTATTTTTGGACTTTTTGCTATTTTCTTTTCTTTTGAGTTTTGTATCGCCTCCCCTGTACAGAACAAATATCATGATGTAATTTTATTAAGCATCGATAATGTATAAAAAGAGTTCAAGAATCCACCTCGTCTTTTCTTTCTCTCAGCTGCTAATTAATTGAAGCGTAGTAAGTGCACCTGAAACAAGTCATTCGTGTTCTCTGTACATGTGCACACCTGTAGGCGCCCTCAGGCTTTCAGAGGACGGGCTATTTGGAGGGCTTGCTGAGTCGGGCCGAGCCAGGCTGGACCGGCCAAGAAGAGGGGTGCGGAGAGGCGGGTGTTGAGCCCTGAGGCAGCAGTGCTGTGCCAGGCTGCGGGGTGGTGTCTGATGCTGTGCCAAGACTCTCTGCCCAGGTGGTTGAGCAGCAACACAGGCTGGTCTGTTTCTCTGCCAACTCTTCACCCACCCCCCGCACAGACCACTGTCTTTTCTGTCTGTAGTCACATGCTCAGACACACATTTCTACTCCAACGTCTCCCCCCTTTTCTCACTCGACGTCAGTGCACCTTTCGACAGCTAAAGTCGACACCGGCTTTTGTTCGGTGAATAATTATTGCATGTATTCGCTGGTGTACGATACAGAGAAAAAGAGGTTTGACACGGTGTGCCACATTGGGTATTTTGGTTTGCAGTGGTGGACGAAGTAGTCATTAAATAATTTTCAATACCAGTACCAATACTGATACTTAGGCTTCAATACTCGTTCGTTACTCTTTCGACACCAATTTTCCACTTAAAGAAAAATTACAAATCTTTTATATTTCAGCTCATCTCCTTTTTTATACATTCAAAGCAGTTTCATAACATAAATATATGAATCTATATATATTAACCACTATATGATTTAACTTGCGTTGTGTTTCAGCGTTTTACCACTAAAAGCAGTTTGCAGCATGAAAAAGAAACCCATGCATCATAACTAGAAGTTGTCTGTTTAATATCAACGTTCTGCATTCAAACCCTTACCTAAAGAAAAGTATTAGTACTCACTGTGCAGTAAAATGGTTCCTGTCAGGGTTTTACTATTATATATAATGTTTTTGAATTAATTTGACATGTTTTAATGTGTATGTTGCAT
The DNA here is from genome assembly GCA_037367275.1 of Coranthus polyacanthus. Taxonomy (NCBI): domain Eukaryota; kingdom Metazoa; phylum Chordata; class Actinopteri; order Kurtiformes; family Apogonidae; genus Coranthus; species Coranthus polyacanthus. Next base: position 25,741,193 of record JAPQRN010000025.1, read on the forward strand.
TTCACTGCTGTACATATTAAAGGTCATTTGAACTACGTTATAAACTTTTGGGCAGTTTAATCTACAACAATGCTTCGTTTTCTGTAAGATCATTGGTTTTTACGCTGCCTTCCTGTGAGAACCACATACCTCCTTAAAAAAAAAAAAAAAAAAAAAAAGTCAGTTTACAGTTTCATGACAATTCATTTTCCAGCGAATCTAAGAGGGTTTTTAAAGAGTTTATTCAGCTGAAGAAAGAGGAGAATTTTCTCAACCCATAAAGGAAACACTTCATCCTTCAGTTTATCACAATCATTCAACATCGCCACATTTGGAGATGTGTGGTTTTCACTGGACGGGAAGGAGATGGAAAATTGCAATCCGAAAAGTAACTAAAGCTGTCGGAGAAAAAAGTAAGCAATATTTGCCTCTGAGAAGTACCTTGAATTTGTACTAAAGAACAGTACTTGAGTAAAAGTACTCAGTTACGTGTCGTTGGTTCGAGAAACATGTTTGTGCGGTCACATTTCCTCTAGTTGTTCTCGGCGAATATGGAGGCCCAGCCTATAGCGACGGGGAAGTCCCATTAGAGAGTGTAGAGCGAAGTGTTTCGGTGTAAAGTCTTTGAAGGTGAGAGGTAAGTGTGAGTGGGGGGCTGTGGGCCCGGGTCCAGTCCTGTATGTGTGTGGGTGTATGAGGAGGGTCAGGTTTATCCCCACAGGCAGGGAGGCCTTGGCCTGCAGCTGAACCTCATACTGTGACAGCTGGTGTTGACCTAAACTCTGCTCCTGTGGGTCACCTCCTCCTCTTCACGCACGTACAGGAAAACTCCCCCGTGGACACACTTACAAACACCTGAAGAGAAAAAAGGCTTCTATATGTTGTCTCACACACAGCAGAGAAACGAAAAAGCAGAGGTGTTTCTTTAGGATTTATTTCACCTGTGCGGTGAATAGAAAAATAGGATGAAGACAAAAATTTCGAAGGGAAATCTAGAGATCATTTTTAATTCATTGCTTGCGTAGTTAAAAAAAATCCATAACAAATTCAAAACATTTGCATTAAGAGCTTTGTGCCTTTCTTTTCCCTGCAACCAAGAGAAAACAAAGTAAAAGTATCTTTGGAATCCATCTCAAGGGCTAATTATAATACATATCATAATCTGCTTTAATCTACTACGTCAAAAGTCCTATAAATATTTTTTTCCTCATATTTATATGCTGAAGTAGCATTCAAGATTGGAGCGTCTTTTAATATTACACTTTTTTTTTTTTTTTTTTTTAAAAATGGCAAAACAAAAAGTATGAACAGAAGTACCACCAAAGTTCAGCAAGTCACATTTTTCAGTAAAGAAAACCTTATTCGTGCAACTACATGTAACAAAAAGTCAAAGTACCACGTATGTAACCTTCAGGATATTTTCATCTTAAGCGTGATTCTGTACAATTTTGCATGTTTTTCCTACCTCCAACAGTAGTCAACACAAGCGTACAATGACGTAGGCCGTACACACCAAAGCTACCGTCAAGGCTTTTCAATTTCAGGAACACTTTGTCTCCTTTCTGTCTCTCTCAAATGATAGCTCTACCTGTGCCATCTTTAATTGAGTCCATCATGTGAGGCGTTCCCCTGTTGGACCAGTCTTTGTCTGAGACTGTTAATGCAAAAAGAAGCAGACACATGTGAAACACAGTTTTAATTCCACACATCCGGTCATCTTTGGTATCAGGACAGTGGAATGCATAGTTGCAGTGATAAGAGAGAGCTGGTCAGATCCGGTGCTGCTCAGCATATGCTTCTACTCCAGCCTGTAAAAAGACAGCTCCACGCTGCTGTTTGGCCTCAGGAAAAAGGCAAAGAGGGAGAGGAGATGAGATGGAAGAGGCGTCTTTTTTTAATACCAGGGTTCTGCGGGGCTTGTGGTGGGAGCAGTCAAAAGAGAGAGAGACGAGAGAAAGAGCAGGAGAGCATAGCTTCCTCCAGCCCAGGAAGGAAGGAAGAGTTTCCGCTAGCGTCTGACTGTCTGACTTGCAAGAATGTCGCATTTGTGGCAGGGCTTCGCTCCTTTTTTTTGGCAGGCTGTCTGTGACCAGCTGTCTCCTTTTCCATTTTCTCTATTCCTCTGTCGCTTCACGTGTCTCCCCTCCAACCCAGTTTCTTTGGATTCTGCTTGGCTGCAGACGAACTGAAGAGCTGATTGGATTACAGTTCATAACGTCCTGTTGTCTTTTATTCCAGTCCAATATTTTCCCATAAATCTCTGCTTAAAGGTCCCGAGGTGGTGGGAGAGGGGAAGGTCAGGGCAAAGTCTGGTAAATCGGGCCGGAAGAGGAGTCCGTCTCTTGTTGGCTTTTCAGTTAGTTCGACTGCATTCTCTGCTCCTGATCGCTCCTACGAAGGAGTTTTGGCCTCGTATCGTCCCACCACTGTGGAGCTGTTACCGTTTTCCTGTTTGGGGGAGGAGCACCCTGGGGTGGGGCCGCTGTACGGAGATGAGCTGCTGCTGGTGGAGGTCGGTCTGTGGGGTAGGGACAGAGAGAGGGGCAGGGGGGCGTCGGACGGTGCGTTCAGGGGGTCCCGATCTCGATCTGGGGGCCGCAGGATAGCAGAAGGTGGAAAGGGGAAGGCCAGCGGGAATCCTGTCATGTAGAAGAGTCTACCAACGCGCCGCGCCACCTAAACAGTGGACAGAAGAGCACATGACCGTCAGTATGGACCGTTTAGTGTCGTATGATGAAATAATGCTTCTCGTATCTTAGAGAGAGAGCAGAGGAAGAAAGGCTGCAGTCTACGGGGCAGGCTACTTAAACAAATCAACTATGCTACACTACTATTTGGTTTGAGCTGTCCTACTGACAGAAACACACAATCCAACACTCAAAGACGCTCAAACACACAGCTCGCTCATAGCGCCACCTGATCACACAGAAACACTCGCAGGTCTGCGGTGTGTGTGTACCTGTGAGCGGATCTTGAGCGCAGGCCCCAGCTTTAGTCCCATGGTGTTGAGCAGGTGCTCCTCAGTGAGCAGTGGTAATGTCTCTCCATCAATGGCCTGCTCCCGAAACACCTGGCAGAGACACAGCTGCTTCAGCCACAGCCCCGGCATACGCACACAGAAACACACAACCAGACGGACAAACCTCAACTGCAACACACAGTCACTCACACAAACTACAAAGCAGTCGTCCTACTCCAAAACGTTACAAAAAAAGTCATTCTTTAAACATTTTTTTACAGTGAAGACCACCTGGTTCTGAAGATGTTTTCGCAGCTTATGTTTAAAGATTATAGAAGATTAAACATAATATTCAAAGTATGAAGAGTTGATTTCTGATATTTTGTAAGTACGGTTTTGTGACGTTCTTCTTGGAGAAGCAGACAGAAGTATTTTAATGAGATTGTCGAGGGCCACGTGCAACAATTTTTCACACTATAAACATTTGGTACGTTTCTTAAACATGAAAGTTATTACCCTTTTGGGCTTTTTCTTATCTAAGAGGTGGGAATTGAAAGAGCAGACGTCAAATGACCAAGACTTAAAAGGTGGAACTTAAGAAGACACTATTTTGATTTAAGTCCCAACTCATTAGAATAAAAAACCAAGTTTATTGCCAGGTATAGTTTTCACAATACGAGGAATTTGTCCTGGTATGTAGGTTGCATACAGTAAAGAGAGCAAAAGATAAAGTAGAAATGATTAATGAAGTCCTATAGGTAGAAGTAAGAAATTAGGGAATATAAATAAGTACTTTAAATCAAGAGCCGACAAGTTAAACACAAAAAAGAAATGCTCTCCATTTTGGAGAAGCAGCCAGGAGTATCGGTAGAAAACCTAAGCAATGTGACCGCATTTCAGCCGCCTAAAAAAAAAAGGCTCATTGACAAAAAAAAAATCAGTTTAAGTGTGCACTATATTTAGAATATTCTCATCACTTCAGCTTTACTCCCTGAAGAGAGTGATGCAACAGCTTCACTTTCAGTCTGACAGCAACGTAAAGTGTGGGAAAGCATTCTAAACACAGGATACATTTAAACTGACATTGAGTGTTTTTCGGTGGCTAAAATACATTTTACTGCCCCCGTCCACAGCAGTACGTTGTTTAGCTTCCGTGGCGATACTCGGGTCTGCTTCTCCAAACTGTGTGACCACCATCTGATGCACTGTAATACCTGCTTCTATCAATACTTACATACGACCTCACTTTAAAAAATATCTGAGCAAAAACTTAAAACGTGGCCGTACACTTACTTAAGCTTTTCCCTCTTAATGTGTATTTCCAGTATAAGAACGGGGACAAAGCCAAGTTAAACCTAACGGGCCTGTTACCTTTAATCAGATGACGTATCTTCTAAAGTTCCACATTTTAAGTCTCGCTCGTGTGGCGGTTCCTCTTTGACTTCCTGTCCCTTCGCTGAGGCTCAACTGGGGAAATAACCCCATGGTTTGACTGAACCGAGAGCGTGATTTAGTCCCACATGTCTCACAATGGAAAAAACGTTCACAGTTTTGACCAAACGATCAGTCCAGAACAGACGTATCTTTAACAAATATCAGCCCAAAGAAGTGGAACGACTTTGATATTCAAGAATCCGCCATCAAATATTTGTGATTGCATTGTTCGAAAAGTCTACGAAAATTGTGGCTGAATTTTAAAACTTTTTTGCATTTGGCTTTTGATTATCATGTTAAAATAGAGTTATCCCTTCATGACAATGTTGAGGGATTTAGCAGCCAGCTCCAGTAATTTGAATGTAATCATGTCAGCCTGGTGGTGTGTGATTTTTGTTTTCTTTGGTTTTCCTTCGTGTTTGTATAGTTGTTTCGCTCCTGCTGCATTTGTGTGCTTTGGTGAGGTTGTTTAAAAATGATGGACGGGGTTCTGTATAAGTTCTGGACTGGGTGGATGGTATGACTGTTGGATGCCAGAACCTCAATTTTTACTTTTTCAACTTTTTATCTCGGAGGCTGGATACCTAATGGAACAGAACATGGCTATACACAAACACCTACATGCACTAATATCTCATGGTCAGACGCACGGATGCAGCAGCTTAGACGTTAATTCACACACGCACATCAACGTTCATGCATTCAGACACTCACAGTAAACTTTAGAGACAAATCACATCCTCTCAAACATGAGTAAACTGCTTACACCTAAACATAGCCAGATGCTTTTAAATACTATCCTAGTGTTATTGCTATATGAATTTTATCTCGGTCGCTGTTTTATAGTCAGCCTGCCCCTGGCCTCTCTCTCTCGCTGTGTCCCCCCCCCCCCTCCTCACCTGTGTGTATTCAGCACATCCGGCCAAGCTGCTTATGAAGCCACACACGTCCTCCACACTCCACTTGCTGATGTCCTCCGCAGGGTTCGCTGTGGCTGAGTCCTCCCCATCCATGAAAAGACCTCCCATAGTGCCTAAAAGAGCAGCAGTGGGTGAAAATGATGTGTCAATATAAACACCGGGTACAGAGCTGCTATTAGGACAGAAGAGCTCACTGCTGTTATACTTTTTTCTTTTTCTTCTTAGAGGAACAGAACATGAAAACTGCAGGCCTAGGGACAGTTTGGAGACGCGTTTTAGACGTATTTGGAGCATTTCTTGCCTCGTCAGGGATGGAAGTAATAAATTACAATCACTCCCATTACAGTAATGAAGTATTTTGTTTTTTGGTTGTTTCACGCGGTATTGGCATCAAATTGTTAATGGTTTATGTTTGTGTAAACGTGGTGGTTTAGCAGCCGTTAGCTCACTAGTCTAACTTACTTAAAGCTACAGTGCGTTATTGTTCACTGGCGTCATCGGGAAAAAATTCCATAACTGCCTTTCAGCCTTAATGTAATTCAAGTGGCCTGAGAGGAAACAAGAATTCGACCCACTTCTGACAGACGTCACGATTTTGGGAAATAAGTATTCTTTCATCATCAGATCAGGTAATACTTTGAACTCTACTAACGATAGATTCATATTCTTTCTACTGTTCACAGTGGACATTTGTTTTGTCCACAATACAATAAAGCAACTTCATGATGCCTCATTCTATTATATGTAGAAGCACTTTTGGTTCAAGCGTACATAAGCATAACCACCAGGTGTCGGGGAAGTGTTTGAACAAACAACCTTTCAGCCCACGTGGATCTGCTGCTGGTGGTGTGCATGAGGGTCACACAGGGGTCAGAGGCAGGGCCCCTAACAGGGAGAGGTCTCCTCAGTGGAGACACGCACACAGAGAGTGACGCTAATGGGTTTCACATGTCGGCCTCGTGTGTTTAGTTTTGTGTGTGTGTGAGTCTCTCACCCGTGTGAAAGTAGGGGTTGGCGTAGGGGAAGCCGAAGGGGAACGACTGGGCGTGAAGCGCAGGCAGAGGTGGCATGAACCCAGGTGGCAGGTGGTACTTGACGTCGGCTTTGCCCAATCCGGGGGTGAAGAGGTGGCGGCTGGGTGACTCTGTTCCTGCTGAACTACACGGAGCGCTCAGTCTGCCTGAGCTCTCTCCAGTCTCCTTGGCACTGTCGCACCTTACTGCTCCCTTACTGCCCGTCTCTTTACTTCCCTCTCGGTCCCGGTCCCTGGGCTTACTGCTGGACTTGGCATCTGCACCCACCTCCCGCTCCTCGCACATCTCTGCATCACTGTCAGAGTCCTTCATCTCCTCATCCAGCCCCTCCCTGTCCCCTTCCCTTCCTCTTGTGTGTTCCCCAGCACGGGGCTGAGTCTGGGGGCCCCTACGGGAGGCTTTCCTGGAATCGGCATCTGGCCCAGCAGTGGAGCTGTGTCCCTGGGTGTCCTTGGGTGTGGAGGACACCCCTGGTTGTTGCTGCTGGTGGTTGAGGGTTAGGAGGGGTGTCGTAGCCCCATGGCGGAGCACCAACATGGCATTAGAGCGACGGGCCAGTTCCTCACGGAGAGGGTGGCCCTCTGGGATGTCGTGCAGGCTCCGCAGGGCTGGGTGGTCGGGGGGCAGCCCAGGAGGCAGAGCCCCCAGAGTGTCGGAGCCCAGCAGACGCTGTTGCTGCTGCCGCTGGTGGAGGCTTTCCAACTCCTTCTGTCTCAGCAGCTCTGCCGACATCTCGAGTCTGATGGGGTGAAACGCAGGAACATACAGTGTTTGAGGAATACATGCATCTCTTTTAAAAGTGCCCTTTAAAAAAAAAAAACAAAAAAACAAGTAAAATAAAAACACTAAAACTAAACTGGAAAAGTTTCTTTCCCTCAGTCTCCCCAGGTGCTCATTAGCTAATGCTAGCTGCTAGTGTAAAACCCTCCGCGATGTTTAACCAACTTGTTGCTGATATAACTGAAGGTTATGAAGTCTGTCTATACTTATGAGACTTATAAAACTGTAACACGGGGGCTCTGTTGTCTGAAACTGGACGTGATTTATTGATTCAATCTCGTCACCTGCAACAGAGATCCACCGTTCATCCTCCATTTTCACCTTCAAAATTAAAGCTGTGACTGAACTTAAATACACCCCACGGCATTTCATGAGGTAACTCTGTAAAATACCTTACACTAACACGACTTTGTAAACTTTTGGCAATGAACAGGAGGTGGATTTTTTTTTTTTTTTTTTTAGCTGAAAACAGTTTTACTCCTAAAACAAGTGACCATCAGGTTCTGCTGAAGCTGTGTTTTAATCTCATCTGGCTGTACTGATGTTTCCTGTAGCTCCTCTTCTAATTTGAGGATAATACTAAGTTACCTGGTTAAGGTAAGGTTAGGTTCATAATAGTAAAAAAATGTCTATAAAACGTAAGTAAGTAGTGAACAGCTGGCTCAGGTTTTTATTTTGTCCGACAGACAGTGAAGCGTTCAAACGAGCAGGACAATAACGCACCTCTGCAGCAAATATCTGTATTTTTGAGTCTGATAAACGACCTAAAATGTGCCACTTCTTTTGCATCTGACTCTGGTGGCATTTATGAGATGCTCTCTCTCTGATTTGATCTTCATGTCATAGTACTTTAGTGGTGTATAAATAAATAGGGGTTTTAAACATTCTCGTAGTTTGACAAACAGATGGTTTACTACACCAAACGCTTCTAAGTTTTACACAGGGAGATAAATAAAAATGATTACTAAAACTCACCAACAGACGCATCAATCTTTATGAAACTGGTTTGTGTATTGTATGAGTGAATATGTGGATCCCTGTATGACCCCCCCCCCCCAAAAAAAAGCTTTTGAAAATCCATTTAGCCGAGTAAAGTTACCCTGTTAATACAAATACTTCCTGTGACCCTTCCACGTCAAAAGCCTTCTAGCATTTAAGTGGTCAGAACTCCCTCGTGGCTTTTATTGTGAAACAGGAAGTACACCGGACCATGTGGAAAACTCATTGTGTGGTCGCTTTCGCTTTGGCAGACGCACTAAATTCTGTTTAAAAATTCCCTCGCTTCATATCTCAGATAAAAGCTCATTTTAGTGACTTTAATGTCTTTTTAGCTGATCCGCAGTTCACGTCTCCTGGGCCTGAAATTATGTCGAGCTCGAGTTTCCTTTTCATGCTTCAAGATTTAGTAGGACATGTTACTTACTCGGCCCGGCCACTAGGGGCACGGCTGCAGACTGAGCAGAAGAGTAGTTTGGCAGTTTCGGGAAGTTCGGTAACACTTTATATAGTTTGATTCTTGCCTGTTTAAGGTGTGGTGTGAGTGTGAATATTTCACTAGAATTCATTGTAAAATGGTTCCGATTCTGAAATGGCCGTTTACAGATAACAAGCAGTGAAAATGCATAATTAATCCTAGCTAATGTCTGACGATTTCTCACTGCAGTCGGTCTGTGGCCGCCTAAAAATGACTAACCCTCTGTTACAATATGCAACTATGCACCAAAAAACTATGAGAATTATCTGCTCTTTCTAAAAAAAATTTAAAAAATAGTAATGTCTAAATATTGCAATGACGTTGACACACGATTATGAAAAAATACATAATTGGAAAACAACCTAAAAGGTAAACCCTGTGATGGTCTAAGTCAGAACAGCATCAAACCGCTGTAAAAAGTCACCAGCAAACACCTGCCATCACCTGACGTTACTCTGCATTCACATTGGGAGCATCACCAAAGTGCTCCCAAAAGAACTGTCTTGCATTCATAATGGACTTAAATTGAACTTGTCGAAACGTGCAGGAAACTCGAACATTACGGCGCACACACCTTGCCAGATTCTGCTTCCTCAGCATCTCCTGTTGGCGAGCGAAGATCTCAGCTTGAGCTGGTTGGAGGAAACCATATCCTGGGACACACACAACAGGAAAAATATACAGTAAGACACGCATGTACGCCAAAACTGGGAGCTCAGCCTTAAAAACTAAATAAAGCAATATAATTTCCTTCCTGGCAATGCAAATGCACCTCTTGCGTTAGACTACAGGAACACAGTACAGGTTTGACCACTTATGTGCCATTAAGAGGCAGCAGCCTGCAGGTTTATAGCAATCAGTCACCTCAGCAGGTGATTGTACCGAGTCCTTCACCTCTATATGAAGCAGCGCTAATCAACAGCTGACATCACCGGTGCTTCATGGCTGATGGTTGGCTATCTCCGTGCTTGTTTAACCTTCATACCTCCATACCGTCTTTGGAATAATCTGGTTGGCATTCACTCACCTGGGGCCTGGCAGAGAGCGGAGGGCATGCCCAGGAACGGAGGCCGCAGGTGAGGTCCTAAGGCGATGTGAGGGGCAGTCGGAGGGGACAGCAGGGGTGGAGGGTGGGAGAGTTCCCTGGGGACGTAAATATAAACACGTTCAATTTGGATTTTACAAAAATAACAACGCGATAAAAACGTCAAACTCGGGAATGCATAAGGTGTTATTCGTGCGTTAAAAGGAATAAGTAATGACTGTCTCCCCCTGTCCTCAGTACATCGGCGCTCTTTCTTCCCGTGCATGCTGAAACGTCAATGTATGCGGTGTATTTTTATCAGTGGAGCTCCAGAGGCCTCCGTGTCGCCCCAGTGCCTCATCAGTCTTGTCACGCCGCAGCAAGCGCCGCTGGCCATTGCTGTACCCTGGACTGCAGCCTTTCCTTCCCCTGCCGCCTCACACATCCACACACACAACCGTAGACCCACACACATAATGAGGGCTGAATGCACAATGCCAGTGTGTCATGCTCTGACAGCTGGGGCGGCCCCTGCGTCTTGACCGGGGCCACGGGCTGAAGGACCTTCTAATTAACACTCATCCCTCCTCTCTTCTCTCCCTTTTTTTTTTTTTTTTTTTTTTTTTTACGCGCTTCTCCCTGCTTCCCTCTCACTCTCTGAGTTGCATTGAAGCTGCTGAAAGGATGGAGCGTCCTGCAACCTCTGCTTCTGAAAAGGCCTCTCCATTATTGGCTTCATCTTTTGTCCTCCTTGAGGGGGAAAGGCGCCTCTCACCTTTCTCTCCCTCTCCCTCTCCCTGTCCCGCTCTGTCTAAACCATCTTTTTTTTCCTCCTCCCCCCTGTTCTTCTCTCCAGCCTCTACTTCTCAGTGACCTCTGAAAATCTGCCTTTCTTTCGCTCCACTTTTATTTCTCTCGCTGTAGTTTTTTGGTCTCCTCTTCATCTTATACAGTCTCTTAGCCTTGTCTTGCTTCTTTATATTATTTTAGCTTTTTTCCACTGTTAACGCTCATTCTATGCCTCGCTCTCTCTCGTTGGTATCTTCACATTTTGGGTACAGGGAGATGTTTTTAAAGAAGTAGATACAAAAAAAAAAACAAAAAGCTGAGGAGGAGTGAGGCATCTGCACCTTGACCCTTTGAAAGTGCGTGAGATTTGGAGCCTGGAGTGGATGACGATGCTCTCTGCCTGGTTTTTTATTTTTTATTTTTTTTTGTCTCGGGGTCTTTTCTGAGTTTTGTTTCTCCCCATCCTGAGCTGCTGCTGCTGCTGCTGCTATCACACCAATCAGAGCTCAGCTGTGTGTGACTGCCGCCGCACCAAAAAAAAAAAAAAAAGCATACATGAGAAACAAGCCGAGGAAAACAACAAAATCAAAACCAACGCTGGGACGCATGCGACCGCAAATATTGTTTTGCAAGCGTGTTCAAATTACCTAGCGCCTGCATGTCTCCCGCCTCACTAAATGCAGAGGGGGGGGGAGAGAGAGAAGAGAAGGCGAGCGTGCAGGAGTGTGGAGATGGGATGCAGAGGGGGTTGGAGCTCGCACTGAAGAGGTGGTGGTGGTGGTGGTGGTGGGGGCCGTTCATCGATCGCCTCCGCCGCTGAAATGTTAATGCTAATCGTATAACCGCTCTCTCCGGCGGTGCCTCGCACTCCAGTGGCAGCTCCAATTAATCTTGGGTGAGGGCTGCGGCGCGTGACCCCGGTGCCGTGAGCCGGGGCCCCGCTAGCCGCCGCTTATGTAATTACACCGCCCAGTGTGTAATCACCTGGCCTAATCCCTGGAGGCTAGCAATTAGCCTTGCGACGCGCAGCTCTACGAGGCAACGCTAAGGCGCCCGCAAAAAAAAAAAAAA
>JAPQRN010000025.1:25759134-25770661 GCA_037367275.1 Coranthus polyacanthus
GTGTTTGACTGTGTGTGTGTGAGGGGTGGGGTTGGGTGGGGGGGTGGGGGTGGGGGGTGGTGGTTGAGAGAGATAAGGGAGAGATCAGAGGGAACCGGAGCCCCAGAGCGCACACACACAAACACGCACAGATTGTTGTGCACTTGCATACACGGTGCAGGGGTGACAGGTTGACCTCTATGAGTTTCCTGTGGTCGCAGTCCCACCTCACCAATTATTTTGTACGACGGAGTCAGTTAAAGGGGCACTCTGGCAATTTTTTATTGCACTTCAATTAAGTTGGGGACTCACTCGAGATAGTTATTTTAAAAGGAAACTTTGAGATAGGCTGCAAAACACTGAATCTCAAAGTCGGTATGTCGAATCATCTGTCAGGAGATAACATGACGAATTATAAATGCATGATGGCTGTGCTAGAAGTATATTTATGTTTTAAGGCATGTGCTGGTGGTTAATTGGTGAGAGACGCTGAAACCCATAACTAGAAGAAGAAGAAGTTAAACGAAGTTAAATGCAAGCTCTGCATGCGAGAAATTCGCTTATCATTCGCCAGCATTAAAAACGTCTTGAAACAAGTAAGCCGCACGCGCCCACTTACAGAGACACAGAAACGAGCGATTACTGACAGCATCACAGCCTTCACTGCACTAAGAATGGGGCCTGTGATATAAATAAATTAATAAATACATCAGGATCACTGCGCATCAAAATCAAAGGCTATTAATCAATACATCTGCAACTGAACTCAACAGGTTATTTTCCCTAAAAGTCAGTAATTCCAGTTAAGAAGACGCTACTGGAGCCAAGTTCTGCTGATACCGATAGTTTGTAAAATGTTTTATTGCTGGCAATTAATCGTCCCAACCGATAAGTCTATTGAGTACAGCCCTAGATCCTACGCTTCCATTAATGCACCTCAACAGCCTATAACTTTAGAATCCCCCATGTCTCATCAATACCCTCAAACCAACCCAATATTACTCAGGCGATGTCTCTTGAATTACATCAACCTAAGCCGTCAAAAAAAAAAACTTTGTGCGTGGAAAAAAAAGGATCTTCATTTTTGCTTAGAATCTGTGAAATGCAGTGTGTAATAATGAACCGTTTGGATGGAGTTCTTCACTTAGACATATATACAATCCAGGGAGCGCCCCCCCCCCCCTTTAACCCCAGACAAAAGAAGCCCATACTAACTATGTGGAAATTTAAAATTTATTCTGATAATTTCCCCATTATTTCTTTCATTTTTTTCCCCCTCGTATTCCATTCTCTTTTGATCCAGACCATGTTTATAAGTCTTCACTCCCAACCCTGGCTCCGTGTTTTGCTCTCTCTCACTAATTCTCTTTCATGTGAACAGAGAGGAGAAGGGTAACCTGGGGCTTTACCCTAGAGTGTGAATGTGAGTGTGTGTGTGTGGATATAGAGTGGGTACTCAGATTCAGAATTCCCCCTCTCTAAAACTCATCATGTTGCAGCTGCTCGAACAAGGGGAGAGTCCCTCCAATAGAAAATTAGAGTCCTAATTGAGGACAATAACACAAACACATAGACGTCTCTCTCTCTCCCTCTTTGCATGAGTTATTTTTGGAGGTCCCAGTTTGCCACTTAGACCAATCCTGCTTATCCCTCTTTTGTAGCATCCCATTTTTCTCCCTGCCATCATTCCTGGAGTTGGGCCTAAATCCCCTCGGTTAAGCTGGGTTTTCCTCAGCATGAGAATGTGGAGGAGCACCGTGCTGATACAGCCTGGCCAACCCTCTGATGGATTTGGTGGACTGGCAGGTACACAAAAGCAGACATCCATCCGTTAAAGCACAACATACACCAGAAAATTATGTGTCTTTTCAGGATGAGGTATTCCTTCTGCCAATATCACAGGCTTAACTAGCGGTAAATATGTAGTCGGTTTGTTGTGATGGATGTTTCTGACCATCTCTGCTTTGACCAATCACAAACAGGAGTTTTAAAGCTCTTTGGGATAAAGTTAAAGTCTGTTTAAAGCAGTAATAAATATGTATTCTGAGTTTGTCACACCTCAGACGACTGTGTTAGTTAACCGCACGGATGAATTTGAATGAATTTGAATCGGCGAGCATATAAAATTAGGTTTCAAAATCATGGAAAAAAGAAAAAAAAAAAAAAAAACAGTACTCTGAAACGCTAGAGGTGTGTCTGATGAAGGCTCTGAAACCACACCCGATCACGGGAAAGGTGCTGCCGCTCAAAAATGCCGCTACGACCCAAAAACTGGATGCTTTGTCAAATTGATATGTAGATCTTTGAAAGCAAGCGGACTAATTACATGACAGAATCTGACATTAGTAGACAGTTAAACCCAGAGGGAGGCAGTAATGTAAGTTAAAGGATGTCAGCTGCCGTGAAACCCCAAAGAAGAAGGAAAAATATGCTCTGTCTCGCAGTTTTATTGGACTTTTACAGCCAGATATGTTTGTCACCGGAGCCAAAATCCAGTTCAGCGCCAGAGGACGATGACCTGGATGAGAATCAAACTCCCGATATCAATAGATAATATAGAACAAAACACGTTCGTATTGTTCTCATAACTGTACTTATAATACTGAATATGGTATGAAAGGCTAGCGTGCATGTAGTTTGTTTTGCTGTTGAGGAATAAAGAGCCTGTATAACTGTGTATATGTTTCAACATCATGTGTGATTTATCAAATATACAATGCTGGGAATAATTATTAGGCCACCTGTGGTTTCTTTGTTAATAACAACTCTTCAACGTGGCCTTTTGATATTCTGTTTTTGGAATATTAGTTGTTACTAGATTGTTTTTCAGCACCATTTCTTAATTTATATATTGCTCGTCTTTGAAAACACTGTTTCTTGCCGTCATTACTGAAAATACAGCTTATTTCTTCATTAAATTTGTAAAGCATTTTATGTGTCTTTTGCCCGATTCACATTTGCACACAAGAAAACCGAGAAGACTCGCGGTTGAGCAGAACCACTGATGCTAATGCGGTCTTGTTTTTATAACATTATAGAGGAGGGGTCGTGCTAAGTATGGCTCCAGTGCGTCATCGAGACATTATTTTCTGACCCGCCCGAAAAATTCCTCAAAACAAAAATGATGAGAAACAGTTCACCGGCGTGACTCCACCTTTCAGCGCTGCATAGTTCATACTGTTTTCACACGTTTTTCAGTAATTATTTTCCAACATGTATAATGTGTTTAGAAACAAATCTCTGAATTTCCTTTTCGCAGATTTTACAGAGACGTTGTGTACGGCCTCGTGTTTCAAATCAGACCAAACTGTAGGAGACAAAACAGAAGAACGCCCCTTCCATCCCTCCCCTCCCTTCACTTTCATCTGGATCTTTACCCCCACCTCTCTTTCTCTCTTCTCCCTCGCTCTCCTTTCATCATATGAAGAGGGAGGGAAAGCCCTCCTGGCCATTCTACAACCCCTCCACCCCCGAGTTTCAGCCCCCCACCCCGCCGCCCTTCCCAACTCTTCTTTTGCCCATCAGGTCCAGAGAGGACCTCTCAAACAACACCTTGCACCTACACATTCATGCACGCATCCACACACAGAGTTCCTCCTCACCCCCACCTCTTTCGCGCACACACTTTCATTTTCTGTGCCCTACACTTCAAACACATGAAAGGATGCTCTGCAGGGACCAAGGCTAAAGGGAGAGTTGGAGGTGGGGGTAAGGAAAAGGAGGGGAAGGGGTATAAAAGCAGTGCTTGAGAGGGAGATGTATAGGCGAGGAGGTGGTGCTGGTGGAGGCCCATGGACAAGGGAGCAAGGGGTCACGGGGGCCCATCCTAGACCAGGTCAATGTCAAGGGGCTCTCACTGAAACGATCCACGTCGGTCTCTCAAGGAACAAAACAGCCGTCCCTGCGTCCCACCTCCTAGACTGTGTGTGAGAGTGTCACTTTCTTAACAAGCTCCAACTGTTAATTAGAGAAAAGGAGGATGTGGGGGGTAGTGTTAGAATAAGTTTAGTACGTAAACAGTCAAAGGAAGTAGCCAGGTGTGGAAGAAAAGAAAATATTAGCAACACCAAAGAGTTGGCTGTCGGGGAGTGCTGGCAAAAAGCTGTGATGCCCATCCACTTAGATGATCTGATACAGACAAACACAACCGTGGATGTGGACACGCTTGAATCAGATTCATACAAGTGTGTGTCCAAAGCGTCATTTATAACCGTAAGCTTGTATTCTATTTGTATTTTTTTTTTTATTATTCACACACTTCTTCTCTCCTCATAGCCTTTTTTTTCCTCCTATTCCCGGTGTCTTTTTTGCCTCCGTCTCTTCCTCTGCTCATAGAAAGCTTTTAAGTCCGACTTGGAAGAAGATTGGACGTGTGCAGAATAGAGGACAGTGTGGAAACAATCAAACAATCTGGAATGTGGAAGTGAAGAAAGGCAGCGGTATGTCTGTAGTGCGCCACAACGTCTGCCTCATACCAGCAAGGCTTCTGGGAAAGGAAGCCAGCGATCAGACTGCACCCTGGGTCATAAAACCCCCACAATGCACTGCATCTTGCCTCTAACTCCTCTAAGACACAGGGAAAAGGCTATTAAAGCGTTTATAGGCTTCGCCCCCTAAATTTGCAGCCAGCAATTAAAAATCATTACTAATCAAATAAAAATAAAAGTAGCTCAAACTACAATTCAACCAGGGCATCGATTGGATTTATGCTACTGCAAAAGAGCTCATAAACACTGGTACGACTTAACGTTACATTCTTTACAAAAATGTGAGAAAAGGTTAAAATTTAATGGCAGGCGCAGTGAAATGAATATAAAGCCAACTTATAAAACCGAAACGAGGCAAGTTTTCTCATTTTCTTTTTCTCCGTTTCAAACTACAATTCTCTCAAGCTAAAACCAGTAAATTTTATGTGTCTGTAGAAATTGAGAAAAACTGGGACACACTGGAGGTTTCCAGAGTGTTGGAAGATTTAGAGGGCTGGCAAGCGGCCAATAAGAGCCCCCGGATCAATTGTGGCGTTGATGCATGCAAAGGCTTGTGGGTGTTGTTAACACAGAGAGCCATGGTGGTCAGAAATCACCCTGAGTGACACATTGACACTGGGTGGGCAAGCACTGCAAATAGAAATGTCAGCCGTCTCCGTGGCTGGGGTTTTACAATGGCAGGAGTGTGGCACACTTTCACATGGTACCCAGAATACAGTGCTACACACTGGGGTTACAAAGTAGCACTGCATCGCAGTGACTTGGTGACAGGTGATGGAGTATGTGTTTTTTATAGAAGCTGCTGAAGTGCCTCCAAAGGAAGTTCTTTTAGTTTGAAGTAAATCTCAAGTTTCCAACTTCAAAAAAAAGGGAAAAACTAAAGCAACAGCATCTGTAGATCTTTCAAGAGTCAGAATCAGAAATTATATTCTGGGTTTAAAAATCGTAAATCTGTGCACACTGCTCAGATCTAAATTCATAAAACCAACACGATAAATAAGATGATTACAATCGAGTTGCAAACTTGGAGGACTCGCTGCTTCCAGAGGTAGTTTTACACTCTTTCATGTTTTCTGTTAATAATATCTTCAATGTTCCTCAACATTGAAACATCTCATGGAATGTTTACCAATACAATGTGTTGATTCTCATAGGTGTAAGAAAATACAGATACACTTTAGTATTGTGATATGATATCGATTCTCAAAAACACTATCAATTTACAATTAATACTTAATATGTAAAGACCATGGTTCATTTTTTGTTGTGTTTAAACCCTGGTCTGCTAGATGGCGGTGCTGTAATCGACTAAACTTTGTTTTTACTTGCATCCGGTGGTGTGTTCTTTATACTATGGCATTATGACAGTATCACAATATATTGTAATATATTGAATTGTAACCCCTGTATCATTATATGTATCATATTGCCAGATTCTTCAACCCTGTTGATGGAACGGCCGTCAGTTTGACTTCACGCTACATATTTTTTTTACTGTAAATATTACCTATGAGCCTCAGACTCCATTGTTGTGGAGACAAAGTCTTTCACAAGTGCAAATTAGAACTGTAACAATTCCAGAAATCTTTGTTGTTGCAGCTGGCGACAAAATTGCACCATAGCTTCCAAACCTGACAGAATCCATAAGTAAACTGATTGAAGCCTCTGAATTTCAGGCTCAGCAATTGCATGTTTTCCTCCTTGAAAGTCCTAGTTCTGTACTCACAGTTTTATGTACAACGTTGTGTACGTTTGGCTTTTAAATCACAAACATATGTTCTGATACAGTCGCTAATGCAGTTTTTTTTAGGTTTATCCAATCTTTGGGTGCGCTCCAGCTTCTACTCACCAACAACGTCTACCCAAAATGCCCAATAATAATAATAACTCCTCCCTCCCCTGAAACTCTATGATGCCCCACACACATAAACACAACAGTCTGTGGACTGACCGTGGCCAGGCAGACCCATGCTGCTCGCCAGCTGGTAAAGACGTTGCTGCTGCTCCTCATAAGATCCCTGCTCACTGAGCGCCGACATCATGCGTCTGTAGTGCTCCTCAGGGCTCATGTGGCCGTGGCTGCCGCCTGCCTCCACCACCGGGCTCTGGGAGTTCTCTGCGGAGAGGAAGGAGACACATATTATGACCAATCAGCAGCCATCGATATCCAACTCATCAGGGGATAAATACTGACTTGCAGCTGTGCGCTGTAAAACACAAGGCTATTAACGCAACAACACTAAACCATCTTGTCAGCAAATGAGTGACTTACTGCCTTATGCATTAATGCAAGTCCATATTCTTCTCCGTATCCTTTACTATACAGCTTGAAATCTCTGGTGGCTCCAAATGGCAGCCTGAGGTCTCAGATTTTAAGAAAAGTAAAGTTTAAAACCCCAGATCACCCATTTTGGGATATTACTAAACTGAACAAATGTAAGCAGGCTGGCAATGTATACTGTCACTTACTGTATACTGTCGCCCCGAATGCATCCACATGAACACATTCTCATTTTAAAACAATAATTTCAGAAATAATCTCCATTCATTGTAACATGCCTGAAACACATATCACGTGCCCGGGGGGGGTTGATCACACACGACACAGGAATCGTTGCAAATCGGTCAAATAACAGCTTGCTTCAGGAGTAGCATGATAAAATGCAGAACAGAACACAACATCCACTGGATAGAGACAGCAAGGACAGCATTGCTTGTAATTCAGTATCAGTGTTGATAAGTGTTCAACAGTGTTCCTCCCAGAAAGGGTCACAACGAATCAGGGTTTGACGACGTAGTTACTGATCCTAAGTTAACGCCGGTGTCTGCATCATCAGTTCCAAAAGTCTCCGTTTCTGTCCATCCATACAACGCAGCCGCAGACGTGTTTACCAAATACATGTACCGAATGCATGTAATGAACGCAGGAACGCTAAACTTCATTATCCGAGACGTGAACTGAACCGCTTCACTTCACTTATTGTGCATATAATTACAAGCAAATAAACACAAATACAACAAAATACAACTGGAATCAGGTCAGTATCTTTTTCCGCATCACATTTTGATATCACGTGGTATCAGAAAACGCAGACACCTAAAATAATCAATTATCGAGAATGTTTTTACGCGCCTACTAACTTACATTTTATGATGATGATTACCGCGTTCTCTGACACGCAGTCTCACTTACAAGTCAGCAAAAAACACATGCTCGTACACACATTCATCAAGGAAGCAGCACTTATGGAAGTGGAAGTCTTTTCAGATGAAGCTATACACACACAGGCATGCATTGTTAATGGCCTGAGCCTGACCCTAGCATGAACTCACCACTTCTCTGACAGAAAACGCAGCAGTGCTAACAGAGGCATGGGACAAGAGGTTATGAGGAGGGTTGTTTTGCTGTTTTTATGGTTTTTTTTAACTGTATCCAGAGCAGACTATGAGGAAAAAAAACGAAGAAAGAACAAAAACCCTCAGCTGGTTACACTGTGTGTGTGTGTCAGCGTGCAGTAACACTGTGCTGTGTTTAAGGTGTTGTGAAGATGATGTGGTGTATGATATCTATCTAGCTGTCAGTCCCCACACTTAATCTCTCTCTCTGACCTCCCTCCTCCCTTTCTCTGTCAATAGTAACATGATCTAAGGTAAGGGTGGTGGGGGGATATGGGGAGGCGGTTGGGGAGTTAGAAGTGGGAGAAAGAGGACGAGGAGGAGGAGGAGGCAGGAGGAGGTAGCAGCAGAGGAAAGCAGGGGTTATTTTTACCTCCCTTCTTCTTATTGAAACCTGAGCCTGGCCCCGGGCAGGCGAGCAGGAGTGGCGCTGAGGAGCGGAGGTGGGGTAGAGGTGGTGTTGGAGGGGGAGGAAGCAAACACGCAAGCATCCCTGTCTCCACCGCCAAGCTCCAGCTAATCCACCCAAGGTCCTCAAGTGTATGCGGTTGCGTGTGTATGTGTGTGTGCGCAACTAGTCTGTGCCTGTCTAAAGTTTTCTCGCTCTCTAAACACAGCAGGGGTGCCGACTTCGCAACAGAAAGAAAAACAGACATCATTTACGCAGCAGCAGCCAACCTCTGCGGCTCTATCCATCCACTATCCTCTCCGGCTCGCTCTCTCAATTTATTTCTCCACCTGCATTTGTCATTAAGGGATAGTATCTGTTGCCAAACTCAGAGGCAAGAAGATGTAGCATGCAAAGATAACGCACACAATCAGACACACACACACACAGACACGCAGGTGCAGTGTCAGGGTTTGGGTGTGGACAGAGATCAAGGTTAAGACACTGGATCAACAGTGTTTTGAAAAGGCTTAAATGCGCTTCTCTGGGCTGCAGGCAGCGCACACACAAACACGCGCGCACACACACACTCACTCAAAATACTATCTTCCTTATCTGCCTCCCTTATGCAAATACTCAGCAAAGGAAGAATATCTACAAGGCATATACAGGGACTGTTTGCTTTAAAAGCCAGAGCTAACCACACAGACTCCGAGATACACAAAAACACGGATTCAAAATAAAAACACGCACCATTTGCCTTAAAAGGAAGCCACTACACACTGACACAAATACACTCCTACATAAACCCATACATCTTTCAGAAGCTGGGTTCAGTCTAAGTAAGACTATAATGGTCAGGAATGAGTGCTTCTCTTAACAGAGGCAGAGGCGGGCTCCAGGCAGGACGGCTGTCGGTCAAAGGTCACACAAACAAATAGGCTCCCATCTATTTCTGCACAATTTAAGCTTCACAGAACCGCTGATATGTTTAATAATCAATATTATGTCGTATGTATTATGGGGCTAGATGACTATACTCTGTCTGTGTTAGATGAGATTTTGCTCACATGTGTTCCTGGAGTGTGTGTGTGTGTGTGTTTGTATCTGCAGAGATGAGGCTGGATGGATGTGTGGTGAGCTGCCCTTGGTTTTGCCTGCTATATAATGCATCAGTCAGGAAGTCTTCCTCAGCAGCCCAGAGGGATAGGACAGCGGCCACACTGGCTCCATGCCGGGCGCCCGGTTTCACGCCACATAAGAAAGATATGAATAATAGAGGATGGTAACCGGATTGCATCACTACAGAGGCATTATCTTGTCAAGGTGTGTTTCATCAAGATCTGTTATTTATGCTTTACTCACGTTATTAAGGCAAATTAAACCGTAAATTGACCTCTGTATGTTTGGAATAAAGTGCAAATTAGATTCTTTCTTCTAAAATAACTCTATGTTTACATTAGGCACATTCAGAGCAAAGAAACTTTTTGTGTCCACGCTACAGGAACTGAGGATGATTGTAGTTCTTAGAACGCCACTTTTAAGGGTCTGTTTTTAGCTCTTCTTTTGTAGGTCCTTTCCCAGCACAGGGGGAACCTCGAGTGACCTGAGGGTGCGTTGAATGCAGCACCAGAAATCTGCATTTTTAAAAACCTGCGTAAATTGGTTTAGCGTTAGCTCTTAACACCAGTCTTAAAACGTTATGAAGAAACACGAAGAAATGGACTGACATTTAAGTCTAGGCTTTATTGAGGCTATAGACGACAGAGGAAGTACGATGCGATTTCGACTTGTGAAAGAGTAGAAGTAGCATCGCAATACCAACCGCTAGCTGGGTATTATGTCGTGTCACCATTCCTATTGTTGCTATTTGCGTACATGTATATTACTATGTTTGAATGGCCAAAGGGCTGTTGAAGGATGATGTAACGTCGTGTTCCCACAAAGGTTGAACAAACTTTTTTCCAGGCGCTGCGTTCATTTTTTTTTGCTGAGGTTGAGTAAACAGTTCTAATCCAATGTACCGACATATTGTGATACAATAAGATGGACTCTTTTCATGCATAAGAGAAGGGGAATTTGAATGTGGGAGGCGGAGCTTCTGAAGGAGCACTGAGGGGAGGGGTGTGTTTCTGTTGAGGTCAAATATCAACAGTCTTTCTCAAGAATTGCTTACTCCGCCTTTAAGTGCATGACGACTCACTCTGCCTTCTCACACATGCCAGATTCATATGAATGAGTTTTCATGTGGCCTGACAACCCGACCCCCAACACCTTAATCAATAGCGCCTAATTTCATGTTCTCCTTTGCTCTGCAGCCTCTACCACTTCATCAGCCATGCTGCCTTCTTCTTTCACCCTTTGCCTCTCAGAAAAAGGCTGCCTGTCTGAGTGCAACTGTACGACCAAAAAAAACCACAAACACACCATCTTACCTTTTGGGGATACGCTACGTGACTTCTTGCTATCAGTGGGACACTCGCTGCTGCTGTTGGGAGAGAAGCTTCTCCTCTTGCCTAGAAGATCATCTGTAAGCACATACAACAAAAAAAAAGAAAGGTGCAGTGAGTTAAAGAGTCACGTAAAAGTCTGATATTGCCTCTGTGCTCTGTGTGTACCTGTATACATGATGACTGCTTTGGAAATGCAGAGTAAGGAGGGAAAGACAGAGGGAGAGAGAGGGAGAAAGAGCCAAGGAGAAAATTGTGATAGGTGGAGAGAAAGAGAGAAACAGAGCGAGTGAAGCAAGCCACGGGCGTCTGGAGATGTGCCTGTTCTGTCAAAGATGAGAGGGGGCCTGCACTGCCGTGGATGACAGATCTGCCTGGCTCATTTACGTGTGTGTGTGTGTGTCTATCTGAGGGAGAGACGAGGACTCTGTCTCTGTGTGTCTCGTCCAGCGCTCCTTTCCAACAGTCTGTCCTCAAGTGTTATCACTGTTCTTCCTCTCCCTCTTCTTCTCTTTCTTCTCTTTTTCCAGATGTTGGCACAAAAGCTTCTGACTCAACTTAAAAGTGCACGAGAGCCTCTCAGCTGCTTGAGAAATTCCTCTCAGCCTACATTATGTCTATATCGTGTCTTTATTTTTGAGTTTTTTGTTTCCCCACATTGGCTACCCTCCTCTCTTGCTGACGTCCTTCTCTCCTTAACACACGTCTGATCTTCTCGTCTCATTTATCCATCTGCTTCCTTGCCTCTCTTTCCTCCTCTGCGAGTGTTTGAACCATCCTCCCATCAGGAGCTCTCTCTTCTCCCATTAACACCCTCCCTTCCTCCT
>JAPQRN010000025.1:25776412-25818694 GCA_037367275.1 Coranthus polyacanthus
TTAAAAAAATTGAATTCTAAACACAGTAAAGCACCTCTGTTAAGCAACGACGGGAGAAACATTCAACATTTTGAATTTTTATTGTGCAAAAAAGGAGCACCTGAGTAAGAATTCTCGATTTTGCGATTTAGGTGTTGCTGCCCAGCCTTAACTCAAACCTGTTAATCAGTTAGATACAGACGTGAATTAAAGAGCGTTCTCTGGAAGATTATATAAACGAGACAAAAAGGACATAAAAGAGAAAACGAGTGATGTAAAAAGAGACTTTCAGGCAGTGTTTTGGCTGCGTAAATGTCACTCAGCCGCGTGTTTGTTTGTGTACGTCAGCATTTGAATTGTCACCATTAGTTGGTGTCGGTGTGCTGCTGTAGTTAACATTACATGTCAGTGTTAGAAGCGTTTGTTGACGTTGTCTTTCTATCCACGGTTGACAGTCTGACGTTCAAGCAAAGTGCATATTTGACAGTGGAGGAGTCAGTAACAATGTAGACATCATGGCAGTTCATGACGTATTTTTTTTTTTTTTTGTACATTTCCCGATGCCCCGAGGAGACATAAAATATGTCTTTTGGGTCTCGTACCGAAAAAGTTTGGGACCCGCTGCTCTAGAACAATCATAAAGTCCTGTTGCAGTGAATAAAGTTCAAATTCAGGTCCTGATAATTAGAATTTAAAAGAACTCGAAGCTACTTTCATTTTCTTCGGTTCACGAATACATTTCTGGAGTCCAGAGTTTGCAAATCTCTGCTAAAAATCAACCTCTGTTTAAAAGACAATGGAGTATCACGATGTTTTGTGGATTTAAGCAAAACGATAAAACCAACAGAGTGGAAAAGAGTAAAAAGTAAAGTCGACTTCGCTGTCCCTGAGGAGGGGGGAGTGTGTCTTGGGCACAGTGCTACAGTCTGTTGCCTTTCATAAAATTAACATCACACTATCATGAAGACATTTGACAGCCATCCACATATATTCACTAAACATATGTCAACAATAAAACATGCATGATAGAAAAACTAGGCGCTTGAGTGGGAGAAGGCAGCACTTTTAAAAACCTCTGCTGTCTCTGCGCGTATCTATTTCAGACGGTGGATGAACTGTACAGCAGCAGGTTTGCTCTCAGCTCATTTTTTTAGATAAACAGGGCTCCGCTCGGCTACAGAAATACCCTCTGAAAGAACACGGCTACCTTCCGACTGAACGCACTAATAGCGTGTCGGCTCCTTTCTGCCACTGAGCATCACATTCTGCAGCAGCCAGGCCTAGTGGAGCGAAAGGAAAAGACAGGAGGACGGAGGAGACGAGGAGGCTCTATATCCGAAACCTGCTGCAACAGACACAATAACGCTGCATGAACATATTGCTATTCAGACAGAAAGACCAGATTTTTAAGACTGTGTATTCCTGTGTGCCTGCCTGAGGGGTACACACAGTATTATGAGAAGGATTTGAGTTGACACAAGTCACAGTTGCTTCATCGCCGGTGTGGAGGAGGAGGAGGAGGAGATGAATTATTCAACCAGCCAGCTCTGCTCGGCTCTGACGTCTTGTTGTGTCTTATGGGGAGGTGAGGCGAGCCGGCAACAACAAGCAGCACCTCCTCACAAGGCGGCCGTCACATGACAGCCCCAGGATACAGCATCCAAGGAACCTCGATTTTCCCGAGGACAGGGCATCATTTCAGAGAGCAGCAGCAGAATAATAGCTCCCTCTCAAAATGACAGCCATCGCTGCGGCACACCATCACAGATTGCTGGTCTATCACTCCCCACACACAGGATGAAATGACAGCTATGCCCCGCTGATAGCAAGGCATCTCAGCCTGAGTAGGTGTTCCTTCTGGCTTAGCCCGGCTTTGATGTTATTATACCACAGCGCTGCAATATCCAGCTCCGAGATTCACTACCTGCTGCCGTGGTGATCGCATAAAGCTCAGTATTTGTGAAGAAAATGGAAAGCTGCAAAAGTAAGAAACGGGAATGCTTCATCTATCCTGTAACACCCCCCCCCCCCTCCTGTCAAGCAGAAATTGCATTATTTAAGAGCAAATGTAGGACATGAGTATTATCCAAACAGAGCCAGCAACAGTCCCTGCGCTCAGCTGGAGAATTACATGTCGCAAATGTAAAAAACAGAAGGAATTAAGAGTGTTTCTGCTTTTTTCTTTTGCCATTCAGCGAATGAGCAGCGAGTAATCAAAACTGTTTTCCCTTAAAGCAGGATTATTGTGTCTCACAGCTGCTGGGATCTAGCTGTTCTACCTCTGCAAACACAGGTTCCTGTTTACCAGCGGTGGAAGAAGTATTCAGATCATTTACTGAAGTAAAAGTACTAATGCCACTCGGTATCAGGCACTTCAACCGAATGCTTCTTAGGTCCTTTTCAAGATCTTTTTTATTAACCAAACAAATCATCTTTTTTCTCATTCGTGCGTCACAGGTTAATATAAAGGTGGTCATGTGCAGAGGTAGGTTTTAGAGACAACAGGTTAAGTCCGAGGACAAAGTAAAAAGATGGTGCTAGGTTTAGTGGCTGGTTTAAAGATTTGTAACATCAGAAATGTGAACTTTCACACAGAAGAGCTTAAATCACACTGACAAAAAGACATTAAAATATGGATAAATTAAATTAGATGAAACGTTTGTGCCAATTAAGACCTCAGAAAGGCCATTTTAAGAGTATTTAATGACTTCTAAGACCGTATGTTTATAAAATTACACGAGTTCTTCATTCAAAACCTTAAGTAAACGTATTAAAGTATTATCAGCAAAATGTACTTAAAAGTATAAAAAGCTAATAACTGAATAGAAATCTCCCCGTCGGTGTTTGTCGATGTTCATGGTTTCATATTACTAATGCGTTTGCGTTCATGTTGCATTTTGCATGTTGCATTTTGCACGTTGCATGTGAGGTTGAGCTCATTTGAACTACTCTATAAACTGATGGCTACTTTAAAAGCAATGCAATGAGTCAGATTCTAGAAGATCATCACCTTTTCAGGAGCAGAAAATGGAATATCTGCAGAACTTGGCTCCTCTAAACTGGAATTACGGACTTTGAGAGAAAATAATAGCTTAAAAAAAACCCTAAAATTTGCTCCGTCCTTGACGTTTTACAGTTAGTTCGATGGTCAGTTCCAGATTTATTTATTTAGGCATTTATTGCTAAGTTGCTATTGTTAAGATAGTTAACTTGGGTGTCATTTATTTTCTTCCCCGAAACAGAGGGGTTGACATCGGCCGATTAATCGTCCTTGTCTCGCTTCAAACTATCGTCGTTCAAAAATCGGTCGACCTCTAAATTTCTACTTGACTGCAGTTTGAGTAACAGTACCTTCTCCACGGCTGCTGAAAGAAAAGGTCAATCAGTGTTTAAGAAAGAAAAAGAATGGTCACATGTTGTGGTGTAACTTAGTTGTTTATTTTAATTCCACAAATTTTTCAAAAAAATTACAAAATACTCAAATGAGAGAACACAGGACTCACAATTTTTCTTATTATTTCTACTTTTTGTTTACATTGTGTCATCCCATGGCGACTACTCATATATACAATAAGCTTCAAGATACCAGTATATATATAAATCTTAGCAGTCAGAATTTACATTCTGCTATTGCCGCTTTGAAACAAGAAGCTAAACCATTGACAACACTTAACATCAAAGGTTTTGGAGACACAAAAAGAGGGAGTAAAAGGCAAGGGAATCGTCAGGAAACGAGGCAAAGGATGATGAGGAGAGACAGAAATGGCAAGACAGAGTGACTGGGTTTCTTGTCAGGGCTTGAAGGACTTTTTTGGATTTTTAAAAAGGGAGGCAGGTGTTGGATAATGTTTTTTTTGTCTTTTTTTTAAAATGTTTTTCAAATGTAAATTATAGTGCTCCAAGGGAAGATATGGTCACTTTTAAATGCAAGTACAGTTTCTTCATTTGGTTAAAAAAAATAGCCACAGTTTTCAAAATGTCCATGACAGTCCAACAGTCTTAGTGCATGGAACAAATGCAGAACTCATGTCATGGCTGCTTTAAAAAAAACAAAAAAACAAAACAACAAACTTGGGCTCATGTGCACTGGTATGACAGGTCAACACTACTTGTAACAGTCAGTGGCACACAAACACACCTCTCCGCATCGGGAGGATGTGCGTATCCCTAAGGAACCAAGGCAAATGAAAACATCGTGAGAAAACACACACATACATAATCGTTGACCCTCTATCTTCTGGCCGTCACGGGTCGGCAGGCCCCCCTCTAGCGTCACAGTGAACATTATTACAGCCGAGTCGGAGGGTGACTCGGTCGGATATGGGCCCCGCAGCCGACGCCGGTGACCGAGCCAGGTGGATAAAACGGGACGCCGCGACACAATCCGCACCGACTTACAACCATTCACACGTTAAAACAATCCTAAAGTCCCGTCAGGCTCCTGTTCGAGTGAAGAAAGCTAAAAATCAGGTCCCGATATTCAGCATTTAAAAGAACTCATTCAGTTCGGCCGAATGCATTTCTAGAGTCCAAATTTTAAAAGTCATTAAAATCATCCTCTGCTTAAAAAAAATAAAGTATTTCTCCATTCCCTTGATTTAAATGCTGATTTTTATTTATTTATTTTTTTTTTTTAACGTAAAAACCAATCGAGTGGAGCTCAAGGATACTTTTTTTCAGTGCAAACCATTTTCGTGTTCAATCCATGGCTTCAGCGTGCACTCCACAAAAAGCCTCAGTGGCGACCGCGTCGCCTCTTCAAGTGTTTCAAATCATTTACTCAACACATCCGAGTTTACGCATTCGGACTACCTGGTGCATGTCGACGGTGTGATGATGAAGGATGAGGGCGTGACAGCTTCATGGTTTACAAAGTGTACATAGGACTAAATCTAACAAAGTGATGTCAGAGGAACGTCACAACTGAACTCTCTCAGAAACTGCTCGTATAATGCCATGGTGCTCCCCTCTGAAACAAGGGATAATGCTTCAAAACAATTATATTGGAGGTTGAAACGACTTAGTTTGGAGTCCACACCTAGTAATAATAATAATTATAATAATAATTATATGTTTATATATACTATTTACAGACTCAAAAACGCCATGCGGTAGCTTTTCTTAAAATTATGAAAAACCTCCAACAATGTATTAAAATAAATGTTGAATTTAAGATAGCACTTGTTATTTTTCCATAAACGGCCTGACCGGTCTTGTCTTTTTTTGTCGATAAGCACAGTGTCTTGTTCTAGCACCTACAAAAAAAAAAATAAATTAAAAAAAAATGTTTTAAAAATGTGGGAAGCTTGTCATGCAGGAGTCTTGAGGACGTTGTCACTACTGGCTATATACCAAAGAAAGTCTGGGAAAAATAATAATAACAATAAAAAAAAAAGTCCTTGAAAGGAAAAAAAAAAAAAGGAAAAAAAAGAAAGAGTTTCAGAATAATTCTCAGACGATCCACTTGGCCTCTTCCGTTCTTCAAAACTGAATGTGTTCAGAGGATCTTGGAGAGCCTCTTCAAGACCGTTTCTGTAACAACTTCCTGCGTCCTGCACCTGTTGGTCGATGCCTCCCTCGGTTGGTTACAGCTGCTTGTCGCTCTCCTTCTTCAGCCGGCTGCAACACAAACAACACCAGGCATTAATGCAGACCGTTTATGATGACTTACTGTACTACTGTTGAGGCATCTCAAAGGTAAATACGCCGCGTTTTTACTCAAATAACAATTAGAAGTCAAATAAAAGCTGCACTTTCAAATAAGGTGTAAAAGGAGATAATTCAGTCGATTCAGTCTGATGTCGTGTTACGTAACCGTTTCTCCCATAAGGCTGTACCTAGTACATTTCTACTGCTGTAGTGTAATAAATTCAACAATATAACCATGATATTTTCCACTGTTTGTTGTTCTGGGTTCTTCATTTAAAGCGACGGTGTCTGATTTCAGGTTTGCGTTCATGTCTGAGCCACACTGGAGTCTGTAGTAACGCACAAACGGCACAAATCACAATTTCAAGTGCCGCATGGGAACCTTACAAGTCAAAGAGTTTAGCAAAAAAAACCCCACAAACCTATGCACAAACCTGCGCCTGTTAACCTGCCTTTGGGCTTGTTTCACATTTTAGGACCCAACAATTAATTGGGAAATTCAATAATGAATAAAGACAATCATTAGCTGTTACCGGCTCTGTTTGTTATTTGAATGTCTGACCTGTAGTAGTCCTCCTGGCCTGGCAGCGGTCCTCCGTGCATGTGATGGTGTCCGTGGAGCCACTGCTGCTCCATGGCCAGCCTCTGGAGCTCAGCTGACTGGGCATGCATGGCCTGCAGCTGGTGGGCTGCGGACATGGGAGGTGGCAGTCCTCCCGGTAGGTCCCGCGGGTATGGAGTACCTGGAGGACAAACAAACGAAATATTTAATCAGGGAATATGGCAGAGATGATGAGAGATAGACTGGATGCGATGTTACGGTTAAGAGGAGTAGATTCTGGCCGAGAGCCTACCAAAAACTGGATGTCGCAGCATCTCGTGTTCGTGCGGCGGCTGGCCGAGGAGCGGGTTGGGGATGGCGCCGGGCGGGTAGGGGAAGCGGGCCAGGTGAGGTCCAGCTGCCAGGGGGTCGACTGCCAGCGGGTGGCCCCCCGAGCCTGGAGGACACACAAGACATTCACCACCACCTTCTGGGTGTCAGAGTCTTAGGTTCAGGGTACACTCATTTAAAGACAGTGTATCACACACAGTGCATGCTGCAGGCAACAGAGATACACACTTCATGTAATTCTACTCCTCTCAAGGTTGACCAAAGAGTGCAGGGACCATCTGCTGCCTCGATCACAACTTTAATGAGGATATCACATGGTTTGAGCCAGTTTCATATTTCAATACTGCACACGAGCCCAGATTACTTGGGTCAAATAAGATTAAAAGTTCAATTTAAACAGTAAATAATTTGCAGGCAAAACAGAGGTCCCCTGTGTTCACTCTTTACTGTGATGAGAGAAGTATTATAACTGGA
Organism: Coranthus polyacanthus; assembly: GCA_037367275.1. Classification (NCBI taxonomy): domain Eukaryota; kingdom Metazoa; phylum Chordata; class Actinopteri; order Kurtiformes; family Apogonidae; genus Coranthus; species Coranthus polyacanthus. The sequence continues at coordinate 25,783,407 of JAPQRN010000025.1, forward strand.
AACAATTACAGATATTATTTAGAGATAGACCGGTTATAGACCTAATGTCATTCTTTTTACAGCACATTCACTGAAGCTTCCTAACATTAACAGTGCATCCACTTTTTTGTCCATATTTCTACTAGAAGCAGCTTTTTGACTTGTCACCTTAAAATATAAATGCAAACTTCATCTCCAGCTGCTGCTGCGTTAACTGTGTCACAGAGCTGGCAGTGCTTTAGCTAGTAATCAAGAGTAATTACTTTCTTAGATCAAAAAATGTGACTCCTGTATGTGTTTTATCCATCATTACAATATTTTCACTGTTCGTCTTTCAAATATGGACTTAACTACAACTGGCCTGATAACCATTTCAGTAACAGAACAAACTCCATCTACATCTTCTGTGGAGCGCCTCAAGGTTTTATTATTGGTCCTTTTCTATTCTTCATTAAATTTGACACTGGTCTGTCTAAAAACCTTCTCCTTATCTTTGTGCTGATGGTCTTGTCAAAATGTTTAATTACACACTGTTTCTCAACAATAATCACACAATAAATCAAACAATCATGTAACATCAATATAAAACCAAAAACATGCACAATACGTCTATAAAAACACTGTAAAACATCTTTTTCGATGACGTAATAATAACTATAATGTCCAAATTTTGGAGAAAAGGTATAAAAAGTAATTTGATTTCTGTTTGTGCACAACAAAGGCTGATGTAAAAAGGTATTTCAGACCAAATTTTGCTCAAAATTTGCCACAATAAAATACATTTTAGAAATGTAAAAATATCTAATTTGCCAAAATTGAAAAAATAACAAAAACATGTTTATACTCATTGCAATATGCAATGATTTATTTTACAAATTAGAGTATTTTAAATGATATAAATGTACTGTACATCCAAATCATACAATATTTTGGACACAGTCTTTTAAAAGGACTGGTTGTATTGTGTAAACAGTCGTACAGCAGCACTTATGAATATAAGCAGGGCTTTCAAATACCTTGGTGCAGTGGGTCTTGCTGGTGGAGGTGGAGATGGGAGTGAATATGCGAGTGCTGGTGGTGGTGCGGCGTAACATTGAACATCTGCAGACGGGCGATGGGGTCATTGGCCACCGTGGCCATCCTCTCAGCATGGAGTCTCTCTGCAGCCAGCCTCTCTGGGTAGCTCATTTCAGGCCGCAGCTGGGGCCCAGCGAGCGCCAGCCGCTCACGCTCTAATGGATTCAGGCCCGGATGGAAGGAGGCGAAGGGGTGAGGGCCGGCCATGGGGGGCAACGTGATGGCGCCATGCCGGGCAAAGTGCTCCATGGGGTTTGTAGACGGGTGGAGTGTGTCCATTTCTGGAGGCTTGACCTCAAAACCAGGTTTCATTCTTTCCCTTAGCTCCCTCTCACGGATCTCCCTCTCGCGCATCTCCCGCTCTCGCAGCTCGCGCTCCCGCATGGCCGGGTCGGCGTTGTACAGGCTCGGCATGTGATAGGCCAGCAGCGGGTCTGCAGGGTTGAGCGACACGAAGAAGGGGTGGTTTCGATTGGTGGGGGACATGACGTGGGGTCGGGCGTACTCGCTGAGGGTGCGCAGGGCTGGCGTGTCGGGGCCGATGTATGGAGGCACAGCTGCGATGGTGGTGGGAGGACCGTCGAAGGGTGGACGCATGTGGGCAGGGCCGGCCATCTGAGGCTCGCCCATCCTGCCCTCATGAGAGGAACTGGGGGCTTTCTGCAGGCACAGAAATGAAATATTTAGTATAATTTAAGAAAACATTAAACCACTGCCAAATAGAAGAAGATAAACAAAACCACTCACCGCAGCTCGCTCTGCTTCCTTCTCCCGTTCCCGCTCTCGTTCTCTCTCCTTTTCCCTCTCCCTCTCTCGCTCCTTCTCTTCCCTTGCTTTCTGTTCTGCTTCTCTTTTGGCTTTCTCCAGAGCTTCCTCTCGTTTCTTGGCCAGTTTAGACAAAGGCAAGGGAGTGAAGTAGTAATCTGTCCTAGCACACGAGTTGTAACCCCGGTCCAAGTGCTTGTAGAACCTGCAGTCATAGAAGAGAAAGAACATTTAATTAGAATAACAACTTCGAAACTACCACCACAAAGTGCTTCACAGACAAGAACAAATAAAAGCAGCGAGGAGAACAGCCAAATACGTGAACACAGTCAAGGACTAAATGTCAAAACGGCTAAAATAATGGATAAAAGGGGGGCATAAAATAAGACAACTGAAAGACAAAATAACTGAGAAATTTAAGAAAAGGCTGAACAGAAAATGCCAATCTTGAGAGGTAACTTAAAAGAGGTCTAAAGTCTAGGTCTAGTCTAAATTCCAGGTAATCTAATTGAAAGGGATATCTGCAAAACTACTGTTAACCTCAGGCTTAAGTGGCAACGGGACCTGCATTAATACTACTATAATACTATATTTATATGACATTTCTGACAAATACTGCACGTTGAGCAGTAAGTCCATTATTCACAAGGAAACAAACTCTCACCCTCACGTTTTCACTCACATCTGGCTGAAATTAATCTCCCTGCTCTACATCCCTGATAACTCCACGCCATCAGCCACTCAGAGCTCAAGGCTAATTGTGGCCTCGAACGCCTGTTTTGTTGAGGACATTCGATTTATTGTGGACATCAAAGCCTTAAAAAAACCTGAAGGCAGGGACTTTGTTGTTACATGTGTTTGAAAGCTAATCAGCATCTCCATAAAAGACAATAAGCAGCTCAACATGTAACAGCTTGTGAGGTGTATTTTTCTTTTCTACGGCAGGGTTTATTATAGTTAGCTAAAACTAGCAGTGGAAAAAATAATTTCATGAACTGACAATAAAGATGAAAACAACAGAAACTACATAAAAACGACAAAGAACACACACTAGACAGAACTGCAGGTAAAATCAGCTTCATTTTCTCCCAATGTTAACAGTTCATGGTGTAAAAGAATAACATGGCTTTGCATTATATGGGACCTCTAATAAACAATGTTTTTGTAAATCATATTTGATGTCACACAGTCTTTCATCTTCATTTTCAGGATGAAAGACTTTCCTCATAATACATGAGAAATGACAAACTAACACTAAAAATAGTGAATATTTAAAACCTATAATAACTCTGTTTTAGCAGTGTTGGAAAACATACCGTGCTGATTGACTGGCGTGGCTGGGCGTATTGACAACAGTAGGCTCTGGGGATGGGCTTCTCTGTGGGGGCGGGGGGCTCTCTGGCTCTTCGGACTCGTCCAGAGGCTCCTCTTTGATGTGGACAGGTGGGAGCGCCGGACCGGGGCCGGCACACGTGACCGAGGCAGGGAGTGGCATGGAGATGGAGGAGGACGCTGCAGAGGAAGATGGAGGCTGTAAGCCCGGCATCGAGTTTGATGAAGATGGGGGAGGGCCAGTCGGAGGTAGAACTGTATTGAAAGGATGTGACGAGAATGGCGGTTGCGGCGGCCCGTTGGGGTGAGATGCAGCGGCGGAGGGTGGCAGAGGAGGAGCTGGTGGAGGCTGGTGGCTGGCTGACGGTGGGAGGCTTTGGGATTGGGTGAGGACTGGAGGTTGGGCTGGGGGAGGCTGAAGCTGCTGCCCTTGAGGCATGAGCTGCAGGGGAGGAGGGTGTGCTGATGGAGGATGGTGGGTGGATAGAGAGCTGAGGGGCTTGAGAGCTGGAGGTGGAGGCAGATTTGAAGGCATCTGTGGGAATGGAGGTGCTGACACATGAGGTGGGTGTTTGTGGGCCTGTGGGTTGGGGATCTGAGGGATCGGTGTGGTTGGTGGAGGTTTGATATGAGGCATGGACATCGGCGCAGGGGGCAGCGGTTGCTCTCTGGGGGGCTGGCCCCCGCTCTGAGAAGATGACTGGGACTGGGATGGAGGCGTGTGCGGCCTCTGCTGTGACTGACCAGAGATTGGTGGGGGCGGGACCTGAGACTGACCCACAGGGAAGCCCTGAGGCGGCATGGAGTGAGGGTGAGGCATGTGTGAGGGACCAGCTTGCAGTGGATGTGGCATGGGAGGCATGGGACCATGATGTGAGCTGGGTAATGACTGAGGTGGGCCCGGAGGACCAGGGGGCGGAGCCTGAGTCAGAGGTGAATGTGGAGAGGGAAGCCTTTGAGGATGGAGGGCTGCTCCTGACTGGATAAGAGACATGGGGCTGGCCTGGGGCATAGGCTGAGGAGGTAGTGAGGTGGAGGCTGCTGTGGGGGAGACTTGTGGAGGTTGTGAGGGGGCTGAGGTCGTGGGTGGAGGGGGTGCTGAGGAGGCAGCTGAGGTGCCAGGCTGACACTGGATGACTGGAGGATGCTGGCTCTGCAGGAGCTGCTGCTGCTGTGCAGAGGAGTCAGAGTCACTCTCATTGTCGCGGGGGCTCGGGATGCTGGGAGAGGAGCTCCGGTTGTCCTGGTCAATGTCTTTAGGATCGCTACTGAGCTCCTCATTGATGCTGCGCCCATCAGAGCTCTCTCCCTCTCCCTCGCCCTCCCCCTCGCATTCTGAAGGCGAGTCTGGCCGACTCAGTTCCTGAGGGACAAAGAAGAGAGAAGAATGAGCATCATAACAAGTTTATGTATTCCACTGAAACCAGGGTTTCTGCAGGTTTCAACTAGTTAAATTTATGAATTTTAAAATTCTTTACCCTTTATGTGTTTTCCAGAAACCCTGTAAAATACATTTGGCTGTGCAATACAAAGACCATAGACTCACCTGTGTCTTGGACTTTTTGGCGCTGGCCCTCTCGGGTTCTTCTGTGTCTGAAGCTCCCTTCTCTCTTTGCCGTTTGGCACTCTTCATAGGTGAAGGGGCCTCCTCTTTAATCTTCTGTAGAGCCAAGGCAGCAGAGCATTTAGGGTACATTTAAAACAGACGTTTGCAAAGAAAAACAAAGTTTCAAGAGTTAGTGCTGTGTTTACCTTGCTGGGCTTCTTCATGGAGTCTGTCTTGCTGTCTGTGCTGTCAGTACTCGCTGCGCTGGGTGAGGTACGTCCGCTGGAGCGCAAATCCTCGTTTGTAGGCGAGGCTCTGCCATCAGGACTGGCTGTCTGCTTCTTACGACCACTACGTAGCGTCGACATCTGTCCAGAGAAAACAGAATTAACATCAATCACGACCCAAGCTGGTCCAAGACAGAACATTTATGAAAACATTGCATGTGAAAGCTGTCCCTGTAGTACTAGTGAAGTTGTTGTACGTCGTGTTTTGTGCTGCCCCAAACAAATTGCCCCTAGTGGGATTAATAAAGTTGTTTTGTATTGTATTATGATGATAAGCTGGCTGGCTCTGTAGTCTGGTTCTGAGTTACTCCAGGGATAACTCTGAGGCTATGGATCCTGAAGGTGAAAACAGAGAGATAGATGGGTAGCAGGAGTGTATGCGCACCGAGCCTCGATTCCGTCGGGTCCTCATGCTATGCTTCCCGCTGAGTCCATCCTCTTCCTCTTTCACAGGTTTGAACATAAATGGCGGTGGGTCCACAGGCTTCTCGATGGGGGGCAGCTCACCGTACTTCTTGAAGTGAATGCGGCAGTCTGTGCACAGCAAGATGTTCTCCCGGCCCCCGTGGTGCCAGTCCTTGGAGGCTGAGGAAAGCCATTTACAGTTGTGAAATAACACCCTCGCACAGGTGGTGAGAAGCACAAAACAACAAACAGAAATGATCTTACTATTACAGTGATGAAGTGAAATCAAGACAATGTCCTTAACTAACAAAACTTATGCATCTTATGAGTTAAAATTGTAGTTTACTGCTAATGCTGAATTTAAGATTTAATAAGCTCTGCTGTATTTAATTTCTCAGTAATAAGGTCTATGTGGGTTAACACTATACAGTCAAAGTTATTAGCCACCCTAGTTGTGATGGCAGTAATGTATTGTCAGATGGGATCCTGGCACTGGGAGCCAGCTGTGTGGAGAGAGGAGAAGGATAATGAGGTAGAGAGAGTGAGTGAGCTCTAGGCTCATGGCTGATTTGATCAAATTAGTCTTGACATCTTCTGATGCCCATCTGTCACACAGCGCTGTGCTGTGCAGCCTCTCACTGATCCCAATCAGGACAGGAATAGCCAAGCAAGTCCGTATGATGAGTGTGAGTGCCTGTAAATGGAACATAACATCTTACTGGTAGTGAAACAGTGGCGGCAGGCGTAGCCCTTCAGTTCCTGTTCGCTGTCTTCACTGTCAAAGTCATCTTCGCTGGCAGAGCTGAGGTCCACTGGAAGAGAGAGGAGAGGCTTTACTTACACCACTTTGACACCAGAATGTATCAGACCGAGTCTCTTTGCTTCCTGCCTTTGAAGGGGTCAAATATACGTACAGAATTCGCTGGAGGGAGGACGTGAAGGAGTGTTGACAGGAGTGGAGGCAGTCCTTGTCTTGATGCGGCGGAAGACGGGCTGGCGGCGGTGTCTGCGATGGGCTCGACAACTGGCAGCTTCAGGGGTCTTCTTCCAATAATAGTAGAAGGTGATGAGCTCTCCCTGAAATGAACCATGAAACACATTCTGTTAAACAGGGAAAATAGAGCGCACAGATGTATTTTAATGAAGAGGAGGTTCTTCAGCATGTCTGGGTGCAAAAAGGTAAAAAAAGGTCAAGGCCAATAGTCCACTACTGTTCTTGTCCCACAATATTATTAAACCACAAACAAATCACAAATTCTGACCAATATTTTCATCCTTTTTTTCCACTGGTTAGGGTCGTAACCGACTATTACCATGGTAACAAAAGTCATAGTTGTAATTCATTAGTTGGTGCCAGTTGGTGGTTATTTTTTTACTTATGTAACAGTTACCATTTTAAATTCTTAGTCTAAGAGAAACAGTTCTAGCCTCCACCCCTTTTTATGGATCTATTCCAAAATATATGGGTGTTTGTCTTTGGACAATGTCGTTTCAAGAAAATCAGTGCAGTGGTTTTTGTGTAATCCTGCTGACGGATGGACAGATAAATGAGAGTGATCTCATAACTTCCTCCGTAAAGGCTGAGGTGAAGATCGAAAAAAATAAATAAAAACAGGAAGGACTACATGGGATACATATAGAGAAACAAAAATCGAAGAATCAAACTCCGACATGCATCAAACCTTCAGGCAGTTCAGTCACTGTTTTTGACTACCGGAGGAAGGCTTGACGCCAGAACAGGTTAGAGTTTGCTTATAGCGTGTTGTTTATGCTCACTCTCGAGTGCCTCTTTTCTGCTCCTCTAAAGCGCAAACAGCGCGCAACACTACCGTTAGCTAGCAACCAGTTTCCAACACAACAGGCTCCTAAAAAAACACCATGTAAGCGCATGAGCAAATGTTCCACAGAGTATCTTTAATATGCCTTGGAGTTTTCTTGGATTTTTTAACTGAAATATTATTGAAATACTGAAAGATCTGCGGTTAGGGTGAATACAAGGTGGAAAATAGATATTGGTAGTCAGTGCGGCATGTCACATTGAAAGGCCATAGAGTGGGTCACTCCATGCCAGGATTTGTAGCTGGCTGTGCATGTTTGTGCTGCGGCCTCGTCTGTCCCAGGATTAGGCGAGGAGGCTCACTGAATGCAGGGATATTAGGATCAGTGCAATGGTGGCTGCCTGGGTGGCAGGAGCTTGAATAGGAACAAAAGAACATGTCAGGCAGAGCTTTGGCGCTACAAATAGGGAGTGAAATGGCTCCTCGCCCCTTCACTGGAAGAGTCAATTGAACTTTAATCAAACATTCGGAGGGGCGCGCTTGCCAGTGAGCGAGGCGGATAAATCCAGTGTACAAAAGGCCGCCAGGAAATCAATACCCAACTGAAACATTAACACATGCAATCATGGATCAGAAAGCACTTTGCTGAGGCTGCCGGTGCATATTAACTGCTGCTTTCCGGCCACACTCATAATACACAAACCTTGAAAATTGGCGACAGGAGTCAGGGACAATTATATTGTTTCCTGTAGAGCTTTGCCTTTTTTTTTGCTCACCAAGAACTCTCACTTGTTAGCAGTCTTCCACCAGTTCTATAACATATTCATGAAGGTGTGAAGTGAATGCTGGGTGAGCAGTAAGTCACCTGTAATCTTTAAAGCCCAGAGGGCAGACATCTACTGCCTAAAGTCAGTTAAACTGCTGTTCAACAAAGCTCCCAGGGTTTAATGGCTATTGATTGTTTTCCTTGTCTGCCTCAGCTGAGAAACTTAACATAAATTAGTCAGCGCAATGCTCTCTCAAATGCATTAACAGCTTTTCGGTAACAGCTTAACATCTGAGGCCCAAAACAAGCAATGTCAGGGAACTTTTGAACATTTTGAATATTTAAAGCGCGCACAAAAGACTCCTCCCACTCAAGACAGAATGTGGGATCCTACTACATATTCATCGATTCCCATTTTCACAAACAAATATAACAAATGGGCAACGGTAAAGGTAGTTTTCATGTAGTCCCTATCTTAAGAAAAGTGAGACTACTTCTGGGTAGTTGGTTCCTCGTCAGCTGGTCTGAAAACACAGGACTGGCCAGAGGTTGTCCCCTTATCGCTTCAACAAGTTGTGTCAATATCTGACATTAAGGAACAACTTAAGTCTTTTTCAATCACAGCTTTGATTGGCAGAAAATGCTTGACTCAGTGGGCTTAGGCGAGTTTAATGAGATTTCCCTTCATGTGGCTCTTAGGGGAAATTCATATCTACGAGTGCCTGTAGGACTTCATCTTATCAGGCAGAGCAGCACAGGGAACATTCACCGAGGGTGTTCAATGAAACCTTCTCACATTTCAGGAAAGATTAAGGTGTTTCTGTGTGTTATGGTAAAGCCATTGCTCCTGTGGAAAACTGTCCCAACCCCACAGCTTGTGCTTAGTTTTTAAGACCCAAAGACTTCTGCAGATGAGCACATCTGGAGTTTTTGGATGGATTCCACATGCCTTACTGAGCAGGAGCAAAGAAAAAGCAGCAGGGCTCCTTAAAATACAAAAAACAGGGAGAAAAGGGAATGATCCACCTTCTAGCCGAGGAACATTTACAACCCCGAAAACAACCCTGGAATAACTTGTTGTCTTGACAAGAACAGAACAGCTAATGATTATTATCAAGTCTAAAAGCTCTATTATGTTGCCATGTGTTCCTGCATCTATTTCAGCTGGAAACTTCGCGTGTGCCTCCCTCTTCAGCCTGGCCGGCCGGATGGAAAAGCAGGGCGCAGGTGCTAACTGAGGGAAGGCAGGCGTCCTGATGTGAAATCTAATTGAAATGTGCAGATCAAAAGTGTTGAGCGGTGCCGAGCGCTGGCTTTGCTCTGTGCTTAATGACTGTTCTCAGCAGTGCCTCTCTGCCTCCTCGCTGCAGGCTGACAACTACACGTACTCAACAACAGCTTGGCAGACACAGGGAAAGGTCACCCTGCCTCTCCATCACTTACACTGTGTCAAGTACCATTATATTAGGCAGTGGCTAATGAAAACATTAACTTGGGCTTTTGAATGGGAGGTGCACTGATGAACTGCTGCAGCCACAGGTAAATCGACACAGTAAACACAATAAAGAGCTTTAAAAAAGTTACTCCTGGCGAAGAATCAAAAAAGAAAAAATGAAACTAACTTCTTTCTGCTTTTGCTGTTTTATGATTCTTTAGTTCATTTGTTTCACCTTCATTGAACTTGCATGTATGTCTTCAACCTGTCAACTGTGCTGCTGCCTGTGCGTTCCTGGTTAAATAAAGGTTAAGTAAATGAAAAATTAAATGCAAATCTGTGTCAAAATGAGACCGACAGACTCTCCCAACCTCCCTGCCGTCAAATTTGGTTTTGAAGACACGTACGTCTGATTTCTCTGACTGTGTACTTCTCTCTAACTCGCTTTGTTATGCTGCTATGTGCCAACATCAACACTTTACTTTCTGTTTATCCTCCATGGTAGTGTTTGGTTTGTAGTTTGCATCTACAAATCCAGGCATCCAAGAAAAGTTAGCTTTTCCTCTTAAAACGAGGACAACGGTTCCACGCATTTCATATTTCTGAAACCATTCTCCGAAGTCTGGCACAAGACTACCTGATAGAAATCGAGACCAGTCCTGGCCTCAGAGCAATAATTTTCACCCGTCCACTAAATCACTGCACAGCAGTACAGAGTGTGCTGCCGCTCCACAGAACATGAGATAGTGACAACATAAGCTTGGTATTATAAGGCCTTTTAAAATGCCTCCATCTGCAGGAGCTTTCTGGCCGTTGGATTATCCGACAAGGAAAGGGCTTACCCTCCTATCACGACACTCCGGGCCTCAATTCCAGCTTTTGCTACTTAAAATGGTCGCCTGCATAAAACCACGTAAATATGAAATGGATGTGGAGCTCAAGACTATAAACAGTCATATTTCCTTTACATTAATGCAATCATCCATGGAGCAAAGAAATTACAATCCAGCTCATCAGTCAGTCGGAAATGGGACCATGACAAAGGAAATCTTAAGTTTTAGAATTAAGGACCTAAATATGTCTGTCATGTAACAAAAACTGTAATGTACCCAGAACTGGCAGCGAGTGTCTACTCAGATTTGTACTAATTCTTAGAACAAACAGTTCCTAATTTACATTTTAAAAGTTACATTTTTTGCAGTTTTCTCAAAGATAATGAAATACTAGGGTTTTGGTGCCTGAAACCTGGGACGTTTAGGGCAACAACTCAAACAAGAAAACTGTATTTATATCAACACATTTTCTCAAACAATGTGTTTTCAGTGAGCCAGTGCTGGCACATTAATGCATTTGTTTTGTACTTCGATCAGATTTTTACACTACTACACCATATTCTACACATATGTTTTTAATACAAAACAACAGGTGATAGACGAAAAAATGCTGTGTTTCACAAAAAGCAAATGACGGTCGCTGTAAATCATAAAAATAACTTAATTTAGCAAATGTAATTGGTTAATTTTCTATGTGTGTCTTATGCCATCTGTTCCTCTTGCTTATATACTGATATTGTTTATCCTGAATCCACTGTAGTATAGAAACTGCGTCGGAGTGCAGGATGAGGCTGAGTGGGAGTGCAGGATCCTCCAGTGGGCTCGGTGGTCCTGTGTGCACGGGCAGGGCTGAGGGCGAGGGCTAAACTCATGTATTTACACCCTCATCCCCTCTCAGGCCCAGGCCTGAACAGATGGTTTCTGTTTTTCCTGGCAGATTTGTGACAGAGCCACAAAAGGCCCCTGCTTTGACATGAAGCCAAACGGTTAAGGCCGTTACTGGCAAGAGCAGGAGAAGGAGGAGAGAACAGGGGAGAGCTGAGGAGGGGGAGGGAGACTCTGGAGGAGAGCTGAGAGGGAGAAATAAAGAGCCAGTGGAGGATAACAATGGACAATCATCAACCTGAAATCCAAACGCAGCCTTAAAAAAAAAAAATCTCTCAGCAAATAAAAACCGCTGTGAAAATCTGCTGCAGCCAGGAGAGCGGAGGCAGCATGTGACTTCTGGGTTCTGGTGGCTGATAGTGAGTTGTGTAAACATCCATTAGTGCAGCATGAACCTGCGCTCCTCCTGCTTCCTCCACAGTCTGCAGCCCGAGGTGGGAGGACTGCTCCCTGATTCATTTCAGGCAGACGAAGGGGAATGTGTTTCTCTGAGCTAAATCAAACCCCGGGTTTAATTATGTATGTGCTCGACCTCTGTGCCGCGTATTCTTCATCACGTACGACAGGTTGTACAGTGCATCGTTCCAGTGAGTGGTGCTTGACTTTTATATCATCCTTGTGCTTACTCGAACTGTAGGAGGTACCTTTGTAAACGCTTATGTGGTTTAGCAGGTCGGGGGCAAACTAGTACTTTCTTCGTTGAAAAAAGCAGCACGTTTAGTGACCTGAATTCTTTCAACATCTTAAACTGTACGTGGTTACACTCGACACTCTTCTCAGTGGCTCATGGGGGCGGGGTTATGGAGAAAATTCTAACTTGCTTGTAAAGCTTTGGGTTAATCTTGTTGTGGGGGCGCTAGAGGAACGGCAGTAGTAAGCAACTTCATATTTTCACAGCTCTTATTTTAGTTTCTAAAAAAAACACAAAAGACATTGTATCACGATCCGGGACCTTTAAAGGATACAAATTGACACCACGCCACTACTAGTTAGATAATACAGATTAAAATGATGCAAATACTAAAATATTCCTGTAACATTCCAGTATAATATCAAGTAAATATCAGGTAAAACAGAACCGCATTATAGCATAAAGTGACCTAATTAAAAAAACTTACATTTAATTGGTACTATTTCTTTAAAACAAATTCATGGCAGGTTTTTTATTCATCCAGTGTTCTTACAGCCAATCTACACTTGTCACGGTTTTTTGAGGTACAAAAGTGTAGATATGAGCCACATGTGTGTAGTCGGTTCAAAAATAGACGTACAGCTCACAGCGATGCCTTGAAGCCCCGGCAGACGACAGAGACTGAATAGTGAAAGGACCCTGGCTGGTGGAGCAGAGTGTATGTGAAAAGCAGTTAAATAGACAGCCATTCCCCGCTGCGCAGAGTCTTTCTGCTGTAGAATGACTGAATAAGCTCTGCTTTCACAGGTCAGGGATGCACATGCTGAAGAATCAGCACTCGTGTTTTTCCTGCTGTAAGCGCTTTTGCCAATGAAAGCAGATTGGATGGCAACAGTGCCTTTTTGCTGGAGGGTCGATCCTGCGTGTTCTGCTGATAAGCTACTCCCCAAAAACCACAACATGAAGCCGACCAAAGAACTCAATTACACAGAACGCTCCGGCTCTCTGTGCTCCATCTATTAGGCAAAAAAATAAATAAATAAATTTGCCTACGCTCGGGCACGCTAAATTGCCTGTGGTCTGCTAAAAGAACATCAATACACGCTGCTAAAGCTTCCATCAGCTGACAGCAATTTCACTGCCTAAACAAGTTATATCATTTACAAAACATGGAAGCCTTTCTGTCACTTCTGACAGCTGCCGCCAACTGGACCAGGCCCCTGTAGTTTGTAGCTGGTTTAATTAGTGTTTGAACCAAAGTATTTATAATCACACTCATCCCCAAGGATCTGGCCGCTGAGCTAAGGACATGGCAATGAATTCAATTTGACGTTTGTACAGATTGTACCAGGGCAAACATCTGCTGTGAGGTTGTGCTGAGAACACTGTTCTCCTGTAGGCCATCCTGTAAATGACAGGGCCTGGAGGGAGGGGGGGGGATGCTGCACATCACCTCCTAGTTGATCTAAGTGCCAACACAAACACAGCACTGTTTTAAAAATCAGCCCAGGTGACCTGTGGCCATATGTCCTGAGAAATATCATGACATGCTCTACAGCTTTTGTGCCCTCTACTGCTCTGCTGCCCACAAAAATAAAATGTTGACAATGAACACGAACCATAAAAGGCTCTCTGAACAAATATTATTAAGACTCCCGTGAAAACCTGACATTTAAAAGATAATTTTCAAATTATTGTTGCTACCCGTCAGGTTTTTACAATGAACATTCTGCCAATTATTTGCCACCTGAGGAAACTTGTTTGACTTGTGACGTCAACAAGAATGAAATACACACTGTTGTTTCACCTACTTTCTTACAAACCGACACTGCACCTTCCTACACAGGTCGACACGGCAGCACACAAACGTCTCCACGAATCAATTCGATGCTTTACTCTTTTTCTCTCCTGCCAGTGCAAGTAAAATGTATCATGACAACAAAAACAGGGCTTATTTTTAAATGACTTATGCTTACTTTCAATCGTGCTGTTTAACAACCACACCAACACTAACACACGAGCTGTTAACTATGTCAGCAGTGATAATTCTGCGTCAGTGTATGTACTTTAATATTTAAAAGCAGAGGGGAAACAGAGGAGTCATGAGAGAATAAACTACAGGAGGCGGAAGGAGACCCTCGAGGGAAAACTGAACTGAAAAACATATACCAGGCTTTTGTTCTGTGCTTACAAATTGTTTTACGTTGCTTCACTGAGTTTATTAGATTATGGCTGCTCTCTTCTACTACGAAAATGTTTTATTATCTATAAATATATAATAGAGATTTCGGAAAGTAAATAAATGACCTTTGTGTAAGCATAAAGTAAATAAATTCTGTTTATTTTCTTGCCTTATATAATTTGTTATTGAAGAAAAAGGCACAAGCTGTACTGCTTACAATTTCAGGCATGAGTTAATTTTGCATGTTTTTTTAGTCAGTGATGCATATTTTACGGTGTGCTTTCAACACATTAAAAACAAACTGGTGACTGAGTGAAGATAGCCTGGTCCTTAAAACGGTACAGACAAAGATATGTAAATATTATTTGCAAGTTCATATCTTACAGACATTTCATTTGCAAGTTAACGGCTGTTGTTGTTTTTCCCACCAATTAAACCGAATTGGTTTTTTTAAGCGCTCTAATTTGATTTAATTTTTACTGTCATTTCTTTCTTTGAGCTGCAAAAGATACAAATCTGTTGAGCAAATACTGTCTGTTGATACCCCCTGAAACCAAATTTTTATGAAAAACCCCCTCCAGTAAAAATATCAGGCGCAGAACTATCTGTGATCTGCTATTTCAGCATATTTAGCTGTTTAAACACTGGAAGCAGCGAGCTCATGTTCCATGACGTCCTTTCTGGAGTGAAGGAAATGGTGGCAGCAGAGCCAGTTGCAGACGGTCAGACGACACACCCACTTCCCCCTCTGGGCCTTTATGTGACTTTATATAAAGCATTCCTGAGTGCTAGTCAGGCCTGGTGTGTTTACACAGCGCTGGGTGCTTACCCTTGGCACTGGCAGTTCGAGCCGTGATGGCGCTTCGGGGGCAGCGCGGCTAATAGGAGCTAGCGGGAGGAAGAGTGAGAGGCAGACGCACTGTACTGGACCTCCAGAGCCCTGGATATCAGCCCAAGGGCTTTGTGCTGTGCGCTCCGGCTCAGCAGCAGCGGTAGCGGTGGTCAGGCCAGGACTCGGGGCAGGACATGACACAGAACACCCGTGTTTGTGAAAAGCAGCTCAGTTTTAGTTGCTTGGCTCTGCATTCGAGTATTATTACAGAAATTCGTATCTGTGAATGAAGATAACATCACTGAGATATCTTAGGATGATGTGCTCATCCGCAGACGTTTGAAAATGAAGTCTTGTAATGAAGTCTTGTAGCAAGAGTTCAATCTTAACCAAAGAGTTTTTTTTCTTTTTTGTGTGTGTGTGACAACCTGGGTTTTCAGTGTCTATATTGAGCTAACGCCCCAACTCACC
Organism: Coranthus polyacanthus; assembly: GCA_037367275.1. Classification (NCBI taxonomy): domain Eukaryota; kingdom Metazoa; phylum Chordata; class Actinopteri; order Kurtiformes; family Apogonidae; genus Coranthus; species Coranthus polyacanthus. The sequence continues at coordinate 25,798,611 of JAPQRN010000025.1, forward strand.
CGTCTCCCTCGGCCCCTTCTACCCTCCCCTTGCTCTCCTAGTCATTTTCTTCTCTTTTCATATGTTTAAAGGGCAGTTTATTTTCCATTTGCACGGGGAAAATTAATCTTTCTCTCCTCTGTGGTGGTGGCAGGCCTAGATCCTGGAGGAGGTCTATTACCTCTGCTGCCAAATAGACTCCCCCTCCAGGTTGAATTGCATTAATACCTCCTTTATAGCCAATCAACTGGACTAGTCATATATTTCAAAACCAGTAAAAATAATTGAAGAAACCTCTGTGAGGAAACTGTATTCACACACTTTAATCTCTTATTCAAGAGGTTCAAATTGGTTCTGAGGAATAAAAAATGTAGCACAAAGGAGGTGGCATTAAGGAGTTCTTGAGTAAAAATATTACATGATATGTAAAAATGTTTGAGAAGCTTGGCTGACATATCCTCAGCTCAGAGCAGACAAGGAAATGAAGCGGCGAGAAGTATGACAAACACCTTTGATTTTCCTTTGATGTCTGTGTCAGCACTATATCGGCACACTTCCAGCGGGAGCTGCCTCACAGAAACAGCAAGGTCTGCACTGCTTCATGAATCAAAAACGCATATCTGAGAATAATTTAACAGCTAAGTCAGACTTGTGGAGGACTTTGAAGCAACATGTACATGTACAACATGTTTCCCTTATCACAGTTGCACACACGTTAAAAATCTAAATGTCTGAGACTGTGTAGTTATGAGACAAAATGTAATAAAACACTGCGAGTCGGTCCAAAAAACATCAACATGTTTATGTGCTGCCCATGTTTTGTTTTCAACACACTGATCCCGTTTAATAAGTTTAACTGTTCCAATTAATGATTGTTAGGTTAGGATTTGACCTATTTGTACCATGACACAGGTTAGATTTACACACACAGAGAAAGGAGGGAAACTCTGACAACAAGAAAATCCATCTGCTTATGTACATAAATAACAGTTACAGTTCCTCAAAGTGAGACAAATATAAACCTACTTTGTCACCTTTAATTAAAGGTTTTGGTGGAAACTAGCAAATACTGAAACTAACGAGGAACAACAACTAGAGACAAAAAATAATTTAATCTCTTAAAACACTTAACATAGAATCAAATGTGTGATGTAAACCGAATCTGTTTCGCGATTGGTTTTGAAGGAAACTCACTCAACAAGGAGTAAATTAGAGTAATTCATGCTTCGTAAGATATAAAGTATATAGTAAAAAAACGATGATAATTAAATGTCTAGAATTATATGTGAATATAAATTTTATTTTGTGCTCAAGAATGACCGATTAAGCCTTTTAAAGAAAATAGCAAGTGATGCCATTGTTCTCTTTATTAACCACCATCACATGCAAAACGTAATTTTGTTGGATCGATTGGAAACTATTGCACTGTTTCCTACTTACTTTCTGAAAATGTTAAAGAAAATATCTAGTTTTAGTTGCTACTTTCACTGGTGGCACCTTTAATAAAAAGTGTGAAAATCAACACAAAGAATGCTGCAAAGCAGGGTCTGTACATCTGAGATGCACTGTAAACAACGTGGCTCACAGCACATTTGCTCGATTTGTTTACTACAACTTGTTTACTGCTAACAGCGGGTGCTAATTAATGTTCAGCATGCCACTTGTAAGGTTTCAGTGGCTGTGTGTAAACTCCATTTTTTGCCTTTTCTCTTCGCAGGTATAACAAGTGTGTGTGTTTTTTTTCCCAGACAGCCTGAAGTGAGGTCTGATAATACTGCAGCACAGTTGTTGGCAGGCAGCACTTACTTCTTATCAATAAGGCCTCAGGTTAAAAACCAGCCATGCTCAAAATATCACTGTAAAACGTTTTACTGCTGAAGCTTTCTTTAGTTACAAGAAAACCACATGTACCTTATTTTATAGCTTTAAATGCTATAAAACAAATGACGTGTTGAAAAAAGTTTTACAGCGCTTACGGAGACATAAATTATCTTACCGTTTCTTTGTTGGGCAGAAGCTCTTTCCGGATCCTGAAGAAGTTTTTGCCGAACTGTCTCAATCCTTTAATGAAGCGCTTCTGCAATTTTTCACAGAGGGAGAGAGAGAGAGAGAGAGAGAAAAAAAGACCAGTTAGTATCTGTGAAGTCAGCTAAACGGTGACCGCATAAAGTAACTGGCTAGCACCACGACAAAAAAATATTGTTTTCATTTTGCTAGTCTGTGGTTGGAGAGGTCTGATGTGTATCTAGAAACCTCTGTATCCGCTTAAACTCCGGAGCAAACACAGCCATGGCAGGGCAAAACGAGAAAGGAAATGACAAGTAAAGCAGGGTGAGACGCTGAGATTAGGCTTGTCTTTTCATGTGGAGAGAAAATACAACTAAACAAACACAGTCGAACACAAAAATATATGCAACAGACTCACGGAGGAACATGTTAATCGTACAAGAGAAAAGTCAAGAAAAGTGAAAACCAGAAGTTGAGAGTTGAAGGAATTGCCTCGCTGTGCATTGTGAACAGTTTCTATTTTTGTCTGTACAATCTGGCATTTATAAAAGCGTGAAAAAAACATGTAAAAAAAGGGGGAAAAAACTGACATAACAAACATACAGCAAATAATGAAAGGAGGGGAACAGCACAGTGACAGATTTTGCTACTTGGTAAGATCGGACCGAATCTGACATGAACTAAATGTGGACACGACACCTCACCTCACTGAGCACAAAAAACAAAATGAGAAAGGAATAAATACAAAAAAAGCAGAACAACCTAAATGTATTTCTTTTCCTTTAAGAGCCACAGACTGCGAGCCATAAAAAGCGGAGGCTGAAAACATTCATAACCAGCGAAGCAGACAACCAACAGATTTACTTTCTTGTTCCAGAGGCGAGCCCCGTTTGTCAGTGATCTCAGCCAACCGTTTCCACCAAGTAACTCCAGCAAAAAGCAGGGAAAAGTCCTCAGAGAACACGGCACAAATCTTTACGTCCAGACACAGGTAAAGGAAAAATTAGGGGGCAAATCCACAACGTCTCTGGCGATACATCGCTTTTTTCTCTTTTTTTTTTTACAAGCAAGAAATAGCTTGTCACTCTCTGCTCTTCCACTACAAAGGGGAAGGCTTTACATGTGATCTTTCTGCAAGAGAGCCTCTGGTTCGCAGCGGGCTGGAAAACCCGGAGTGGAGTCCTGGGCTCTGTGTTAGTGTCAGACATAGCGCTCATTTCAGCCTGTTCTCGATCCCTTATTACTGCACAAACAGGCTGAATGTCTCTCCCCCCGCGCAGGAAAACCCAGGCCACGACTTGTTGTTAACACAAGACCAAAACTGCCCATTTTCTTGAGAGGCAAATACAGCAATCCTCTGAATGTATTCAGAGCTCAAACTGAACTAGCTGCCAAACTGAGAGGGAAGGCAGGCTCATACAATTTGTGTAGAGAAAGGTCTTGGACATGGTGAAGGAGACATGTGAGATGCAAAACCAGACATGGACTCTGTCCTGTGTGTGAGGAGTTCATTTTCCATGCCATGTACAGTACGTTATGTAACCACAGATTGTTTACATACCCAGCTTTGGTGGGGAACAAAGGCCAAATTTACTGAAGTAACACAGCCAGCTGCAAAACACAGCCTTCTTTTAGGAGAAAAAAATAACAGGCCAAAAAAGAGAGACCTCTCTTAACAACAACGTGAATAGCTGTATTTATCCTCATTATGCAAACAAACTCAAGTTTCAAGTTTGAAGGTGTAATTGTGAGGAACAAAATACAAAAGTACACATCTACGTTCAACCAGTCTAAATAACTGAACGTAAGATGCCTGATCAAAAGCCAGATGTTAAACAGTTACGCCTCGCTGACAGTGTGACAGAAAGCCTGTATTATCAGTGACATAAAACAGCAGTTCATTTGCATTAATCAGGCTGAAAGTGCAGCGGTTGATTAGCCAGTAGATGGAGCCGTCTCCAACACAAGCGCTCCCACACACGCGACACAGTCTCCAGCCACTCGAGGGGTTAAGAGCAGATTACCAATTGGACTGTCAGTCAAACTTCTGCTGCTCTACATATAACCAGTGGAACGCCACTGCACAGAGTCAGAGGATAAACATTACAGGGTGTATTTGACAGGCGATGACAAAACTAGGTAAATATTCATGTGAAATATTACTTTTAGCAAATCTGTGTGGACAAACTGAGCAAAATATTTGAACAATCTTGAAACCCACTTGGTCCTCAGAATGAAATGTATTCTCTGTTTTTAATGGATCTACAACAGCCTAAAGGTGAGACTTCTGCGTCAATACCTGCTATGAGAAAAATGAATCAGACCTGCCCGTGCAGCCTATGTGTCTGTCCTAATTATGTCACCTTAATTATGTTCCCCAACTGTACTATTTACACAGTCTGTCCATCCGTCTCCACAGAGAGGCTGTGTGCACGCTCCCTTGCTCCCTCCTCCCTTCCGTTTTCTTTCTCTCGCTGGCTCCCCCTCCTCCTTCTCTACATGTCGGCTCCAGTTTAAGGCTCCATTTCAGCTGCCTGGGCTCACTGCTCTCCAGCCCAGCTAATAAATCATCCGCCAATCTGCTCCCTGAATCCTCTGCCCCTGCTCCGATTGCTCCAGCCCTCCGTTGCTAGGCAACACAACTGTGGAGGAGGGGCTGAGAGAGTCAGAGCGAGCGAGAGACGGGGAGAGAGAGGGAGAGGAAAGGGAGGAGGAGGGGGGAGGCTGGGTGGAAGTGCTACCAAATGGCCATCCGCTGTGCTGAAACAACAGGCTTCTCTCTCTGAGCGTGTTCCCGAGAGCTGGCACTTTCCCCCGCCCCAAGTTTCCCCTCTCTGCCTAACAGTGCACTATTGTGAAGCTGACAGAGGAGACGTATAAAAGGAGGAGGACAAGAACGAGAAAAAATTATTCAATAGGCTATTGTTGTGTGTGCGCACTTCCTGCTTGAGAGTTGATTATTGCAAGTTGTAAAACTGGTTAAGATAATGCGGACATATGCACAAAGATGGTATCGCGATGAAAAACAGAGCACAGACTCACACATAGAATATAATTCCTGCTAAATGTCATACTGTGAAAACACTGACGCAAGTCAAACGTTCAGACTCTCATGCTGTCGAGCAGCAAACAAAGCCACTTTCACTCAATATGGAGTCATTATACTTGACTCGTTGTTAAAGGCTGACCTTTACAAGCCTGATGTGTTTAAACTCAGACGGCCCGGGGACAATCAGCCAGCTATCCAAAACCAAAGGGAAAAAACACTGCTACGTCTGTCTGTTCTGAAATATCAGTTTGCAATGAGGTGACCACAGTTTGCAGAGGGGAAATCACAACATGCTTGAAGAACAAGAGGGTAAACCACATTGACATACTCTAGACAAGCCACATCCTCTTCAAAGTAATGGTACCTAAAGAGAAAAATCTATGTTTAGATGTGATAAAATCAATTATAATATTTATTCATTAAAATAATGAAAATAATCTGCCAGCCTTTGTCTGACAAAGTAACATCCTCTGCTTCCCTTGGCTTTCACAGACACAAAAGGTGACAGGAAATTCCAGCACACACCCATCCTGCCTGCTATTTAGTTACTAAACAATCCTAAAATGCATTGCTGGCACTGCACCACAATGATTATAAAACACACTGTTGACGCTAAACCTCTGTTGTAGCAATCACATTCTCTCCAAACCAGGACCACGGACATCAAACATCTCATCTAACTATGTTAATTTGTAATATTTTTGGTTAAAAACACTCACAAATGAACTCAAATTATGAATTAAGTGTACAGAAATAACAGGGTTGAGATGTCAAAAAGATGCGTATTGTGCCGCATCCTAATCTGCGTGAAAACACTAGAGGTACAAAGTGGTATTACCAGACAGGACAGTCTGGTAATACCACTTTGTACCTCTAGAGTCACTGTAGCTTCCACTCTGCCCCAGTCAAACATGAGAAGAAGAAGAAGAAAAAGAAGTAGTGCTACCCATAGGGCATATTTAACCTCTTGTCAATCATGTGGGAGGACACGCAGTCTCTGAGAGGAACAGTAAATGCAACAATGGCTGAATCTTTTACCAAGCGACCATTATCATCACCACCAGCTCCTGGCAAGTGACGGAAATGGAAACAAAACTAGATTTAAACTGATGGAGGCAGCTCTCAGTGAGTAAAGGAAAGAAGTTTGATGCTGAATTCACAACGTTTCTTCTAGAGTGGTAAATTGGTGATGCAGCGATAGCTTATAATTGTCAATTGTATAATGTTGTTAATGTGAGTGTTAATGTTTGCTAACATAGCTGATACACGTCTCAGACCAGTTATCAAACTGAGGGAATTTTATACACCAAAAAAACCCCCGCCATCTTGTTGGACAATTTAAAACAGATCTTTAGTGCAGCTAATAACACAAACCATAGAAAAATCATTCAAAACAGTGCTGATATATGGCTTTGCGGGGCTGTTTTCTTGCTAAAATTGAGCTAAGCAAGCTATAATGTAAACTATAGGCCGATGCATGTGAAGATTATGAGATAAGTGGCTCTCTGAGTTTTGTCAGTAGACACTGGTAAAACGCTGCCCCCCTCAGTTGATAGTCGAGTCTTAATCTTACAAATTGCCCCTTTAAAAAATGATCTATATTTTCTAGCAGGTGATATGGGGAGCCACGTTGTGTTTAATCTGCCTTTGGTGTTTTTGGCCTGGCAGGGTCTCTCAGGTTTGTAGGCTGGTGTTCTACCACTGGGGGGGCTGCTGCTCTGTCCTCTCCCTCCTCTTCCTCCCACCCATCTCAGTGCTGTCGGCGGCCCGCTCCGGTCATCCATCAGCTGAAGACACAGCCGAGATAAGCCGCGGCACAGTGCAGCTGGCTGAGGAATAGACCTCCCGCCCCACAGCAGTCATAGATCAGCCTCTCTGTCTCTGACATGGCGACACACAGCACGACTGCTGCTGCTGCTGATTGTTTATATGGCACCTCCTGTTGGCCAGTGCATTATTAGCACCAGTTATTTACTACAACATATGACAGCAACTTCAGCTAAGGAGGTTAATTCATTACATCAAATGTGCGACTACAAGAATGCCTCAGTGATTTTCACCAAGGCTGCAAGTATGATAAGAAGATGCTAAGCAATCCGATTTAGCTGCCGTAGGAAGCCTCGGACCTACACAACATAATATTACGGGCTGCAAAGGCAATGCATACATAATTTCTTGGTTGTATAACTGCGGCATCTTTATCTAACTAAAGAAATATTATTTGACAAGAAGGGAGTTACCATTGTAATGACTGTAAGGTCTGTGAGGCATACCTCTATTTCCTAATGTGCAACATGTGCAAGCATTTTAATCAAAAACATGCAGTACATCTGTACTTGCCCAGAAAGTGTCAGCAACGGCTGACACAGCCCAAAATTCAGTCAAACCTCACCAAAAACTGTTTATTTGTTAATAGTGTGCAACAGGATTGGTCTGAAAATGCACAAGTTGTCCCCTCTGTAAATAATCATATCCTGTCATCTAATTGCAACAAGTGGGCATTTAGATAGGACAGCTATTCAGAGTTGCAACATTAGTACATTTTTTGCACTGAGGCATCATTTATTGGCATCAGCTGGTGTGCCTTTTAAATGTAAAAGCTCTGTTCCTTGTTTAAAGGAGTTTATTTCTGCTGGCAGAGGAAGGGAAGCGTGTGTGACAAGCACGCATTGATTTGGCAACTGATAAAACATACACATAAAAAAGTGTCGTGGGATTGTCTCTCTCAGACTTCAGAAAAAGCAGAAGGCTGTTCAATGTGTGACTGTATGACATGTTTTTACCCACCCATAATAACAGATTATATCTTTTCTTTTTCATCTGTCTGCACACTCCTCGTCGCGGCACTTCTGCAGGTTTTAACAAGTAACATTTTAGACATTTGTAGAATTTTTAAGACTGTTTTGAATGCAATTTAAGACATCAAATTAATGTTAAGAGAAACCATTTTAACTTATTACGTTAAGAAGTAACTATTTTTTGGATGAGAGGAGATGTCAGCTGAATGTGCTCCAATAAATTCTGATCTGACTACATAGTTTGTATTAGTGCTGTTTGGTTCAATGCAAGTTTTCCCCAAAAACACACACGAGACCGCAGTAAATACAACTTTATAAAATTAGCTTTAACTTCATTAACATTCATTAACTTTAAGACCTGACCTAAAAACTGCTTTAAGACATTTTAAGGCTTAAAATTCAGATTATTGGATGTTAGACTTTTTAAGTAGCATTAGTTGAGTGTTGGTATTCTACCGACCCAAGGAAACCCTCTCTACAGATGACACTACTGTGTAGCAACATTAAACTGCATAGTAGATATTTCAAGTGAAATATTTATAGTTTGATATTTTATTTATTTAATCTGTAGTATATAGTTGTCATGTTGATGATGCATCAAACAGTATGAGTGGCACTCACATCAAGGGGATGGACTTTCATTTCAATTTCTAAAACATCTATGATTAATCTTACAGGGAGAGATCATTCAGGGACCGACTAGCTGTTACTAAGGTTCTGGAGTTTACTAAGTTTTGGTGCCAGTAAGAAAACAGCAAAAATTAAACAACAATTTTGGTCACTTCTTCCCAAACTGTTTTGAAATAGTTTACAAATGATAATCACAGTCATCTTGTCTTGGTGGTTCCTGAATGTGCATGGAAAGTTTAAATATTCTTCCAGGTTGGAGAGGAGGTCTGGTCTTGTGCTATGTGGCAGCAGCTGCAGGCGGAGAAAGGAGAGGTGGGGGGGGGGCAAGAGAAGTCAAAGGGGGGAGGGGAGAGTGACAAGTGACCCTGCAGACAGGCTGATTCTGTCATTTCAGCAGCACCCGCTGTCACTTTTATTCACATCTCTAAAAGAACAGAGGGAGGGGGTGAAAAAAGAGCAGGCAGGAATAATGAAGCTGGTCCTGGAGGGGACGAGATGCAGGAGAAGGAGAGCAGAGGCAGAGCAAAGGGTGATAAATAAATGAAGAGCAGCAGGACTGGTTTCTGTGAGTCTGTCAAGGTTGGGGCTACATTTACACCTGTCCCTCAAGGCTGTGGGGCTGAAAAGGCACAACTGGTTATCAAATCACTGGGAGCTGTGTCCTTGGCTGGCCAGAGTCAAGCTGCTGTCTCTCCAGGTTTTGGACAATGTGGAGCAGGTGTAGCATCAGATCGCCCCACTGACAGCCTCCACCCACAGACACAAAACATACTGACCAGAACATGGCTAACATTGTGTACTAGACTCCTTAAAGGCACCTCTACCTCAGTTACATGATACTACTGAATGTGACCGAACACCTCTGTGCACGGGTGCATGCATTAAAAAGCTTAGATTATGGGAAATATATTAAAAACATTCAGTGATAAATAAACAAACACACACACACATATATATGTATATAACATATAGAGCTATAATGCTATCACAGGGAGAATAATATCATGATATCAAAGTAAGCCTTATAAGCATATGTTTTAACTTTAACATTGCCTGTGTTCAATGACTAAGTTTACATGATCAAAATATTCCACTATTTGCCCTCAGTCTGAAAAAGATCATTTTTTCCACTAAGCTGTTTACATGGCTAATGAAAATTAATATTCCACTAATATTTCCGTTTACACGCCGCCGTGCGTACTCCAATTAACATACATCCTACGGCTATGCCCTTTAAATAGTCATTCCTATTTCATTCCTTTAACCACCTTCTTGGAAAAGGTCAGCGTTGCGATCTCTGCACATATCCAAAAACCTGTTGATATCCAAGTCTTTCATAATGTTTAAAAGTAGCAGCATTTCTCCTCCTAAACAGAAATGTGGGCTTTTCTTTTGGCCGTTCATCTCTACTGACTGCTGGCTATAGTTGGTTTGTTTGCCTATTTTGAAAAGCACTGAAGAATGCTCCCAAAAACCCAAATAATATCATGTCTTGATTGGAAAATCAGAATCAGGCCTGATTCAGAAAAAACAAACACAACATACTGTTTATATGACCCGTATCAAATTTGAATAATAGTGGAATATCGGTGTGCATCTAAATGTAGGCTTTAATTAAAGAATGTTTGCTTCTTAAAAAACTCAAAAGTGAACTACTGAAGGGATCACTTTATTGCCTAAATTGGATTATTTATGGTTTCTACTGTCGGGTCCCTACTTTGCTTCTTTGACAAGTGGTCTGCGGTAGACCTGCTGTGGTGGAATATGGCAAAATCTCCTCCCATCAACACGCCTGTACCTCGCTCTCATCATCTTCACACAGCAGTTTAGCCTGGCGCCAGCAAGCATGCATAAATAACTGGGAACTCATAACTGGTCCACAAAAGGAGGGCTGACTTGATTTGTTGTGATTCGCTGTGGTTCCGCCACGGGCTCTGGTTTTATTCAAATGTGCCCATCGTGTTCAATTACAAGATAAATACAGCCATTCATTTCCACTGGATCTGAGCTGCTGGATTCAAAGCTCGTCTGCTCAACAAAAGGCTGCCGAGCTTCAGCATTACCAAACAATATCAAAGTGGAAAAAAAGATAATTCACCCAGGAGGAGGAAAGACTAACACACAAAAAAAAATGTGGTGGTGGAGCCGCATGTTTTTCTAAGATCTACAGTCAGATCAGTCAGTGGTGTTATCTTTAAAAGGGAGTGGGTACACAAACATGCAGTGCAATGTGTCATAAAGCATCAAGGCCAAAGCCGCAGCTCTCAGTCGTTTTGACATGGTGTTATTCAGCGTTTTCATTCCCCTCCTACCCGTTCATGCTGCGGCGTTTGATCACAGAGAAAGGCTGCCATTTTCTGATTCCAGCCCTTCAACAGCTGTGGTGAAATTCACATCTAAATTCAAATGGAGGCTAGCATTACCAGCCCTCAATCTTTTTCCCCCTTTCCAGACTTCCACAGTAAAGATTTATTCTGTGGGTGATAAACAGGATGCAGCTGCTCTTGAGCCTTGGAGGAGCTGGAAACTGACGAGTGTTTTACTGATCTTTTCAGACTAGGCCAAGAGACAGAGGGACCTGTTTTAACTCTCTCAACAGCTCCCTCTAAAGACACAAAGCAAGCTCTGACAGCAGGTATCCACACCATAAACACAAAGCAAGCACAACTGTACAATACGCTGAAAAAACACTTGGGACAAACACATCTAATTGTTGTGCATGAACATTAAATATGTGTCCATTAAACTGTCATTTTTCAGGGTTTCTGCAGGTTAAGACTTTATAGACCACTATAAATACAGTTTAAGATCTATTTCACGTACGTTCTGGCAGAAAGTAAGATCTTGCCATATAGTATATACTATGACCAACACAGATCTAATGCCTTTATTCCCAAAGATCCTAATTTAAGAATCACTGCAAAAAAACAAGCCTACTAGAGAAAAACCTAATATTTTTTAAATGTATCCCAGTTGTCTTGTATTAAGCAAAAAATGGGGCCAATGCCAGTGGGGTAAGCAAATTTTGCTGGGCTAGATTTCTTAAAACTAGAATAAAAGTCCAGACACGGAAAAAAAAACCTATAAAAAAAGCCAAAATTGGAACAAGTTGTGCTTATTACGAGCAACAAAAAACACACTTGAGCAAGTGTGTTTCACTTTTAAAATAAGGAAAACAATCTTGTTCTTCAGCTGGGACATTATGCAAACTAATGTTTTCGCTTATTACTGGTTAAATCTAGAATCTTTATTAGCTGGAGTTAGATAAACTGTCTTAAGATGAGATAGATTTTATTTGAGAAAAAAAAACATACCTGACAAGATCAGCTTTCTTTTCAGAAAAAATATGACTCATTTCCCAGAGACAAGGCTTTGTTACTTTTTTTCTTTTTACAGTGATTTTCTTGCGCAGCCAGAGCCACATCACAATGACTTGACCTTGAAAGTAATGTTAACAGAAATCCTTTTTGTTCATTATTTCTGGAAATCATGTGCTAAGACATTAGCATCACATCGTGACACATTAGCTCTAATAAATTCTGACCGGGCTGCACAGTCGGCATTTTAGTTCAACGCATTTAAAAGTACAATGAACTGAATGCAACTTTATAAAAGTAATGTTAACTTCATAATCCAATCATGTTTTTAAGACCTGTCAAAATTCAAATTTCAATGGAGTTCAGACTTTTAGGGACCTGCAGAAACCCTGCATTGTATAATCGTGGTTTGTGCATTTCTAAATTAAATAGATGGTTCTCTTACCACTTCATCCTCAGACCAGCATTTCTCTATCAGTTTGGGTACAGGCTTCTTCACCAGGCGCTGGAGAGCTTTGCCTGCATCGTAGCTGCTCTCGTGAAGCTGAGGACAATGACAACAAAAACACCAGCTCACAATTCTGAATATAAAAAAAATAACGCTTGCAAACCCTAAAATGAAATGTATTTAGGCGCCCGCTTTTATCACATACAGTAGGTGCTTGAGGGACATTATGAGCTTCTGTGACACATTTATATTTATTGAGCTGATATGTAATGCAAACAGTGTCTGAGACTTCCACCTGAAACCTCAACCTCAGAGCAGATGTCAAAGGAAATGTCTCGCACACAACCTGCCTGGATATAAACAACACAAAGGCGATCGCTGAGCAGCTTTAAGCCTTGTGTCACATTCAATTGGGTGAAACAGGCAGCGCTGAGGCTCTTCTACTGAGAATAAACAAGCATTACTCATTGGAATTGCAAATGCAGAGGAAGGTCGAGAGACAATGACCTGCCCGCTATGTTAATTTTCCAGTTTATAGAGTCAGAATATAAATGCCCTGTTTATGATGATTCTAATCTCTTTCTTGTGCTTGATTCCTCAGTATTCATTGTCAGAGTGACAGACAAATCTCTCATTATACCTAATGTATTGTTAGCTTGCGAGGCTGGGTGTACTACAGGGGGCTACTCTACCGGCTCAGGAGCCTTATCATTGCCCACCACCGCGGAGCTCAAGCTTACTGTTGGATACCTGCGCTTCAAACTGGACATTTACAGTGAAATCAAAGTGATTTTTCTTCGATTGCGTCGACGCGACTTCTCGTGTTTGAAGTATTCCGGAGCAACTTACAGTGTTAAGTGCGTTTAGTGTAGTGTCATCTCGAGAGGCTGCTAGACACCCGTCTTCTGTTGAGCCTCCGTCACACATCCCTGCAAAGGCAGCCATGCTCCTGTGGGCACAACATGAATACAATGAACATTAAAAAGCATCTGACACTTCTATGCAAAGCTGTGAGGATTTTATCTAACTGACTTTAATGCCTTCAGATGACACGACAAGATGACAATAGATGACGACAACAACAAAGGACTTTTCACTTATTTTCAGGTACACTAGTTTAATTATACAGATAGAATACAAGTGCTGCCACTGCAGAATGTACATAATGCAATTTAATAACAGCTTCGAGAAACCAACAAAAATACCAATTATCAGTGCAGGTTTAGGAGAAAGGGTTTGTAAGCGATTGGAGTCCGATGTGTGATTATGACTCACTTGTGAGCAGTTTTTCTTTATTCGAACAGAGGGTGTTGTATGTTGTACAGACTGAAAAGCCCCTTGAGGTAAATGTGTGATCGGTGCTGTTGGACTAACTGACTTGACTTCTATATAGAAAGGTTTGTGCTTTTTTTTTTTTTTTTGTAGATCTGAATTGATATTAAGAACATTAAGAACACCAAACAGACACAAAATGCAATACTATTTCAGTGTACATTGTACTGGTACACTGTAAAGTACATATAACGGTTAAAAATAGACTTTGAGGGAATTTCTACAACACTGTCTGTCACACTGACGGCTGTGATTAATTACACCGCAGCCCCCGACTACAACATAGCATGTACGCTTGCTAACACGTATCACTTTCACTGCAACAACATCTGATGAAGAACTGATGAATGATTCCTTTCCATAATACCACATGTGGTGAAGTGTAACACTAATACCTATTACAGCACCACCGTGTAGAGTATGAGAACTTACAGAAATGAACAGTGACAGACTAATGACTAATTAAAGTGTGGTTACTAAAAAAATATTGACTTCTCGAATTAGGAAAGAGTGGATCTGTGATACGTCTTTACAATAAATACCTATTTCTACAATGTCTATACGTGGCGTTTTACAATAAATTCTGAATTCATGTAGCTGCACTCAGACATGGCCGTTTAGGGTTAAATACAGAGCTGCAAATTAACAATGTTTTTCACTGTCGATCTGGGTTAATTGATTAGCTGTTTGGATAATAAAATGTCTGAAATTAGCTATAAATGTTGATCATGTTGGTTTCCCCGAAGCCCAGGATGATGCCCTCAAATGTTTTGTTTGGTCAACAGTCCATGGATTTACTGTCATAGGGGAGTAAAGACACCAGAAAATATTCAAATTTAAGAGGATGGAATCAGAGAATTTAGTTTTCTTAAAAATTTCACATTCACTGATGATCAGAATAGTTGCTGATTAATTTAAAAGTTAACTTATTGATTAATCGTGGCAGCTCGTGTCTTTCTAATACACTTTATAACTTGCTTTTAGAGGCTGATATATAAACAAAGTGAGGATTGTTGCCTCCTCTTGAACAAGCAGCTTAGACCTCGCATCTGTCTAATGTCCTGCTAGGTCTGACTTACTACATTTTTCCCATCTCACCTTGCGGCTCTGAGGTACATGAGAAGGTCACAGTCGTTGACCCCTGGCATCCAGACCAGCTCCTCATTCTCGGTCACGGCCTGGCCACCAGGAGAGGGAAAAGGCTGCAGCTCTGGGAGCTTGGCCTAATTAGGTCCAGGGAGAAGGAGAGGGACAGATGGTGTCACACTACAAATAGCATGCAAGCTCGAAGAAAATCTCAGCTTTCAGCCCCCTGTCATCAAGTTTTCACTGTGAGGCGTGAGTGGTGGCAGTGGGGAATGGGGACAAGTTACAGTCACAACCGTTCAACATCTTAACTCAACACAAGCGGATCGCTTTCTGTCTTTAACGCAGGTTAGACAAACCAGACTGCGTGAAAATGTTTAGTTTTAAGTGGAGCATATTAAACAGGCTTGTACAAGTACATCCAGCTAGTACGGGTCCATGACAGCTCAGTCCTGCAGCTGCAAACATTACTGTAATAATCATGCAATGTCATGTATGTTAAGTGGGTCATACATTGAATTTATAGCATTCTGATTGTATTAGGCCTTAGAAATGTAAGAAAAAAAGCAGACTGAAAAAGAGAAATGGCAAGATATTATCACACTCATACATACTCCGGAAAAAATTAAGAGACCACTCCAAATTTTCAGACCTGAACGTCATTGAAAACCTCTGGAATGAACAGGAAGATGAATGATTATAAGCTGAGCTGCTTACATTTTTCGGTATAAAGCATCCAACAGTAAAGTGAGAGACTGCATGCCAGGACGCATGACAGCTGTGATTGAAAACCAGGGTCATTTCCCCACATATTGTTTTCTCTACTCTTCCTAAGTTAAAACATTGGTATGGTGTTAATATTAACCCGTTTTCTTTGCTTTACTCAAGGTCTGAAAACACTTTTAAAAAATGTTTAAATTACATTGACTTTGGAAGAAATGTCGGCAGCTTATACAATAAACCAAAATGTTTATTTTACTCCAACACATACCAATAAAGAGTAAAACTAGCAGTCTCTTCATTTTTTTCCAGAGCTGTATGTTGTTTAGGTGTGAATATTTTTAGTAACAAAGAAAGTTTTTATTGAAGATCTAGCTACATGTGTACACAAGCACTATGGCATCTTTTGTAAGAAAATAACTTCTTCCCAGTGTGGAAAGAAGTTTTGCCAGCACTGGAAAAATCTGTCTCAAGTCAACTTGTGGGTGATGCGTGCGATGCACCATGACTTACTTGGTGACTGGGGCCCACTCGGATTTCCCCTTGTGTGCTGTTTAGACGCCTGAAAAGACACAAAGAGAACAAGTGAAACAAAATATTTATTTGGCAAGACTTTAAAGCTAGCCGTCTGCATTGTGTCTCTTGAATGAGCGAAATAATTACATGATCCAAGAGTCAAAACTGTCTGAAGCTTCAATGCAAAGAAGAAAAGAGACATCAGGAACTACTCATGACCAGGACAAGATCAAATACAGAGACAGGGGACAGGAGCTCTGCCTATAAGGTAGAAATCTTCATATGCAATTCACGCGACATGCGCAGAGCTCGGTACCGCACGTCGATAACAGACAAATTACTTATCGAGTATCGGAAAATGTCTTGCCGTTTACACAAAATTTCAGCCCCTAAAGAGTAAATCTCATCAGTGTCAGTTCACGCACTGCTTTTATACATTTTCATTAATGATGTTATGTTAACAGACAACTTTAAGTCACGGTAAATAGGTACATTTTTTATGTTGTAAAGCTGCTTTGAGTGGTAAACTGCCAGAGTGCTGAAACATAAAACTAAAGCGCTGAAACACGCAGCTTAAGTTCAAATCCACTGTGGTAAATATGTTTAGAAACTGCTTTGAGGGTATAAAAATGCAGGAGAGCCGAAAAATAAAGCTTAAGATTTGTACTATAACGTGGATTGTAATTTTCATTTCGTTAAAATGGCAGGTTGGCATCGAAAAAAGGATTGTTTAGGAACTGATGTCGAAGCCAACGTATCAGTATTGGTACCGGCATTGAACATTTTTGAACAATACCCAGCACGATACCCAAGTAGTAGTGTTTTATTCTGAAAAACAAAAAAATGACTGGAGAGAGTATTCCTGCTCCTGCACGGCGAGCTGAGCAGAGCACATTTGCAGGCATGATATTGTGGATGCAGCAATAAAACAGAATCCCCTAAAAGAGGAGGGAGGGGAGGCGGGGGAGCTGGCTCTGGATATGCAGGGAGGAGGGTGAGAGCCTCTGAAACGGCTGCTGGTACAAATGTTGGTCGCCATAGCAACTGCAATTTAATAATAGTGTTCCGAACCTCCAGCTGCAGTGGATTAAAGAAAATGACAAGATGTTCCTTTTGAAAAGCCTTCCCCTCTGTTGCCTAGGTAACCGTGCCGATTTTCATACAGGCGAGTGTGGGGCGGCCCAGAATCTGTCACTGTGATTTGCACCCAGAGAAGCTCGCACTCCATCAACCAGACCTGGCGGAAACCTGAGAGGCCACAACCCTCTGGTGTCTTTACAGTCTTCCAACCGCAAAACCCTGCTACGGGTTCACGTTTGACCCGACTCCCCTTCTCCACAGACCTCCTCTCAGACAGGAGAGGGTGATTAGAGGGGGTAAGCCACACTGTTATGAACCGTGGCTGACAGGAGCAGTGGCACACGCGAGATCAGCACGGGCCAAAAAAACGAATTTCAGCTGCAGCGAATGACCCCGGGCCTGCCAGGATGCTCTGAGACGTGGCTGCTGCTGCTGCTGCTCCAGAAAATGGTGAAATACTTCATTAAGTTTTATTACAAACACTTGGCGGCAGATAAGTCAAACTAAATATAAAACCATCAAAATTTGGCAAGAACAAAGTGATAAATAGAGCTGATAAAATTAAAATGTGGTGCTTTCGTGCGTCATCAGGAAGATTATAAAGGTTCCATGACAGGATGTTCATAACATTCAGGTCCTAATTTCTAATTCAGGCATGTTTCTTGTGTTAATATTTAATGAGACTTTATACATAGTTAACATAGTTAGGACAAGCAAATAATTAATGATGCTTTTGGACTTTCATCCTACAGTATCCTGGATTTTACCAACACGTCAGCCAGACAATGGACAAACAAATACAGCACATTGTAACCACACACTGCACTGGAACTCGACAAAATGTAGCACATTTTCACTGCTTTACATAATAACGACTCTGTGGCAGTTCATAATACACAGCGTGAATGCAATATGTGATACATTTCACCACATTTTGAAATAAATTATTCCGCATTATGGTGGTTATTACAAAAAGGCCACAATTTTAGTATGAAAATGTAATAATAGTGTCTCAGGGCTCCCCGAAAATATTATCAGAAAGCTTCAAGTTAAAATGTAGCTGCTAGAGCTGATAATAGTGCAACGCCTGTATTTTGTAATAACCACTGCAATGTGTGATAATTTATACAAAATATGGGGAGATTTATGACATATTGTACTTATGAGTTGTGTTCATTGATAATGAAGTGAAACTTCATCACATTTTGGGAGTTATTACATAATGTAGTGTTTATACATAATGCATTGGTACATGTCTTCATAACAAATAATTAAAATCAATGGCCTTGCGTGCTTGTAACGAATACATTTCAGTCCAACAATAACTGAAATGTAAAATGTACTGAGTGTGGATCTGGTCTGTGTTCCTGCTGAGAAAAACTTCTACAGACGTGTTCCTAACAATGTGCAGCCAGCCAGGTCGACACCGCTTTTGGCAGGAGGCTGTAAGGATGACAAATGAGGACCTGTGCACCAGAATAAGAACAGCGTCTGAAGACAGCCATGTTTTACTCAGGCAAATCGTCAGAGCAGACGGCCGACATTCAGATGGAGTGCTGCGCCGGTCCTGAGAGAGGAGGAGGCAGAATACAAATGTACAGCAGCAGGAAGTTTCCATAAAGACTGCTGGTATATGTGAACAAAAAGAGCCTTCAGTAAAAGCTAGGTATACGTGAGCATGCGTTGAAACCGGGCCTTTATTAATATCTGTGAATTATCCTGCAGTAACACTCCTCGTCACAGTTCCATATCTCATACGAGCTATAAGTAAGAAGCTCGATTCTTTAAATGTCAGACACCTAATATGGATGAGCAATATTTTATTAAGCAGCATCTTGTCTATCTTTTGTGCCTAAACTAATAATTATGACCTGACTTCTGGTGATAATGTGCAATTTCTTTCTAATGAGCCGCTCAAAGCTTGTTGCCTGCACACAAAAAGAAACATACCCAATAGTTTAACACAACAAGTTCAGATGTAACTCAGCATTAGCCCACAATCCTGTCAAGTAATTACAGGCTTACTCATTAAACCCAAACAACAACGTGACAGTCTGGTCAACTGTGCGTGTGTCTGTGTCTGTGCGTGTGTGTAATCAAGGATAACCCCGCCCCCTCCATCAATTTCAGCCAATCACTGCAGCAGCCTGTGGCACACTGACATAATTGCAGCACGGCAAAAACAGACACAACTTCATGGCGTTTAAATACCACGACAGGCAGCGTGCACACACCAGAGCCGGTGGGAGACGCGAGGAGACGCTTTTGCTTTGTGTGTGCAGCCCAGCGCCGCTCCATACGCCATGTCACCTCGGTTGTAAACATGAGCGCACCGAGGCTACTGCAAAATGGAGTCTCCACGTCTTATAAACCACCGAATAACCACAGTGGATGCCCATTTATCTACGTTATTCTCGCGGAGCGCGTCGCGAACACTGTGCATTCGCCAGGACTGCAGTGTTATCATATTAATAAAGGCGTGCTGGTTTTGCGCAAACGCGTAACGGCGTGTGTCTGCAGTGACAGCCTGTATGTTCAATAGCATTCGGTTTTCGTGCTTCCAGACAAAAACCGCAGCCGGTAAACATAATGACAGTGATGCGGGCGGCTCGCGAACGTCACGCACTTTTGTCAGACAGCTGAAATGAGACCCACGAAAATAACACGAGAGCGCACAGTCGCGCAGCAACTAATAACGGTTAGAGAAAGCACGAGAATGAGATCGCACACCTACCTCCGGGGACTGAACAAATCGTCCATTTCTGACATCGAGCCCTAAGGTTGGGAGGTGACACTGTGTGTAAAATGCTCGTTGGAATAAACTCCCCTCTCCCACCTATTTCTAGGTGCTCAAAATGGAGAACCACGCATTCGCTCCGGAGAGGTATTCACTGAGCTTGTGCTGTGACCTCAGCCTGCACGTACAGCGTCGCAAGCTCGGCTCGCCTCTATATAGACACTACTGAGCATGTGCTGCGACCTCACACAAGCACACACACGCACAGAGACAGCCAGACACGCATGCAGGATACGGAATTCATCTCTCTTCGTATGTCTGCGCCATAATAAACAAGACTGAAATTGCAAGGCTGCAGACACCCCGCTCAGAATACCAAACGAGC
>JAPQRN010000025.1:25818794-25836747 GCA_037367275.1 Coranthus polyacanthus
GTAGGTAACGAGGCCAGTAGCAGCAGTGAGCTGTGCTATTGTTTGCTGGCAGTGTCTGGCAGGCCCGATAGTGGCTCCTGAGAGACTCCAGAGGGGCTGCACCTGTTTGCCTCTTGGCTAGGAGCCCCCAAATCCCTCCTCCTGCCCCCGCCTGCCACTCATGCTGCCGCGCCTCCTGGGATGGAAGGAGCGAGGGAAGGAGGGAGCACAGAGGAGTGGTGGAGAGCGGGGTTGCGTGTGGTGGAAGGGATAGCTGGAGGGCTTGGAGGCGTCCGGGACTAAGAGCAGAGATGTAGGCACAGAGAGAGAGAGAAAGCCAGCGAGAAGGAGAGAGAAGGAATACATTTTCGAAGTCCACTCTCCCACACCGGACAGACCATGCTTCTCTGGCGCTTTCTCTCTCATGTTTTGACTCACCACAGTCTCTTTCATTTTTATACTTTCCCTCACCTTTTCTCCTCTCTTCACTCTACAGACCCGTATCTGCTCCTCCTCTCTTCCCTATTAACTTTCATTCTCAGCCCTTCTTTCCTCCATTTTCCTCCCCCAGTGCTATTTCTTCTACTGTGTCTCTCGTCTCCTATTCCTCCTCTACTCCTTACATCCTTACCCTCCTCCTCCTCCTCCTCCTCCTCCTCCTCCTCGTCCTCCTCCTCCTCGTCCTCCTCTCATCTCTCTGTGATAGGACCATGTTAATCTGCACTGACCTCTTCAGGTCACATTAAAGGTCGCCCAGCTTCACTTCTAACCCCCCTAAGGCCACACTCTCCTCTTTATCCCTTCTTTTCTCCACATATTTCTGGCAACTTTTGAGCAAAATAAACATTTCATGCAAAACCTTTTCCCCATTAGTGTGACTTTAAAGTAGAAAACTTTGGCGAATGTGACTTGTGTCTTAAAGAGGTTACTTCAGTACAGACATACTAAGTTGAGATTATGATAGAGCTTTGGGGGATTTTTTTTAACTTTACATTTTATTCACAAAGAGCACACAAACTTGTGTTCTCTGCTTTGGAGGTTGAATGTCAGTCTTACAGATAACGTTCTTGTGGGTGCCAGTCACAGTGATGTTTTCTGAGCTGTAAAATAAGCCCTTTTTTCCTGAAAGCTTGTGAATTACATCAGCTTCTGATGAAAATGTTTTAAACAATATTTTGGGTAATATGATTAATGGAATCTTTGAGGAGCTGTTTATTAATGAGAAGCAGCTGGTCGCTGGTGCACAAATAAAGCTCAAAAGCGATTGTGTTGGAGTCCTAATTTGTTATGTCTGTACATTTTCTCAGGAAGATCTGCGCAGTAGAACTTAAAAATGTGCAAATGAACAAAACATGTAAATGGAAAAAGTCTGTACTACTTTAGCAACATATGGTGCATTTAGAGAAAATGGGGTGACTACATATAGTGGAAGCTAACGACAAACGCATAAAAAAGACGATTAAAAATGAAGTATGTGGTGTAAATAAATGAACAAGGAAAACACAAACAAACATGGAACAAAAGTCCAACGGGACTGCATATCTGGGCATATTGTGTGATTCGAAGAGCGCTCTGTACGTTATCCATCCTGCTGTAGCACTAAAATATCTACTGCATATCTACATCTAAAGTGCCTTCTTTTGATTTGTGCCTTCTTGTGCAGAACCGTGGGCGCTTGGCTGAGAAGCGCACCATCCCTCTACCCCCCAACCGGGTGCCAAAGAAGGAGCTGGCCTCCATCTTCAGCAGTGACGACAGTGAAGGCAGCGAGCGGGCCAGTGGGGACCATGCCCACATCAAACAGGAGGACGAGTTACATTTCAGTATCATGAGAAAGAGGTGAGGCCACCAAAACGCCACAGCCTCGATGTTTGACGTTTGGATTACATGGGTTACGGGACGTTTGTATACAAGATAACCATTAATATTCCAGACTTTGTATATTCTCTTATTTGGAACTTTTGTCGCTATTTACTCGACGCTGACACATATTGTCATAATTACGTGGGCTTTTATTGTGTCTCATAATTCGCATGTGTGTCGCGAAAATCTAAACAAAAAGAAAATGTCAGCCTAGCCTCGGAGGTGTCACTTTCTGTTCAAATACTGAGTAGTAACAAGCCAGCTGTTTTGTTTGCTTTTCTTCAGATCCTGTTTAAAAGCAAGGGGACACAGCTTAAAGAATAGTTCAGTTGTAGTTATATTAAAAGTGATTTTAGTGCAATTTTGAGGTGTTAAAGGCTCATTTTGAGATGCACAGACAAAGAGCCATGTTTTAAAAATACACTTACTGCTTTTGCTTTTCATCGTCTAATGGAGGATGTGTGCTGAGCTTTGAATGTGTTAATTGGTTTGATGGTTTGCGTTTTGTTGTTGCTGCCAAGTCTCAGCATATCTGTCTCGACTTGATATTGAAAGACTGAGTCACCTGAGTCACTACTGTCTGCTTCTTCCCAACTTGTGCTGTGCTCGGGGCGGTTTGAATGCGGAGCCTTCGTGTTATGTTATTGGGCTTTTAAAAAAAAAAAAAAGTATTAATAAAAGTAAATAACAACAAAAAAAAAAAGGAAAACATGAAGATGTCATTGTGAAATTAGACCGAATCGGAGAAAAGAAAATTCAGGAATTGTCGTTTGAGCCGCGCCGTTGTTAGATTTGAGAAGAAGTTGACTTCAGAAAATAATAACAAATCCATAAAAGATAAAAAAAACAAAAACAAAGAAACCAAACAAGTTGCATTTTAGCATGAAGCGACAAATGGCTGCTTGACTGATCGTCACAAGTTCAACACTAAGGGTTGGTGAATGCCATAAAAAAATGTGACTGTATTTACTAGAAAGCCGGTTTGGATGCACATGATTGAGCGCATCCTCAAACAAACACATCTACACACACCAGCAGGGTTGGACTGAAGTTACCTCATTGAGATGAGTCAAATGATGCGATACTGCATATGCCGCTGCACTTCTGTAGAAGTAAAAAAAAAAAGATTAGATTGTGATTAGAAATTAATTAGTACTGGGTGACATTTTCAATCTGGAGTAAACAACAGGATATTGTGATTTGTGTGATTCAGATATGAGACAGACTATAGACACATATAATGCTGTTCATTGATTAACCTCAGAAGTCCCAGCTGCATTATAAGCAGCTTGTGCAACCTCATTACAGGAGGGGATGTTTTTCATTTCTCGAGACTTGCGTGTGACACGGCGGACAGCACGGCAACTGTGAAGCTTTAAATGGATCCACTAACCTCGTTTAAGAGGGCTTCCCCTCCCCCTGACACTTGTGCCGCTGGCGTGTTAAGATGATAATGAATTTAAAGAACACTTATGACTAATATGTCAGGCTTTTACCCTTTGAAAGGCGACGGACTCGCTGGAGCCGCAGCTCCGGTCTGTCCTGGGCATCCGTCTCAGCCCTGCTTTATCCCCCAATGTGAGTCTGGATGAACGGGATAATGGGATGTCCAATCACGGAAATGTGATTTCCATTGACCGCAGCTTCGTAAGTGAGTCGTAGAAGGGTCTTAACAAATTGGATTTGGCCAATGGATGTGAAAAATACAGGGCCTCTGTATACATGTGTGAGTGTATCTGTGCTGTCTCATCCACACATCATCAGGACTGGCGGCAGCAACGCGTCACGCCCACTTGGTTGCTGTAACCTGCTCATTGTGACTGCAGTTTGAACTACACTAACTCAGAGAAACATCATTTATCCAACATTTTGTATCATAACATACTGTATTGCCTCACGCAGCAGATTCCATTCAGGTGGTATTACATTAGGAGACGCCGCAGGTTCTTATGTGCACGAGTAAAGACTAGATCGTTTTTGTTTTTTTTTTTAGTCCGGACGTTAAGAGGATTCACATGACAGTGGTCTTCGTAGCGCATCACCCTAAGCCGGACGTCTTCTCAAGTTCGCCATAATCTAGTCCATATTCCTTTAAACGCACTAATGTTAATAGTCACTGGCTTTACAGACATTAGTTTACTAGATGCTCTGTTAATCTGTGTCTGTTCTGCTGAATGAGCACCAAGCGTCTGGGCTGAGGCCGAAGTGTAGCCTCAACACCAACCAAATAATTATTTTCAAAACATCACAGTAGGATGCACTTTGAAGCTCCTTGGGGTGTCTGAGCCAATGTGTAATGTGACTGCTGAGAAGCACTTTTTCCAACTAAAAACTGGGAAAAAAATAAAGTTTTGTCATCACCTTGATATTGCCTTGGTGTTGATGCTGTGGGTTGTTTATATCTGACTCGATTCATTAACACTGATTTATGGATTTCATCTCGGGGACTAAATATTTGATGGTGGTAACTTAGGATTTTAGTGTCTTACTCAAGGGCAAAGGGAAGCCTACCTTAGTGTTTGTTCCACTTGGCCATAGATAACAAGGCTTTGATTGAAAAGTGCTGACTGAGAGTCTGGGTAATTACCCGGCAACCACGGTGGATTTTATAAGTTACACCCACTGACGTCTGCCTTTCAGCTGCACCCTGTAGAAATAACAATATTCTTACTTTTGTTAGACATTGTCTGATTTCTTCAATCATGCATGAGGCTAATTGCTTCATAAATAATTATGTGGCTCCATCTATAAAAGGAAAATGTATTTACGTATCAGACCATGTACATTAACGGACTGCAAAGCTTTACCTCAAAATGACGGAGCATTAAACACACAGAGCTGATTGTTTTTTATTGAACATACTCTGACAGTCTTCTCGTGAAGGTCATTTTGTCGTGCATGTTCACGCAGCAGGGTAGAGCTGATTGGAACCAGAAGCACAATGGATTCAACCAACACTGGTTTTTGACAGCAAAATTAAAGTAATTTTGGGTATATAGACCTGTTTTAAGTGTTGAATTTGTATCTGCTTGATTGAAGCAGTGTGAGCCTCGGTGCCTGATGAGAAGAAAACTCCTCCAGGTTCACCCTGAGAAAACGTGACAATACATTATGTAAAAACACTGCGTTATGTAGTAACTCAACAAGATGTAAGACATTTTCACTTCATAACCTATTAATGCGTTCTGTTCTCACGTTTTGTAATGAATTATTACATACATACGGTGGTTATTACTAACTTTAAGGAGCTTCAGCAGCTGCTTTTTGAATACGCTGAAGCTTTTTTATGGTCTTTTTGGAGAGACCTGTCTAAAGACCACTGCGGTAGCCAACCCTGCTCGAAATAAAAGCGCAAATGTGTTTTTCCAGACGTGAAGTCCCTGACTTTGGGTTTATGCGCAAGATAAATGTGCTAAAAAGCGGATCCTGTTACTGCTTTCATGTGGTTACATAGACTCAGATCACACTATAACGCTGGTCTAATTTGATACTCAGAAAGTTAAATTTAGCCCCGTTGTTAAAAATATGTGTACACAGGAAGACATCTGTTTCGGTTGGTAATTACAGAAAGCACCGTATTGTTACAACTTCATCACAAAAGTCCAGTTCCCACATTGTGCAATAACAGTATGTAACATGTTCGTTATGTGTAGGACTGTTTGTGAGCGATTGCAATTTGGAAAATGCACAGATTCCTCATTTAGAAATGCAACATACAAACTTGAACTAGCATAAAAAAACAAACAAAACAAATAAATGTTTTACACAGTACCTCTCTCTGCTCAGTGTCACTAAATCCAAACTATCACCATACAACAGAGGTTGTGTTTTCTGCAAGTGGATCACCCTACATCCTCCTAAACCTGGACCTTTAAAATGCAGCCTTTTGCACAGGCTGATGCTGCGATTACGATTGTGATTCGATTCACTGTACAGCCCTAATTAGACGAAAGGCTGTTCGGTGAATTCGGAGACGCACGGAAGAGGATAATACTCATAAACATGGGGAAGAAGCTGTTATTACCAAGTGTTTCCGTCTCAGATTTTTTTTCTCCTCATGTTGTAACTGCTTTATAGCAGCGTTTGCTCTTTTTGTCAATGTTGTCAATCTGAGCAATGCCACGGAAAGAAATAAAAGCTATATGTCCGTTGTATTTGACACTTTGTCCTCTGGCTTTATTGAACAACTGTGTCATTGCCTTATGCCAGTGCGGGGTCACGGACAGTGTGAAATTACTGGAAATGGCTCTCCCCTAAAGCACTAATTAGTGAGCTTGGAGGTTTTATAGCTTTCTGGAGGAGATTTCCGCTTCAAGAATTTTTGGCCTTGTTTACACTGGTTTTCCATGGCAACTGAGTCGCAGCAATTTTATACTTGATTGGGCGTTGGCTAGCAGCTAGAAGTTCATTGTTTCTACATTGAACAGTGTTTTGTCTATTAACTCCTTGTCAAAACACGGGATCAACAAAGAGATGGCCAGTCAGGTTTCAACAGTTCAACCTCGGATTTGGTGTTGGCTCGAAGCACGAGGTTCGTCAGTCTCACATGTAAAGAACACGCTGTTTACGTATTGACTTGGTCTGAACTGTTGCCTTTTTTTTTGGCACGGGTTATAGAAATATTACAGAATAGATTTAAATTAGGTTAATCCACATTCTCCTCGACAACGTTGAACAATTCTTTTGACAAAATGAGAAACGGTAGCTTGTATAAAAAAGAAAGTGCTGGTGAAGACCAGCAGCATCTAAATGCAACATGGCGGTCTTACTGTGTATTCTATTTCCATTGTGCTTTTTTTTTTTCCTCCCTTGGCTGCCTTATCGACCTCATGTCAGGCTGTACAGCGGAGGAACAACAAGGAGAATTGAAGCCCAAGTGGAGCCAGGCTACTCTTACTTATTTATGTATCTATTTCTGTATTTATTCATTACTCCCTCCCTCTGCTTGGTGGGCTCCAGGTTGTGGGCTGTTTTTTTGATCCAGCTGTGAGCAGCATGACAATTGTTTCTGTTATTTACAGTAATCAGACAAAACATAAAATGTATTGGGTCCATATTCCCGCTTTAGGCTTGATGTGTCCTAAAGCACGGATTTTTCCTTAATAAATGACTCGATTGTTTTTCCTGGTAGCTGCGCGTCTGTAAATGACTCTGCGGCAGAGATTCACAAAAGCAACATTTACCCATTTACTTTGACATACAAGCTCAAAACTGCAGAGTAACTGGCTGTTATTTCTGCTGCGTGACGGCCTGTTAGATCTAGCCGTATCGAGTGAAGATTTCCAAAGTTTATCATTGTTGTTGATATAAATGCATCACAATCCTTTTTTCGCCCATCGCCCAGCCCTAATTAGAGAAATTAGACATTTTCTCATCCAGCTTTTTTAACCAAATTTGTACCTCACGGTGCAGCAGTTACTAGTCAGTCAGTCAGTCATATTGCAATTATTGGGGACAATATTGAGATTCTGATTTTAGACTTCTTGCTTGGTTATCAAGCACAATGCGCAGATTAGCGATCGTTTTTTTTCTCCAACTCCAACTTAAACTAGTATAAAAACTTTTAAAACGCTGTTAACCCTCAGGACACCCTTTAAAAAAATCCTCTTAAGGCCCTTTTAGGTCACTGCATCATGTTTAAAAATATCAATGATGGTCAATGGAGCCACAGAGGGCTCCAGGAGGAACAATGCGAGGCTTTGGTCTAGACAGTGGAAATTTGTATTTTTTTTTTTCAGTGTTGATGTTGAAATTCTAAAATTCCTTCAAAAAATGAACATCTTCGCCAGATGTCATCATGTCCGCATAAAAACTGCCAAAATGTGACCAAAACTACAATTGAGAATCCCTAAAAGGGTCGCACGAGGACCTGAGGGTTAACATTGCACCTTTTACACAGTATATCGCTGCTCGGTGTTACTGAATCCAAAATATCACCATGCACACACTGGACCATTGTTGTGTGATTGTGTAATTGCACAGGCTAACATTGCGATTTGATTAATTGTGCAGCTCTACTTCGAACACTTCTTGACTGTTGCTGCGGGCCACATGTGCAGGTTGGACTGGGCTGTATGTGCAGGATGTTGTCTTTAGAGCCGACGAGGCTACACAGTAAACCCCACAAGCACCAGATGTTACACACCGCTTGTAATATGCCTCTCTCTCTCTCTCCCCTCTGTCTTTCTTGCTCTCGCCTTCTCATCCACTCCTCCTCCTTCACATCCCTGCCGTCTGTCTGTCAGCACTTTCCCAGTGGTAGTGTGAGACATGGCGTCAGGGTGCCTGGGCTGCCAACTTCTGCCAGCTCACACTGTGACCTCCAGCCCCGCCACCTTAGCTCCACGTGCCAATGCCACAGCAGGCCACTGCTGGGGTTTTACACCGAGGCAGCTCCTGTGCCAGGAGGAGTCTCTTCTTATGTTTGGGCTGTTTTGATGCGTAGCTCCTCCTACAGTAAAACAGCAGAGGGGGGACTGCGACATTTTCAAAGTGATCGTAAACTACAATTCATGTGTTTTTGTTGAAGACATGCTTCGATGACAGCGCGCAAAATAATTCTGGTATTTAAATACTTAGACTAGAAGTGACTACAGTTATTGTTAAATCCAAACTTTTATTTAAAGGAAACTAAAGGAAAGATTTTTTATGTTAATTGTTTGAGCAAACTGGTGAATTTAGTATTTTGGTATACTAAGTAACATAGACATGGTTTAAAGCATGATTGTATTCCCCAAATTCAGGTACTGAAAAAAAGTATTGTTTTCTATTAGGCCTGCACGCTCAAAATAGGAATATGGGGACATTAGAGTTGCAGGAGACGTTAGAATGTTTTGTTAAAAAGCCACCAGCAAATGCCTGCCATCACCCAATATAGCTCTGTATTGACGTCAGGAGCATCACCACAGTCTGGCCCAGCGTGACGGGACTTGAAACACGTCTTAAATTGCATTCATAATGGACTTAAAAAGTCTTAAATTTAACTTGTTAAAACCTGCAGAAACGACACCGATACCAGTAAGTTTCAAATAATAGCCAGCCCTAGTAGAAATGTAATTTCTTACACAGGCATTGTGATATTATCTCAGTAATGTTAGTATCCATGGCAGTCTTTATGTGTTAACACATATTAGTTATCTGTGTGTCTGGGTCAGTGTGTCTGTGCTGTGGTCGGGGATGAAGGGCCAGTATTGACCAGTGTAGGGATGAGCTGAGGATGAGATGATTGTCTCCGGCGTGCACCTGGGTGATAAGAAGGCGGCTCATGTCCTTCTTAGCTATCAGTCCTAACAGCCATTCTCTACGAGGCCTCCGTCCTTCCCAGCTAACCCCAGCCTTAGGAGCTCCTTAGGGAGCGCTGACTCAGGTGACTGGGTTTTAAACACCATCCCCACTCCCTCCTCCTCCACCTTCCAGGGCTTGAGTATGACCTTGCCTCCACCCAGAGATAGAGGAGGAGAGGAGGTGGACGAGGAGGGATGAGGGAGGGCAGAGGTGGGTGTGGATGGGGCTAGGCCCTCATTAGCCCGAGCCGAGGCGGGACAGCTCAGGAAAAGTGCACTAATTACCCCACTAACAATGTCCTTGCCGTTCATGGCTTAAAGCGGCCCGTTCGCCATGGGATAATAAGCCCATAACCTCCCTGAGAAGTTCAGGATGGCATTATCATGATCACTTTGAGTGATGGGCAGATTGTGGTGTTACAGTGCTACTACTGATGGATGGATTTGGCTGTAGTTTCTCACAGTGGAGTGTGGAGCTTCTGTGTTGTATATTTAGTTGGAGTCACTGGGTGACGCAGATACATTATTATATGGCTTAAAGCACAATTAAAAAACCTTCTCTGTATCTCATTTTCTTTTTGAAGAAAACCATCGGGCTTTCAGACTCAAGATAGCTACTAATTTTAGCAAGTTACATTCTAAAAAGGAGTCTGTCATTAGTCTGAAAAGTTTGCAGTCACAGTCCAATCAAGCGTCTCTTTGCTTAGCAACCGGTGGCGACTGTTTTGTCCGAGTCTGTCTTCTGAGTCATTGGTTCTCTGTGGCTGAAAGGTGACTGGTGAAGCCAGCATTAAGCCCTCCACGCTAACCTTCATCTTTTCTGTTAGCGTGTGGAAAACAGCTTGGCGACCGACAGCCTGACATTACAGCAGCAGCCTGTAATCATGGGACTGTAAAAACCCAAATCCAGCAGCCGCAAACAGTGTGGCCTCGTCATAGTGGTGGCAGCTAAGAACCATTCACCGCTTCTGTCCCATAAACTCTGCTTGCCGTGTCATACCAGACCCCCTTCATAGATGACTCTGCTTTCAATAAAGTTGCCAGTTAAACCTATAAACAAGATTCCCGCGGACACGAGAGGATGCTGATACCATCAAACGTGTGTATTATTGTTGATTTAGGCTTTTTTTGGTGTATTATATAATATTGTTAAAGTTCACATGAACTTTAACTGGATTCTGCGCCTTTTCATAACATGTATGCCATAGTCAATAAACATTAAATGTAAGTCAAAATGCAAGTAAAAAAGTAAATAACTTTTAATCGTGTCCCGATGTTACCACACAGTCTGTTCACCATTACTCTGTGACTACGCTCATAGTGAACGCCTGCTACTGCACCACTGCTCTGCTCCCCTCAAACACTAAGCACCTATTTCCCATCATTATGGCATTTAATGCGATCAGGATGGTAATCAGATTGTAAATAAAATACCTCCATGACACAGTTGTGTGGGTGCACTGGTGTGGGGAGGTTAGAAAGGCGACCGGCGGAGCATTTGGAAGGGCAGAGTGGCCTCAGCCAGATCTGGGTCTAATCTGTAAACCCTCCTGCTCCTCCTTTGGGCGCTGAAGGGCAGGACAGGGGGTTTGAGAGACTCTCGCCGGCTGTGTTGTTGTGAACTACCTCCTGTTGAAGTGTGTAGGCATGACAGCCGAAGCCCACTTTTTTTTAAATCACCAGTTTCAGATTTAATGCGTTGCATTTTTTTTAATATCACAATCATAATATGTAAACGAGCTGAGGGGTAAATCGATAGGATTTAAACCTATGTGTGCCGCTTGACACGAGATGTTCTCTGTCTCTTCACATTATTCAATTGCCATTTTCCTGTAAAACAGCCATAATCAGGTTTTAAGCTCCTAAACCACTTATGAGTTGTGAATATGTTCGTTAATACATCTTAGTGTAGAAGATGAGAAGGGATGAGACCCAAAAGTGCTGGATGCGGTAGTCTGTCAGAGTGTATTACACACCTCAGAGCTAATAGCCAGTTGACAGGACAGACACTTGTAGCTGCAGAGTCTGCGTGGAGGTATGCCCTTTAGAAACGACAGTGGTGTCTGCATGGAGGATTTCTGTTGTGAGTTCATTATTTGATATATCTGTTACATATTTGCTGGGGTTATTTTGTGGAATTGGGTTACTTTCAGGCTGATTTTCAGGTAAATGCGCTAAACATCGTCCTCTCCCTTGTGTGTATATTTGTGTGTGTTCCAGTCGTGACAGTGACCTCTCTACAATCATCTCCAATCTGCACCACACCAGACAGCACGGCATGCCCGAGGGCCAGTCAGCCTCTGACCACAACAGCAGCACCGGACACTCAGGTAGGCCCCCACTGATGTGTTAACGTTGTCAGAGTATAAGAACAGTGCAAGCAGAGTGTTATGTGTGTGCTTTCTTTCTCCGTTTTTTCATCCTTGCTGCTGTTCTGTCCCCTTTACATCACCTGTAACATATGTAATCATTCCATTACCCATTTAATTTACTCTAATTTGTGTGATTGAAGGAATTTAACATAAGCTTATTACTCATTCCTGAAGGTCGCTCTCAAGTTGATTACTTAATGTTCTTCCCACATTTCCTGCCGCACTCCAGGATTTTTGTTAAACCCCCTGTTTTAAATTACCTCTGAATAAATAGCTTTGTTTGCCATTAATCCAGTTTCATGTGAGCAGAAGAAACATGGTGTGTGTGCTAAGCTAAGAGCTTTTCGTACAGCTTACAGACAGAACACAGACAGCATTTAATCAGAGCTATTTGTCAAGTAGCTCGTATGAGGATATTGTGCAGCTATCAAAGACATATGGTAGTAAAACAGCCTCTGGATATTACTATTCAGCGTTCAATGTACTGTGGATGATTCTGCCACACTGGTTTAGTTGTAACTGATGTCATTACATATGTTT
This sequence comes from Coranthus polyacanthus, assembly GCA_037367275.1. Taxonomy (NCBI): domain Eukaryota; kingdom Metazoa; phylum Chordata; class Actinopteri; order Kurtiformes; family Apogonidae; genus Coranthus; species Coranthus polyacanthus. Next base: position 25,830,832 of record JAPQRN010000025.1, read on the forward strand.
GTGTGGCACTGTGTCCCCACTGTGTCGTACGTTTTCACTTTATTACAGAAAGTTGTTATGTGCTCAGGTGTCAGAATCACATTAAAGTCCTCAGTTTGGTACTACTGTGGGTGTCTCAACTTTAAAATTCAGCACTGTATTTGTCACTCTGTCTGTCAGTGTTTCTGGAACTTGCAGTGTATATAGATATATATATAGCATCATAATGTTTGTTTGTTTTCTCTGTAGACTTTCTCATGTGGCAGCCAGTTCTATGTAAATGAAAGTACATATTTCTTTACGCTACAGTACAAAGGTGACTTTTTCTTACAGGACAAATGTCTGTCTACGGTTATTTCTAGAAAATATCAACACCTTTTTAACATATACATTATCCCTAATTGCTATTTTATAACCATCCTTCCCCTCAGTCACTACGTTTACAGGCATACAGGCATAGGTTTACAACATACCTCAATTATTCAGAATATGATAATATTCCAAATTTTATACAGGTTGTGTAAACAGCATTTTCTGTCTGGATATGCCGAATTAGGCCTTATTCCAAATGTAGCATTTCTTTGCTTGAGACATGTGGGATATGTTGACGATATTCAGGTTTTAGGAGCATTCTTTATATACAACGCACTACAAATGCGTCTCGATTGGGGTTTTTACTACAGTTTATGCTCAGTTCCGTGCGTTGTACACAAACCAACTGGGCAACAGTTTGCAGGACAGGGGTGGAGATGGATGCCCAAAGAACAGCCCACATTTCTGATTGAAATGAGAAGCACACGTACTCTTAAACAGAATGAGAGACTTGGATATCAACAGGTTGTTGGATTGAGCAAATATCACAATGCCGACCTTTTCAAGAAGGTGTCCGAAGGAATGAAATATGAATATTTGAAAGGGCGAAGCCATAGGACGTACATTAATCGGCGTGCGCACGGCTGCACATAAAAGGGAATATTTTGTTCATGTAAACACAGATACTGTTGCCCGGGGTTCGACCCTGTCCCTTCTTATCCCATTAGCTGGAGGCACAGCAAGTGGCATAATCAGCCCAGACCCAACACCTCCATAGCCTCTCTCTGTGTGCTCATCTCCTCTGTCTGCCAGATTAATTGTCCATACGGTGGCTGTGATATCAGGCAGGGTGGGTGGAAGGTGGAGGGTATTAGACTGCTCAACATCCAGCCCAGCCAGTGTTTAAGATCCCAGTTTGGGACAGATTTGCACCAAAATACCAGTTAATCGGCTGCTAAACTTAATGGAGAAATCAGAGCCTTGAGTAGTCATAATAGAGGAAAACACAAAAGGATGAGTATGAATGGGGTGAAGAAGGAGAGGGTGGGCAGAGTGTGGCCTGAGCCAGAGGGGGTCCAAAACCCTAAAATCTGTCCGTTTGAGCATTAAAGGGAGATTTAACAGGCTGCGTAAGCAGCTCGCTCAGTGTCTGTAAACAAGTCCAATCCGATCAGCCACTGGCTCTAATTCTGTCTGCCAGTGAAATTAGACGCACACATTCACAAACACACAATTACACACTAATAAAACATAGTTATACAGATGCATGCCCACACAAAATCAACATTGGTTCAACTTTGCGTCCAAATGCATAGGTGGGTGTGATGTGTATAAAGTTTTAGAGCGGTGGATAATTTGACTTCTAGATGGATGAGGCGCTCAACACAGCTTGCAGTTTATGTTTTGAGTTTACTGCGTGCTCTCTGTCAACTCTCATATTTGACCTATCGTCCAAAAGAGTTTAACATTGAACAATGAGCAGTAGGAAGAAAAATAAAGCCCATATATTAAATACAGATGATTTAAATGAGAGGGAAATTAAGGAAAAGACAAAGAAGAGATGAAAACAGAGACAGATACGGTGATGGAAGAAACATTTGGAAACAGAGACAGAGGAAAGAGAGATGAATGAGTGCGGTGGCGGTATCAGGGGAGGGCAGGCGGCAGCTATGGCGGCGGACGGCTGTGTGTGTGCTTGTGTGTGTGCTTGTGTGTGTGCGTGCATGCGTGTGGGTCAGGAGGAAAGGGAAGCAGGCTTGCCGGGTCGTCTCTGCGCCGGAGTGGGCCGTTAATTAAATCTGAGGGACAGACAGGAGGGCTGCCTCCCTCCTTCCCTTCTCCTCTCCATCCCTCCCTTCCCTCCCTCATTCGCTCTCTCGCTCCCCAGCCGCTGGCTATTCGGAGGCTCTGTGAGAAGTGGAAGGAGGGAGGGAGAAGGAGGGAGAAGGAGGGAGGGAGGGAGGGAGCAGGGGCGCCGACGCTGAGAGTCTGGCTGCCTGTAGAGACTGTAAACCGTGGCTCTGCGGTCAGACCGGAGACTCAAACAGGCAGATAAGGTGTTTTTGGACCGCCACTCTCTCTCTCCTCTGCTCCCTGCTCTCAGACTCCCAGAGGCAGTTACAGCCTGTTGGTGTGTGTGTGTGTGTGTGTGTGTGTGTGTGTGTGTGGTTGGGGGATGTAGCAGTGGTTTTGGGCTTAAGCACATTTTTGTGTGTGTATTTGTGCATGTGCACCTTCCCCTGTGTGGTTTTAAATGCCTGGTTTTAGATGTTTGCTTGCGTGTGAATCTGGAGCCCAGCATGTTTGTGCAAGACACAAATGAGAATTGCTTTTAAAGTATTACCAGCCAGTTATTACATGATTAGCATAGAAAGGCAATTGTAAACAAAAGTGAATAGTCCAGGATTTTTGATTATTCTATTAGCTTTGTGGAAAAAGAAAAATCTGGGTAGTAAATATTTTAAAACATCCCACTGTGTAATAGGGATGTAATCATACTACCATAACGGAACAGTTTTTCAGGGTTCTTTTAATAAAAACGTGAAGAGTTTAAATTCACACATGACAAAAATAACACTTAATAAATAATAAAAATAAATAGTTTTTCTGTCAGGGCACTTAAAAGAAACAAAACAGAAGTTTCAAGATAGAAACTAGATTGTCTTTTATGACGCATCCACGCGCTGCTGCATTTATACTTTTTAAAAATAATTTTAATGTTTCTTATTAGGGGGTTGACATTTTACAATATTGCACACCAAAGTAACACAGACTTTTGAAGTAGAACTCTACTGTTTCGGTAACATTAGTGACTGAAATTCTGAAAATGCTGCCTGTGTAGAATCACCCAAACATTTTAATGATGCTTATAAAACTTTAATGGCCTTTAATAAGCTGTGAACTGAGCATTGTTTTGATAAGAATATTAATATGCATAATCTGACATGACCGGTTGCTTAGCAACAGTCACTGTAAGCGGAAGAAGACAGATGAATGCTGGGACGTCAGATTTGACTGAAAAAAGTAACACACTTAGGAACGGCAGAGGACACCGTATAACTATAAGTTTCAATTTACTTTTTAAATGTAAAGTGATGTAATGATGTTATGTTCATCTTAAAAACACTTGGATGATATGTGCATCTCTTTATATTTTGATGGATTTGTAAAATTGTTTAAAAAGACAAGTCAAGAGTAATGAGTAATCTAATAACATTAAAGATTTTTATACCAAACAAAGCACTGCAGTGTAGTTTTTTATGCGTCACATAGCCACATTTATTTATATGACTGTCACATGTTTTTCTGTTATTTACCTTAAATGCAGCCATATTTTAGACAGCGGATTACCCATTCTTGTCCTCTCTGCCCAGATCTGTTCCTTCTCTAGTTGTGCATCTTTTACCCCTTAATTCTTAATTTCTGCGTTCCTGTTAAAATGAGATCGAACAAGAGAAACAGAGGAACAGGGTCACTGTTTGTACATTTGCACATGCTGACAGTGGTGCATCCTCCCCTCAGCATGAGCAGAAGTGCCTCTCTACCCATCTCCATCACCCCCATCTCTGCACCCCCCCTCCCTCTCCGAGCTGCATCGGCCCGTAAGCCAATCAATGGCAGGGCTTTCAGGGCCGGCGGAGGCCCCGGCACACGGAGGGGGGATCAATAAGTTATTAGCACCATTCTGTCAGCTGTAATGTGGAGATTGATCGGGGGGCTGCGGCTGGCGGCCCACCCCACATCCCCGCCTGTCACTCCATCCCCCCTTCCCCCGCACAGCCCCACACCCGGCCTGATAAAGATGACAGATTAACGGAGTAAGAGAGGAATTAAGGAGTCTGGCTGTCTGAGCTGTCACCACGCTCCATGGGATGGAGAGAAGAGAGGAGGAGGACTAAAGTTTGAGGGAGGAGAGGAAATCAGAGAGTTAGAGAGGAAAAAAAAATGCTCCCCTGCCTGATGGTTAGCCCTGGCGGTGTCACATGAAAGAGAAGTGTTTTAGATCCTGATGTTTTCTCTTTCTTTATCTTTCCCTCTGTTCTCATCCCTCTGTCCTCACAGTGGGAGCAATGACAGATAAAGAGGAGGTTAACTTGTGAGAAGAAACTGAGGCAGAGTCTTGAAAATGTTGTGTTTAGCTTGACCTCTTAAAAGAGTCGACTGACTGACCAGAAAAACAATAACAGACGTGTATATCCTAGCAACTAGAGCTGTTTGCCCCTAATTATTGCACTCTTTGACAGTTCAAATTTATAGCCTTGAAGCTAAAATATGACTCCGTAACCACTAATTCCATAGCAATATTAACAATAAGGTGATAGGGAAAGGCCTGGGGTAGCAAACTTGACTGTAAGCCCTGTTAGTGGGAGTAAAAGGGTTAGCTAGCAGAGCTCAGGGTTCGGCATTAAAAAGGAGCGCTGGTGCTCTAAGAAGCCCCATTTAATTGGCTTTAAAAGCTTTCCGCCCTCAAATCTCTGGCCCTCGGGCACTCGCTCAGGAGACGCAGTGTCTTGAGTGAGGTCGGCTCAAGAGACAACTCAAGTGTGTGCGTGTGTTTGATCATGAGAGTCTCTGGGTGTGGGTGTAAGCTTGTGAATGTGTGTGTGTGTGTTTGGTAGAAGAGGAAGTTTAACTAATGGGGTTTCTCTCTCTCTTTGTTATTATACCTTTAATAGGATAGATGGAGACTTTTTAAAGGACCAGTGAAAGAGATGTACTGAACATTATTTGGAAATGAGAGAAGAAAAAGAATAAGCTCATAAACGAGACAGCAGAAACTGTGAAAGGCGTTTTATGTGTGTGTGTGTGTGTGTGTGTGTGTGTGTGTGTGTGTGTTTGTGTGTGTGTGTGTGTGTGTGTGTGTGTGTGTGTGTGTGTGTGTGTGTGCGTCCGTGCGTCCGTGCGTGCGTGCTGGTCCATTAACCCCCCTTCACCCCCCACCCACACTGTCTCTTTGGGGTGTTATAGGGAGTGGATCTCCTCAGGACCTGAGAGGCAACATCAAACACTGGATCATTAGTGAACCTCCTCCCTCTCTCTTTCTCTTTCTCTGTTGCTCTCTTTCTTTCTCGTTTGCTCGCTCACCCTTTCATCAACACCAGGCGTGCTGCTTCTTCTTCAGCAGCCCAACAAAATCCTCTGAGTCCTCTTTAAATCTTTCGCTTTCCTCTCACTGTCTATCTGTGTCTTGTTATAGAGAAGAAAGAACATAAGTTTGGGTGGTAGGTTAAAGGTTAAAGGCCAGACTGTACTTCAGCTTTACAACTCTGCTGTTGACTGTAGACCCGTCGCTAAGGTAACAACAATATCAGAAGTGGACACATGACAGAAATCGCCAAATGTTGTTTGCTTGCTACGAAATTATTTTTTTTATACCCCTGTTTATTGTTTCTCCATGCTGTTTACACATGCTGTGCAAATGATGAAAAATTGCTTTGTTGAAAAAGAGAGACAGAGGGAGAGAGGAACAATTCTCCTTGAGGGTGAACAAAAAAACACACCCCCATCCCTAAAAATATGCACATAGAAGTGAGAGAGAAAGTGATGGCGGAGTGTGTGTGTCTGTGTGTGTGTGTGTGTGTGTGTGTGTGGGGGGGGGGGCAAGGGATGCAGTTGCTGTTGTGG
>JAPQRN010000025.1:25844466-25856069 GCA_037367275.1 Coranthus polyacanthus
GAGTGTAGTGTGAGTACTGCAAATAGGCTCGTAGTAAGACTAGAGCTGGACAATATGGCCAAATATATATAAATAATTATTTCTTTCCGGTTTAAAGCCAGATTTTTGGTCTTGAGTGAAAGTTGAAGATACAAGTTACGGTCATTTGTAGTTTTAAACTATATGACAACAACAATGTACAAGACGAAACAAGGCTCATCAACAAACCTGCAGAATCTGATTTTATGATTTAGTGCTCATTTTACTCACTTTGATTTAATATTAATTTATTGAGTTCTTATTCGACAGACAAAAAAAACGGTGCAACAGATGATTATTCGTGGTTTTAAACTTTTTACTTTATGGTCAGAAGATGACAAGAGTAAAATTAAGTAAAATGACAAACCACTGAAACATTTTATCAGTGTTTTATCTGAGAATGTGAACAAAATAAACCCTCGAGAAAAAAAGAAAAATGTTTCCGACTATCACGATAAATAGAATTATAACCATATAAATATATCTCTGCAGTTGTAGTCTTGACCAGTCTTGAAATAAAGTCCCTCTTTGTCCAAAACGAGACAGGACTGAGTGAAAATGCGTCAGAGACCAAGACCTTCAAAGAGTCTCGAGTTCTGCAACACTATTGTTCACAGCTCCACCAAATAGTGATCAAACTTCTCACATGGATCCATTTCAGTAAATGTTCAGATCCTCCAATATCTCACAAAAGATGTGTGTATCAGAACTTTGTTTTTCTCCCATTAATCGTGCGACGAGGCCCCAGATTTACCTGGTGTCCCTGTTTATAAAACTGGACTTAAAGCACAGGCAGCTTCAACAGTAACAGGCTGCGACAACACTGATGATTCACTGTTAATAATATAACAAAGTCATATATAATAATATGAGTCAGAGGAACCAAACCAGTACAAATCAATGCTTATCTGTTTTTACTATTTTTATTGTATACCCTTCTTAAAACATCTTTAAATCAGAAAATAACAGTGTGAAAATAAAGCATCGAACCTGTGTATGGGTTTATTGTCGGATGCAAAATACATGTGGGTATATTACCAGCAAATATTGAAAACCTACAGCAAGGCTCATTCCTCATAAGCTGAATTTGAATCACATGATTGAAGGAATTAACCGTGCTTCGACTGGTTTTGACCCTCCTTCAGATGTCAGGAGATTATTTACGGCAGAGGGTCTAAAATCAGCAGAACAGCATACCTCAATATTTCAGGCTTGACAACAAGTCAGTGCTTCCGGTGTCTGAATAACAGCTGAAGAAGTGTAATTAAAGTGACGGGGCAGCACTAAATTAAAAGCATTTTCCAGAAGTTTGTGGTTTCTAACGTCGTTGTTAGTGCAGCTGTCAGTGGCGAGCACCCACCACCAGAGGGAACCAGAGACCCATCGCACGTAACCAGACCAGTTTGCGTTCATTCAGCGTTTGAATGACACATAGTGAGTGCTGAAAACAAAACAAAAAATATAAATAAAAAAAAAGTTGGAGGGAAAGTTGAGGTGTTTTTTTTCCCCCAGGCCATTGCAGAGTCCTGCTGTTTAGTGCATGCTTATTAGATGACTATCAATAGAAAATATAGGATTTTAGTGGGCAGCTCGAAACAAAACTTTCCAATATAACTAACAGTCGGCATCCAACCCTGCAAGGAAGGCTATCTCTCACTAAGTAACCTCCGGTGCATGATTATACTGTATATATTCTGATACCATTGTTTGTGGTTTGGGGGAAAAAAATGTTCTGTACCGCTGTATAATAGATCACATATGTAAGTATAGCTTAACTAATGCATGACTCACAATGAATTAATGCAATTACTGTTGCATACCATGAGCTGGCTTTACGTCATTACTCACTTTACACAGTTTAAGGAACGTGAATTCACTTCTTACTTCATACTGTAATTGATGCGTAATATTCTGAAAAGGTATGGCACCCCCAGGACCAAGGCTCTTAAAAACACATTAGCTTTGACCGAAGTTTGGAATATATTTTTACACACATTTCGACTTTATCCACCATCTTTTGTAATACAGTTGCAGAGTTTTATTAAGGATCTCCTCATAGCCTTTATGCAGGGGAGAAATTACAATGAGCCAAATTAACTGAATTTATATTTGTTGCACTGAATTTACAGCAAATCCATTACGTACAGGCTATAACGGTGTATCATAAGTATTGTCTCATGCATATGGTGCTTTTTTCTTACATTGGGTCATTCATCTGATGACCAATTTGATTTAAAGAACCTTTTTTTTATATATATATATAACATTGGAGTAGGTGGCGCACTGCTTTTCTTAAAGAGAGGCTGATGAAATAAGTGCATCTGAAATGAATGCTTGTGGAACCCAACGCACTGGGTGGCATATTAATTAATGTAACTGCGAATCACATTACTTAATCAATGATCTTCATTAAACATACTTAAGTATATGATTTGTACCCTTATTCTCAACTGTGTTCAGCAGGTTAAATGAGGAAAATGTTGAACTCAAGGGAAATCCAGTTGAAAATCAATACGAAAGCATTGTTTACTATTCAATTGTGCATGCATGTACTTAAAGGCTTGATTATTTTCTGAGGGAATGAGTGTATTTGGGAGACACTAGTGCTGATTTTTATTCATGGCAAACAAAATTTAACACGTTATTGCCTGATACTTTTACATAACTCTACTGCGTGCGCTCAGCATCAGCAGCAAATTCATGCAAACAGTTATTTTCCTCACAATTTCTTACATTATCCTCAACCCCTTGATCCTGTCGTGAGTGGAGTTTAAAGAGTTTAAAGTTTGTTTTTTAAAGAAACGAAAACACAATTTTAAGAGAAGATTTTATCGTGATGTTAAAAAAAGAAATGCGCAGTGTTGTACTTTCCTGTCTACTTTCTACTAAAATATATAATATAGTATGATTGAATGTACGCAGTGGGATAAGCTGAATACATTTTATTTGTGGCTCTGGACAACAGTATTTAGGCTCACATAACTCATCAATGTTTCTAGTAAGTGTTTAAGACAAGAATATTGGCACTTAAGGGGAAATATTTGAATTTGTAAAAGAATAAAGCTTAATAATGAGAACAGGCAGACCTATGATTTTGCCTTTACATTACACTTTTTTTTTTTTTTTTTGCTTTTACATGTTGCTGTTTTTTCATAGGACTTTATTGTGCATTATCGCAACACCGACATAAACCAACATAATAATAATATAATCACGTGTTTTACTGTGAAAACTACGGAAATGCACGTCCGTTAGTGAAAGAAAACAGCCAAGCTGCTAATTTCGCTATCATAAGTAAAAGTTAATTAAAGAAACAATGGCTTTATTAACTGTTGGTGCGATGCTTGTTAAGACCAGAAAACTACTTTGCTAACTCACTACTCACTATGTTAAAGGAGAAAATGGCTCTAAAGATGAAAAATTAGCATACATTTGCCGCTAGCATAATTGCTATCAAACTTACAACGCAACTAATAGGCTAATAATAACAACATGTCATTCATTTGTAGGAAAACGGTCTAGTAACTGAATTGTTAAAACTTATACATACGTATAAAAACACTTGGGTGTCATTTGGAGGCATTTTTGTCGAAGTTTTCAACAGGAAACACGGGGGAAGTTGCGTGAAGTAGCAGAACAGGTGAGCAGCTTTAGCTAACGCAGTTTTCACGTTTCCATCACATATTGCGCGGCAGCAAAACCACGAGTGATTGTCCAGCTGGTTCAACTTCATGGCTCCATGCCGGTTCTGGTTCCGGCTCTCAGAACCTTGGTTCTCACTGGCGAACCGGTCCGCGTTCACACCCGTTTGAAAGGCGGAACCAAAGTGGGGGGATAGAAGGGAGGGAGGACTTCTCGCTGTCCCTCTTTTTTTAATTTGTTAATTATTTGGCTCGGCACGCTACTTTCCCAGAAAGTTTCGATTCCGTTTTGATTCCCAGATGGACAGCAAACATTTCGTCTCCTCAGCAGAACACTTTCCAACTTTGTTGCTGATCTTCTTCTCCATCTCCTTCTCCTGTTTCCTGCTCGTCTCCACGGCAACTGTCAGTTGACGATGACGTCGCGGCACGCGGGGGAGAGCCACTTTATTTTGGTTCCGGCTGGGAACCAACTGTTCAGGTTCCGAACCACGGTTTTTCTTTTCAGTGTGAACACGCCGGTCGCTTCCAGATTGGGTTCGGGAACCGGAACTGACTTTTTCGTATTTGTACTGCACTGTCTGTTTCAGGTGAAGGTTGTGAGGTGAGATGATCGTTTCTTTCCACAAGATGGCGCTTTAACCCAATATGTTTGCAGGTTTGTTCGGAGCTTGATGAGCTGCAGTGTCGACTGAACCCACAAACATGCAAACCATTATTATAGTAGACGCTAGGTGGCGCTAGTGATTTATCATCCACAGAAATACCCTTTGGACAGTAGAATTGGGCAAAACTCTTAAGTACTTTGAAATATTCATGTTAATATTCATGCTGTTTATTTCATCAGTGTGCCTCATGATATGTTGTGGCAGTGCATTAATAAGTGAGATAGTTAATATTGGCTACGATTCAAGCTTGTGCACAGCTGAGTGTTGTGTTAATGGCGACAGGCTGCTAGTTTCAGCTGTCCTGCTCAAATTATGAAGCCTAAACATGATTTGAATTGATGAAATTCAGCTCAAGCCTAAAGCAGTTCACTTCATCCGATCGGTTCCTCCACTCCTCGTAGAGTGAAAGGAGTCTTCAATGTCAGTATGTTCACGAGGAAGAGGAAGAAGTGAAGCCATTACTTTACACACATTAAAATGTGTTTATAACCAAACAAATATCAGTCACCTGTCAAACCAAATTTACGCCTGAGAGGCACTCTTTACCGAGTCAGGAAACATCACTGCTACGCAACAGGACAGGATTATAGTAATTTCCACAAAGATTGGCCTGTAGGAGTGGGGTGGAATGTATGTATGTACGTGTGTGTGCGTTTTCTTGTTTATGAGGAGTGGGAGTCGTCATTGGCATTCATTATGATGAAGTCTTCACCCTTTCACCTCTCCCACAGTTGCTGTAAGCGTTGCACCCAGTCTGCACTGGTGCCAGTGGGAGGAAAGATCAACATCATACAGGACCCGAGAAGTCAAAACCCCGTACGTGTCTGAATCCAGATGGGTTTTCAGGTATATGTTTGTTTTTGTTTGTATCATTGTTGTAAAAGATGGTGGTTTCATTGTTCGCACATTGTGTATGAGATGCACCTAGACAAAAGTAATTCACTCTCATTCTGCAGTCCTTCATGAAGGTCACCAGACTGAGTTTTAGTTTAAACTCTTTTAGTGAGATCTTAATTAAATGGTATTGTCCCACTGGAGGCTGTAGTTAGTGGCACCGTTGAACCGAATTGTACCCAGAACCCAATTGAACCCCATTCATATGTCTTTGAAGTGGGACTTAATATTAGAAAGTGTGCTACTTTGGCAAAGGCCAGTCCGTTCATTGGATTCCTTTAGAGCTACAATAGCACATTTTTGAACAGCAGAAACAAGTTGTGAACAACGCATTGTCATATTATATCCTGTGTCACATTGGCAAGAATCTGAGGGTTCGATACAAATCATGATACATGGGTAACAATTCGAAATGTTGCAAAGAATTGCAATACTATAAGCAAGGTGATATATTGGGATTTTACCAAATAATTTTACCAGCTGCATGCTGCTGCTGAAAGCGATGAGAGTGGTGGCGAACCAAAACAGTTAACGGTTCAAAATGCAGCATTTCCACATTAAAATACCGTATCTAAAAACGCCTAGGCCTATGTTATATATTTCGTTGACTGGTGTACTTACACAGGGTTTTCCCTACTATTATAAGCCTTAGGTGCTGCACCCAAGCCGTTTTGGGCAGCACCTAAGCTAAATGAAAGTAGAACGAATGTGGAGAGCCTCAAAACCAATTCAAATGACTTTTACCACATCTATTGTTGTAAGTTGTAAGTCATTGGAAGGTTTCTGGGTGTTGTTTATTTATTATGTTCTCTAGCTTTTCCAAATCTTTGTACATAGATATGATAATAATAAGAATTATGTGAATTATGTGAACATTTTTCTTGCGGGAGGACCCCCAACCCCCCCTCAGCCATTCGTCTAACTCTTCCACAAACTTAGGAAAAGCACTACTATACACGCCTAAGGTTTATGAAAATCAAGGGAAAACCCTGTTACATTATATCACACCCTTCCAAAAATGTTCAAATTCAGAGAAATCTGTCATTTTATTCAGTGCACAATTCAGTTCTGATTTGTTTATATAGCGCCAAATGACAACAAAAACATCAGGCGCTTAACATAGAAAGGTCAAGACCTTACAGTATTATAGAGAAAAGCCAGTATATCCCCCACGAACAAGCACTTGGTGATGGCAGGAAGGAAAAACACCCTTTAACAGACAAACCCTCCGACAGCACCAGGCTCAGGTTGGGCGGCCGTCTGCCTCGACCGGTTGAGGTGAGCAGAAACGGTAGAAAGAAAAGAAACAACTAGAGAAATAACAAATACTGGGCAGGTTGGTGGGTCCAGCAACCCCACGTCGGAAACACTGAGAAAAGTACGCTGAGAGAATCACTATTGTTCCATACTTCATTATAATGAAATGACATAACATGAATATTCTTCCCTTAACGTAACGTGAAACCTTAAATACATTACCTCGTCTGTAATTTCTGTCATGTCAGATTCCATCAGCAATGGTGGTGAAAACTCCCACGATCACACGCTACTTCACCATGTCCTCAAACCACGTCTTTTGTTATTGTCCTGACTGAGAGACCCCGAAGCCGTGAGCTGCACCGCAAAAACGATGAGCTGAAAGTTGATACAAAGTTTTTTTGAAGCCAAGGGCAGATTCAGTGATAAATCTCTGTTGATTCATTACCAACGTTGGCCCTTTTTAGTGTTACACTGACTATGATTACATGCACAAAATATTCTGGTTCTGGCGCCCTTCTGAAAAAAGAAAAAGAAGAAATATTCCTAGTAAGCTGTTCACATGGCTAATGAAAATGAATATTCCACTAATATTCCTGTTCAGATGCAGCCGTGCATACTCAAAAATAGGATTATTATTAAGTTTTCCACTGATGGCAGGCTTGTTTGATTGTGCGAACACAGCCTCCCCCATTCGTTCCTTCAACCACATTCTCGAAAAAGGCCAGCGCTGTGATATTGCTCACATCCAAAAGCCTGATGTCCAAGTCTTTCATAATATTTAAAAGAAGGTGTGTTCCTCTTTTCAACCAGAAATATAGGCTTTTCTTTTTGGCATGTACATCCTGCCCCAAAACTGTTGGGGTCGAAACAGGTAGTTGGCTGGTTGGTTTGTGTACGACATGCAGAGCTGACTGTAAACAGAGAAGAGGCTGCATGGTGGAAACGGAGTTGAACATCGCAGCCCTGACTCATATCCTCAATGCGCTGTTTACATTTCTAAAAAAAAAAAAAAATGCAACGTGACGGTCTCGGCGAGCACCGACACACGCCCACCGATCTGAACGGCTCGTTCTAAGGTAACGAAGACACTAATTCTCATTTTCGTATCATTTTACGCCAATGAAAGCATAATTACGAATTTCATATTTCACTTCCGCAATTAGATCCTCCCTAAATTTTACACACTGGAACTCTAAATGTATTAACTTAAAGTAATACAGAAATATATTTGCTTGAATTAACTATTGGCTTTCTTATCCTGCTGAACTATACTGAAATGCAGAAGTTGTCTTTTTGGATTGTGTTGTATACATTGCTCTTGATGGGGCCCTGTGGTGCCTTGATCCACCGCAAACAAGAGAAATGTTGCCTTTAGCCGCACAATATCTCAAATAACCCCTGTAGAATAATGCAGACCCTGCAATAATATTGATCTTTTGTATAATATCTATGTTACAGACAGCTATTTTCTTTCACCTCAGGTAACCTGATAACTATTATTGTACTGTTGTTTCCCCAATTAGCTGAAATGGGCTGAGGATAATAATGTGTGCTTCTCTGGATCTGAGTTTTGTTTTTGTTTATATTTCGTGCTGTGTTTGTGCCCTGATGTAAGTTTGGCTGCTTTTATGTTAGTGTATGCATGTGGCTATACATTGTAGTGTGTGTGAACAAGTGTGTGCTTGTGAGTTCAGGGTGATGTTGGCTTCCTGAGGCTGATCACCACCCTCTTCCCAGCGTCTTGTTTCTGCCCGTCTCTCTGCCTGTGTGGAAGTTGTGTGGGCACCCTCTGGATTGCCTCACCGCCGAAGCATGCCGGACCCTGTTATCCAGCTATCCATCTGTGTTATTGATTTTTTTCCCTCTTTGTAGAGTTTCATCTTTCCTCCACTTTTCTGTAGAGCAATGGAGAGGGAGGGAGTGCGAGAGAGAGAGAGGAGGGGCAAGCAAGGGGGCAGAGCAGAGATCTGAGAGCTGGTGGTGGTGGTGGTGGGGTTGGAGGGATGGTGCGTTGGAGGAGCGGAGCAGCGGTGGGGCTTCAGAGGGTAGGGGTGTAAGAGGTTGGGGGGGGCACTCAGCCAGGACTATGGATAAGCAGAGTGAGAGAGGCACTCTTGAAGTGTTGAAGCTTTTTATTCTCTCTCTCTCTCTCTCTCTCTCTCACTCTCTCTCTCTCTCTCTCTCCGGTTCTCTCCATTCTCACGGGAACACCCCCCTCCTCCTTCCCTCCTTCCTCCTCCATCCTGCTCCAAGGCGCCCCTGGTACACACGCTCCACTCGCTGCCCCCCTCCTCCTCCTCCTCTCCCTCCTCCTCCTCTGCTTCCCGCTCCGTCCGCCTGCCTGCCGTCTCTCCTTCCCGGGGGGCTTGGGCAGTGCTGGCGGCGCAGCCGTGATTTGCAGGAGATTTGTCTAAGTGAGAAGCAATTAGTGCGGCTAAGCACCGCTAATGTATGCATGCTGAGGCCGCCGCGGCCCCCCCCCCCCCTGCTTGGCAGTGCCAGGGCCAGGCCAGGCCAGGCCAGGCCAGGCTGGGGCACTGCTGGCATATCCTCTGCCTGTCGCCCCTTTTCTCTTTTCATCTTGAGCCATCATCTTACTCTCATTCCCCTTCAGATGACCCAGTCCTCTCTGTTTTTATTAGCACTATAATTAGTTGACCAGTGGTGCTGATGTATATGTGGATATTTATCATAGCACCTAATGTAAGTTAGGACTGCATGATTGGATGGAAGTCATATTGTGACTATCATACTGTGGGCATTATTGCGATATGCGATTCAATCTACTTGCTTGGTTATCAAGGAAAATGCAGAAACATTCGGCTGCTGGTAATTTTGAAATGAGTATTTCTCAACTCAAGCATACAATCTTAACAGCATAAAAATACAAAAACTAAGATAACTTGGGCTTTCACTGTTACTCATTCATCATACTTTTCTTTGTGATGTTTAAGGTGCTGATATAAATTTGTCATGTTGCTGCGTGACTATGTTGTGTGGGTGTGGCTGAGCTTGAATCCAAAATATTATCTTTTAAAAGAGGTTGCATCTTTTTTGACTACCAGTTCAGGGTTGGCCTGTTCGTTAGCATCCGTTTCCATCTGGTCTGCACACCAGATAGTAATGTGACCATACACTGCATATGGTACGCTGCCTAAACGGAGACTGTTTGGTCATCTCTTTATTATGGGCATAGATAATGGTCGGCATTTTTTATTTAATTACATCGCAGTCTTATGTGGTTATATAACCGCCCCAGCTGGCATCACAATTACGGTTGGATTAATTGTGCAGCACTAATGCAAGTATTCAAATGCATGCAGCTATTGGTATTACTCTCAATTGAGTCTGGGGGCTTCTCCAAAAGGTGACCAGGTTGAATAAGCTTTTTAACTTCCACCGTATGAACTTCACTGATGCATATCACAGATTTCTGCCCCTTATCTTCTCCTACATATGTTTTCATTGTATATTTGAAGAAGCCTTCAGTGAGCACAGAAATTTATTAAGTCTGTGAGTGATGGTGAGAGGTAGCATAATTTGAGTGTAGTAATCCATCCACACACTAGAGTAGACACTCAGAAGCACACACACATCACAAACACATGCACACCAAAGTGGAACAGTGGTGGGTGGTAGGATTCCCTTTGAAACCTGCGGTGTGGAAAGGCTTGTTTGCAAACGGGCGTGCATGAGGGACGTTCTGCATGGTGCAACTCCCCAGCTACTTGAAGATGAACTTTGCCCTTTTCTACACGTTCCTTCTCTCTTGCTCCAACAAAAACAAGATTAAGTCTGCTCATCTTTACGCCGCTCTGACTGCTTTCCAATTGGGAGCCTACATGGTCCGTGGGTGGTTTTGGAGCGAGGTGCTCGTTAATTAAAGATAGGCTAATTACTGGCGCTTCTTAGGCTGGCTTTTGCAGCGCTGATAAGAGGATAATCCTGGAGAGAAAGGCGGAGATCGAAGTGGTCCCCGGTAGACCAGGCCTCCTGCTCGACTGGGCTGGAAGAAAATCCACCACCCCACCCCCTCAGCCCCCATCCTGTCCCTGCTTCTTTAAAGAGCAGGTCTTGTAACCAGAGAGTATAGAATATTCAAGCAGGCTGCACTTCAGGAGGAGGAAACCTACATAAAAGAGCTCAAAGACATTAGCCGTCGCTTGTTAGGTTACGGATTTCTGAGAGTCTCTTAAAGCTACAACCAGGGTTTGGTTAAATCGGAAGAAGAAAAAGCGTGAAAGTGTATTGTAACGTTGTGGAATACTTTATCATCTGAAATATTTTCGAACTTTTAATTTCTCTGTGCAAGAAAGTGAGAGTGGAGCACCAGCTGTATAGATGGAGCTTGGAGTGATTAAGTGCCTTGCTCATGCACACTGGGATTAATACTTGTTTGTGGTCATATCATTAAATTCCAAGTTGTTTATCCAGTGGAGCCTTCCCCTCATTCCACATACACAAATACAGATACACACAGATATGCAGACATGTTAATACATTTACAATCCACCTCACACAACATGACTGAAAGATTGCATGACCTCACTATCATTCACGTGTCTCTAACACATATTTTGTCACGGGGAGTTAGCCATTAGCATTTGCTGGGCTGTTCCCATATGCTGGGGCTCCACAGATCTATAATTCAGGGGTGGCAGATGTCCCCATACATTATTCATGTGTGCCGTTCTTTGCCGGGCTAGCTAGCAAGCCACGGACACAACCATCACAAGGTCCTTGCATATTGAAGGTCTCTTCCATGGTGACCTGTGAATGCACCTTCCCTGCAACTTCTTCCTGCAAATAGGCTACAGCTTCTCAGATAGAGTGTTGCATGAGAGCGATTGTCTTAGTAGACACTGTAACTGTGGACGTCATGAAAACACAATAATTACTTTTTAAAATGGGTAAATCTCCTCTGATCTTGCATAAATGTCAGTTTACTACTCATGGCATCTCTCGCTAATTTGTTTAGATGGAATATTTTGTAGAGATGTGCAATATGACCACAATCTCATATCCCGATATAGGTCATTTCATACCCAGATAATGATACGTATCACGATATAGCACATTTACTTTAAATTATTTAAATATTATTATTGTATCTAAAATAGTT
>JAPQRN010000025.1:25857432-25880848 GCA_037367275.1 Coranthus polyacanthus
CAGTGTTGTGTGCCGATACCCTCAAAGAGGAGAGGATAAAATGCACACACAGACACACACACACACACACACACACATTCACACACGCACAGAGGCACCCAAGATCACAAGCCGCCGCCAGCGCCAAGCCTGGCCGGCGCTGAACCGGCAACCTGATACCTCCTCCGG
Organism: Coranthus polyacanthus; assembly: GCA_037367275.1. Lineage (NCBI taxonomy): Eukaryota > Metazoa > Chordata > Actinopteri > Kurtiformes > Apogonidae > Coranthus > Coranthus polyacanthus. Next base: position 25,857,601 of record JAPQRN010000025.1, read on the forward strand.
AGCCCTGCGGAGGTGGATAGTGGGTGTGGGAGAGAGGCTTCTATAAAGTCTGTCCCGCCGGTCGGCCGTAACCTGAGCTCCCAGCAGACAGCCTCGGTGCCTCGCGGTCAGGCTCAGCAGAATATGTGTGTGCGCGTGTGTGTGCTTTGAGTGCAAGTGAGACGGGACGGATGACATGCTGCCACACGCTTGTTACCACACTGGGGATCAGGCCGATGGGTTTGTGAAGATTGCAAACATGCACACACAAACACAGAGACCTCCCCTTGACTCCTGTCTTCCTCACAACTTTGCACATACATCTTCTTAATCACTCTAAAAATTCTTTCCTTGACACGTGAATTCACGGATTCTTTTTTCCACTGACCCTTCCTTTCCTTGTAATTGATACATATGACGAGATGACGGGACCTTTATCACGGAGTCATTGAGTTTTCTCTCCTTCAGGCTCCAGACTTTTCTCCAATATCTCCTCCCTCTCACCCTCTCTGAGCTTACAACGTGACCGTCATCCGAATGATCCACAACGTCAGTGAGCAAAAAACTGTCGCCAGCTGCCATATTGCTTGCTGTTGCTGCCAGGGTGCTGCCCTTTATGGATGTGAGCTTGGTGTGTGCAGATTGAGAGCATAGTTTAAGAAAGAAGAGGGGAAGCTTGTGCTTGTGTCTGGGCTGGCAGAGGGACAAGATCCCCTTGTGTGGTTGCAGTGGGTGAGGAGGTTAACTGAGCCACAGCAGAGCCAAGATGCTGCCTGGGATATTGACAGGTTGGAACCTGAGGGCTCCTGCAGGATAGGAACACACTGCCAGAGGCTTGGTTACCACCACCGCCTGCCTGCCTCAGAGGGAGGGAGGGGTTTGAAAGGGATGGAGGGAGAAATGGAGAGAGACGGTGAATGTGAGAGTCTGAGATTTCTGCCTCCAGAATGATTAGGATGCTTGGGATGGACAATATGGTCAACATTACTCAGAATATTTTTTCAAAGTGTCTCTCGCATTAATGAAAAAAATCACATGAAACATCGTAAGACCGTATTGTAGACACCAGAAAAAGAAGCAATTCTTATTTACAAAATCAAACCATCAATAACCGCTTTGTTTGTTTTAAATCAAACAATAACACAATAAATCACATCACAGTGGACCACCGCTATAAACAACAGAATATATCAATATAATTAGTCACTTGACCATAAAAATATTCTAGTTGCTGTATTTTGTTTTATTTTCTGTCATTTTTTTTCTCATTAGTTAGGTTTTGAAGTATTGGTGGAACGATACAGGCGACTCCATGATGATTTAGGCTCATCGGGAATTTTTCACAGCAATTTTGTCAGTGCTTTATGCAATTTTACACACTTAAATATTCTCAACCTGATCACACACTTCATGCCTGTATATGTTGTCATTTGGATGATGCTTTGCGTTCTGCCACGTGGCGTGGATGCAGGCAGTGTTTTGTTTTCTATATTTATTTTGTGAGCGTTATTTAGCTGCTACAGTTTAAACTTCAAAGTATTACCTGTTTACATTTGGTATCAATGTTCATGTTAGACCTATTCATATTTTAGGCATGTGATCATTTTCTTTGCATCTATAGTTAGAGAGAGTTATAGAGAAGTTTCCTATTTACCAATTTTTTACATTGATATTTTCTATTTTGTCACATGCACAGTTGAAAATTTGCTCAGAGGTTTTAAATAAAAGGGAAAAAATACTCACTGACCAGTGATTGATCGACGTTTGACAAGCAAACATCTTTTATTTGGAGAGTTTATAATTCAATATGTAATTAGAAATAGGCCTTTCTATGTGGTAATTTCTATTACTACTATATATTCATTGAATTTAAAGAAAATGTGCTATATTGTGATATGTATAATCTGGATATGAAATGATCAGGATATAAGAGTTTGGTCATATCGAACAGATTATCAGAGTGACGATTATAGTATTGAATTATCCAGGGGGATGATACGAAATAGATATTTTTAAAACATAGTGCATACAAGTGTAACAGAGAAATCAAGTGCCTTTAGTTAAGCATTCATTGTAGCTCCGCTGCCTTTGTGGAGCTCTACTTTGCTGCCTTCACTCAGCAAGGAGGCTTGTATTTGGTCTGTGTGGTTGAGGGTCATTTGCCATGGTAACGGTAGCCAGGTCAGAAGGTGATTGGCTTAGCCGAGGAGGGTGCTGGCGGCTGTTTGTTGATTCTCTGATATGGGTGACCTACCCCTGACCTCCACACAAATCAATACTACCTCCTTAAACTTTCATTTGTCCTCGTTTGCTCACACTAACCCCTGATTGGGAGCAATCAGTTTTTTTTGGATATGAAAACATATCTTTGGTCTAAATTGCATTTGGATTGTTATTTATTTAGAACAAGTTATTGAACAGTGCACTTACTGTATGTGCTCAAACACCTTTAGCAAGTGAACTATGACCTTTGTGTTGAAATAAGTGAAAATGAGGTTGGTAAATTTCCAGTCAGACAATGATTTCAGAGAATGCTCTTTGTGTTGTGTTTATAGATAATCTGTGTGGTGCAGGGAGTCCCTCCAACGCAGGAAAGCCTTTGAGAAGCTCCTTCCTGTCTCTTCACCACCTCTTCATTGCACTTTTGTTTCTTTGTTTCTTCTCTTCTCCCCCTCATTCTCACTTTCACTACCCGTAATCCCCGGTGTGGCCTACGAGGTTACGGTGTTCCTCTGCAGAACAGCAGGGTTGTGTGGGCACATTCTCCATTCTGGGGTCACCCTTTCCACACCCCCACAGAGGGAATCACCTCAACGAAGCTCATGCGGTTCATTTAGTGGGTAGTTGCACTGAAATACACGAGTCTTCCCCAGAGTGACACGATGTGCCGTGCTGTGCTTTTAGTTACAAAAACTGACAGCGTATACCTCAGAACATCAAGATTATCTCGTATCAGATGCTGGTTTCAGTACTTTATTGCCATACCAACGCTGTAGGCACGTATTTTCCTCGGTGCACCTCAGAACAGACAAATACAGATTTGCTGAGCAATGTCATACACACCTACTGTCACAGTCCAACATTTATTCACATCAGTTTGAATAATATCCTACAAAAAGCAGACTTGTTTGTAATACTATGAAAAGCTAAACTCTATTTCTGCAACTTTAACATGATTTATTGTGTCAACAACTACTAAAAAAAAAGTTTCTTTTTTTATTAGTTTTGTTTTTATGGCTAAATATGTTGGCTTGAGTCCATGCTGTCCAGGCTTTCAGTGTTGGCATAGGATAAACTATTCATACAAAAAAACTCTTGAATTGTAGTCACTGTAAATTGGCTGTAGGTGTGAATGTGAGAGTGAATGGTTGTTTGTCTCTACATGTCAGCCATGAACCGGCGACATGGCCAGGGTGTACCCCGCCTTCGCCCCATGTCGGCTGGGATCGGCTCCAGCCCCCTAACAGAGGACGAAGTGGTGATGGAAAGTTGAAGTAATGAATTAATGAGCCGAAATCAGGGGATAAAAAAGACCCGAATTTGAAAATACACACCTTCCTTCTGCCGCTCTCTCATCTCCGTCCAAATCAAATAAATATAAAAATAGATGACCTGATGCTGTTTCAGGAAAAGTGGAGCCACTCTTCCAAGCCTCCGTGTCGAGTCACGACGTAGGGCAGTGGAGTTGTGAATGACAGAATCGTTATTCTGTCGTTATTATCGTTATTGTACCCATCAATCACATATTCAATCCCCCTTACCTGATTGAAAACACCTATAAGTGGCCAAAACCTCCTGTCATGGGGTAGAATTTCTCCAGCTCGAAAACACAGCCAGGAGTAGATGCAGAAGCCTATTGTGCGCTGGAGCTTTAATGTAAAATAAAACACAACACTGGAGTACTGGCATGAAAGCTAAGCAATGTACTGCTGTGGACGGAGCGGCAGAGAAGCATATATAGCCTAAAAAATGTCAGTTTTACTGTACGTTATATTTAGAACATTGTCACTGCTTTACTTTGCTGGTTAGTGCTTTAAAAAGTCCAAACGAATTTGTTAAACACCAAAGTGACAGCGTTACGTGACATTACTTAAACTGGTATTCTTTTTTTTTTTTAGCCGGGTCACTTTTAAGGTATGTTTCGCAGCCGCCGTCCACAGCAGTACATCGCCTAGCTTCCGAGCTGGTACTCCTGTCTGCTTCTCCATTCTGGTTCATGCCATCTGCCGTCGACTGTAGGTAATACACGGACGACGGATGAGTACATCATTCGGCCCCGCTTTGAAAAATCCTAACTAACCCTTGAAGACATGAGACAAAAACAGATGAAGATAAACGTTATCATCATAGGATGGAAAATACATGAACGCTGCCAAAATGCCTTGGCATAAAAGGTCAGTATTAGAATCAGACCAGAGAACTAGAGACCATGATTAATATTTATCTGACATAATTTATTTTCTAGCTTTTCCTTTTTTAAGTCTTTATCTTGGACTGAACTTGCCCAAGTTAACAAACAGCAGATGTATGCTTAAACAGCAAATTTTTAAACGGGACAACGGGTAATTCAGGCTATTTAGAAACTAAACTGAACTAAACTGAAGTTCACTGACAAAACAAGACTTACAACCGATTCCCCCTGACACACATAATTACACAGCAGGCCATGAAAACTTGCGCTGGCCCACAATAATAACACTTAATCAATACAGACTAAAAACTGAACGCTGCTAGCCCACAAAGAAGTGTAAAATCACACGGTATCTGATTTTTGTGTTGGAAAGTTGAGTCTACTTCGGTTCCATCTATGGTATTTCATCTACTGTCTCTGCACAGTTGCTTTCCTCTGAAGATTTATTCTGTTTCCGTGTTCTTTTTGTTTTTGTTGAATCCAATGTTAGGTTGGTTCCTGGATTTTCTGCGATACGTTAAGCCATGGTGGCTACCTCTCTTCAAGGGTTTTATCGATCTCTCCTAACCAGAAACCTGTTGAACTTACTGACAATGTCACTTGATGTTTGCTAGAGCATTTGTACATAAAATTCAGCTGCTATTCCAAAGGCATTCTAACGGTATTTGTAGTTCTTTTCTGTTATACAAGTTCGTGATCTTATCAACAGAGTCGTTTATTTGGAAACGCTGTGGTTATGATGTCACTACCCTGCTGATCTTTTTTTTTTTTTAATTCCACACTAAGTTACAAAGAAATCTGAATGTCAGTTCAGGCAGTGAATCTGCCTACCTTTAGCCTGCTATAACCTTACAGTATACTTATATATTTGGGTGTGTGTGTGTGCGTGTGTGTGAGTTACAGTGCATTACATTGGGAGGGCTGTGGCGTGGTCAGGGCTGCATGAAGCAGCAGCACAGGAAACGCGTCAAAGCGCTGAGAGCTAACTGGAACCAGATGTCTGAGGCTACCAGCCTGGGGATTCTCACCGTGGAACAAGAGCGTCAGCAGGGGAAGTTCGCTTCCCCTCGACTGTCTTTGCTGTCTCTCTCTGTCTGTATCTCTAAATCTCTTGTATTTGGGTTGCTTCCTTTTTTTGTGTGTGTATGTCAAAACTACCTGATGGATCAGTAGTTTGTGTTTAACATGGCCAAAAAAACACCACAGCGTGAGACAAACAGAAATAGCAAAGGAAGGAAGGATTTTTTTTTTTTTTATTTTAGCACACCTTGCATGTAGAAGAGCACATTTTCATTTCCAAACAAACAGAAGAATTATACAAGCGATCGCATTCCCTCTTAGAGTCGGTGTGTCGCAGTTGGTTTTGGTTGAATGCAACACAACAGCTCGTCTCATGCAATTTTACTAATATAACCAGGCGTACTCTACCCCATCTCTCTCTGAAGCTCTCTATAGTAGGAGATGGAGTTGGCCTGCTTTCTGTGCCTGGGAGCATTGCCTGCCCTCCTCCGCTTCACTGCCCCCTGACTTTCTCTCACATATACAGTACAGACACACACAGGCATGCACGTTTAATCGCACACGCACACACAGTCAGACATTCGCTTAACTTATTCACTCATGCACAGCAATCATACATGGCACGTGCACACATGAGGACCCATGCACCGCTGATGCTGTATGTGCATGACTCCAGCTGAGCCTCCAGTCGACCAAGGGTTGCTGAAGCCAAGCCCCAGTCTTACCCCGCTCTCTTTGCCATTGGTGGAATTACTAACAGAGCCCACTAGGCGACGGCAGCAACAAAACACACCCACACCCTCCTGCGGTGATAACTGTCCGTAATGTCAAATTCTGACTGATTGACAAACAATGATATGTGGGCTTTTAAAGTCAAGCAGGACGACAACTACAATGGGAGTGTTTAGTGCTCAAATCGCATTTGTTGCTCAAATCTGATTTCTGTTGTTTTTGTTGGCTGTTCACACTATTTTTTGAAATGCTGACAAAATCCGATTGCTTTGTGAACGTTCCGTCACATACAGCATACTGTAGCCCTGTGCAGCCATTGAAATACAGAACTGCAGTCAAGACGATATGTCCCCTCAAGTTTTGCTCGTACGGAAACTTGAGGACCCTAACCCTAATAAGTAGAAGTCTTAACACCCCGCTGCCCGTCCACTGACTACCTCCACCGAACCTGCCCACCATGTGCGTATTCACCGAGTCGATCCCACCGGTGCAGAACTGTGACAAATGTCGATCTAGTGGGGTTGTAAGAAGGTGTCTTTGCACTTGAGTGTCACGATTACGTTACTTCGCGTCACTTCTCAAACGGCGTATTGCTTTTAGTTTACATGTTACAGATAATGTAGTCCCAATGCTGTAATTGCATAAAAAAAGGAAACTCTTGTTAAATCCAGATTTGTTGCATATGGTGGTTTGTTCTTTAAACTATGAGCATTTTCCTAAAATGTGTTTAAAAAAATGCAGAATATTGTCTTGCCTACAAGTATATAGTAATATATTGAATCACAAGCCTTGGATCATGATACATATCGTATTGCCAGATTCTTGCCAACACACAGTCCTACAATCTCGAGTGACTTAAACTCACTTGAATTCCACTTTAACTGTTCAGACAGACTGATGTCGCTCAGACCTCTATCTGATTTAAGACCACGCATATGGAAGGGGCTGGAATCAGAATTAAATAGATCAGATTCCATGTGATTTGTGCTGAAAAAAACTCGCCCCCCCAGATCTGAGTCACACATGAGCAGATCGGATTTGGGCCACGTTTGCCTACAGTCTGAACGTTTGCAAAAAAAAATAAAAAAAAAAATTACTCCATCAGTGTTTGGCGAGAACTGTTTTCTTTTTCTTTGCTGCTTGGAGGTGAAGTGGCACACCCTGAAGGTTCTGGATAGCTTTGGGTGAGAAGCGGCTTTCAGCAGGCTGTTAGTCTTATCATCACACACACTCTTACACGGACGCACACACACACTTAGAGGCTCTGTCCCCTCTGACCCAGGCCGTTTCCTGCCCCTGGCTGATCTATTGGCTGATGCCTGCCCTGTGACTGTAGAGAAAGGGAGAAAAAGATGAGGAAAAAGAAAGTGTGCGTGTGCTGGTGTGTGTGTGTTTGTGTGTGCTTGCGGCCTGTCCCAACGAATCGATATCTGTCTTGTATCCTTGAGCTGTGCCTGACCCTTGGTCGACCTTGCTCAGCATTGGCGGTTGGTGTATGTTTTTTTTTTTTTTTTTCTTTTTTGTTGGGGTCTGAAAACGTTGGAAGCACATTGAGTTTTACCCCTCGCTGCTGGGCCTGTGAAAAGTCCTGACTTAAATGTGCCGGTCTAAAGAGGCAACAAGAGAAATAACGGGAAATACTTCATGTTGTTAGCAAGTTGATCACTCGCCGTGTTTCCATCAGTGTATTTTTATGCGCATTTGGAAGTTTGCAGAATAAGTATTTATGCTCACTTGAGGTTGACTTTTTTTGAAATACAGTTAATGAGCCTATTGGGAGGTAGAAACACCTTTTCCAAATAATGTCTGACGTAGCAAACATTTTACTCACATGAGTGATCAGCTATTTCTGCTTCTCGAGAAGAAGAACAACAACAAGAAGCTGCCTCTGGTGTCTTCGTGGATCTTCCCGTAAAGCACAAAAACCTAGCAAAATCCGGTAGTAACAACAATAGGCACAGGGGGACGAATGAGGAGACAAAATTATCCTCTGTCTCATCCATGTATCCAGTTTCCGACCCATACTACTTCTACTCTGTTTATTACAGCCACGTAACCCGTGCAGCCTCCTTCTGACAACACTAAGCAATTCATTTGCTCCAAACTGGTTGATGGAAATGCACCTAATTCCTATTTGCTTTTTTTTTTTTTTTTTCACTACATTTAAAAACTTTCCTTCGAATTTGCTTCAGAATGTTATATGAAAACACAGCTACTGACATGACTCTTCATAAACTGCACCAATGAATATTAGTGTCAGTGGAGATATTGTGCTTTGAGGATTTTTTTTGACGATCGTGCTGGAGAGATAAAAGCCTTTCAGATTCTGCATACGTACATGTGCCTGTATGTGTGACACTGACACAGAACTTGCCTTGACATTAGTTTGCTAGTTGGACTCAGCCTTGCGTGTTGTTGGTGTGTGCTGATAGAGGCTCCAGCTCGCGGGCTGAGCGGGGCTGTGGGTGTTATCCGCCGCTGGTGCTAATTGAACCCTGCCGCTAAGGTAAGGGGGGGAGGAGGAGGCTGTCAGTGAAGGATAGAAAAGGAAAAAAGAAGGGGAGAAAAAAATAGCTTGGTGAGGGCGAAGTGCCCCTGGGGGGTTGGGTCCCTGCCTGCCTGCCTGCCTTTCGTTCTCCAGCTCCTTCCCCTCCTCCCCGTCTAAATAGCCGTGCCGGCGCTCCAGGGCTTCCTGCGCCTTATCTGCTGATAATTGGGCACTGGAGCTCCACAGCTCGCTTATGAAATATAGATTCCTGACGGAGGGGAAGGATGGGGGGAAGGCGGTAAGTTGGTGTAGAAGTGTGCAGGCTGAGAAAAGCCCCTGGTCGTATCAGAGAGCGTGGAGCCTTGTGGGCTCTGCGGTGTTGCTCTGGCTCGTTTAGCAAACACAGCCCCAGTAGTAGGGCGAAGGCCTCTGTGCTGAGCAGCCCACACTGTCACAGACAATTGAAAAACAATGCTTTGTTCCTATTGTTCGTTGCACCCACAGTGTTCAAAGAGTTATAAATTGCGGGGGTGAATGCTTGTTGTGTAGTTTGTCACAGAGCATGTGAAATCATCTAAGCAATTTCAAACATAGCAGAGAATCACCGCAAAATGTAACGCAACACTTACAACTCGTCAGTTCTTTTTCAGCAATTTTCAGTGTTTTACTGAGTGTGTTTGCGTGCTCAATACTGGTAATGGTGTGAATGAATAGCCTGCGTAGTTATGGTGTCATCTAAGCGTGTCCTGATGAGGGTTTGTTAGAAAACTCAGTATTCCTCTGTGTATGAATGGAAGCGGATGTTATTTTCCTGAAGCGAGATTGGGATGCTATCTGCAGTCTCATGGGGGAATGTTATTGGACCAAAACATGGAGACTAAATCCCAGAGAGGGAAGAGCTGCTGGGTGCTCATCACAACATGGACCCTCATATCCAAGGCTCTTTTACTTTTAGCTTTAAGGCCAGCTGTTCCATATACATTTTCATTTCATAATGCAAATCTATTTTAGAAAGGTGCTAAATTTCATCATCTGTCTGTCTTGGAAAATGAAGTATTGTATAAGCAAATGTCCCACAATTTGTAGAATTTGAGTGCCAGTAATTTACGATTTGGCCGCCGCCATGTTTGCTTTTTGGAGCCAAACGTGACCATATTTGGGGTCAAAGGTGAGCTAATGCTAAGCACTAGCTTACTGACTCGGTGAAACGGTAAACTTCATCAAACATTACTTAACAGAATTGTTTTACAGTCTTGTTAGTGGAACCTATTAACCACAACTGCAGTGGATAGTGAATATTCTAAAGGCAGTATCAAGATAGTCTTCCAATTGGCAGAATGATCAAATTGTACATTGTGATAAATATCGATATTGATTAATATGGAAAAATATGTCGTGATGGTACTTTTTGCCTTATCGCCCAGCCCTACCTGACCTTACTGTGAGTGGGGAGTTGTTTCATTTTGAATTTTTCAACTTTATTGAACCCAAGAAACTTATCCAGTTCATGTGCACAACTTAAAAACTCACAGGGAAGGTAGTTAGAGAGGCAACAGTTCAACACACATGAGACAGTGTAAAGAATATGGACAGCACTAAATAAAACAAAACATTTTGTTATAGTTCATATCAATAAATAATTAAATACCAGAATTTGAAAACAATGTAACAGTCATTTAAAATGACTGCTGTTGCTGCTTAGTAGCCTGATAGCAGAAGGACTTAGGGTAGCGGTTTGTTCTGCTAAGGGACGCATTACAACGCCGGCCTGAGGGTATTACAGTAAATTCACTGGACAGAACATGGTCAGATTGGCTGATAATTCCTTTTGCTTTCTGGGCCACCTGTTTCTCCCAAAGGGAGCACGAGTCTCCTTGCTGGACTCCAATTATCCTAGAGAAAACTTTCACAAAGCCATTTTGGCTATTTTTGTCCTTCACAGACAACCCATTAAACGAGCAAATAATTGAGAAAAGGTAGAAGACTTTGAATGAATGGATGAAAATCATATAATAGTATCACAAGGATGAGAAAGCTTCTTTCTACATTTCTCATAATTATTTAAAAGCTATTTTCTGCAGGAGGACATACAATAATCCATGCCTTAACTTTTGTTCTTTGTATTTTCTTAAGGCAAATGGTACTCCATCGCACAGTATATCTCATTTATTTTAAATATACTCAAGACAGGTCTCTGTTTGTCCCAGTTAGGTAGTGTCTAGCTAAAGAATGGGATTGGAAATGGGAGTTGGAATGGGAGTAGGGTTAAAAAGCACACTGGAAGGCAGAAATGTCATGCATTAGTTACTACACCTCTGGGTTTTTAGAATACAGTAGGTTGCATGCAGGCTACATAACAACCAGCACATTAATTTTTCTTACACAGGACAGTGTTCCACGGTTTCTATATTGAGGCACACTAAAAGATTTCAGCCAACATCTAAATTTTGGCCACATGTCAGAAAATCGTACACCCATCATCACGCTGACTACAACCTCTGGAAACACTATAATGCTTATACCGGGTTGTCCGTAGGTTTCTGGAGGGCTTTTTCTCCCTCAAGAAAATTAACGTTTACTAAAAAAAAAGATAAAAATTTAGACAAACGCTAGAAGAAAAGCAAAACAACGACAGGGAGACGTCGGGAGACGATCTGAAGTAGTTTTCAGTTATCATGACTTTATTTCCTCAACGGCAGCAAAACACATTGCACAAACTTCTGCAGGTTAAACTTGCCAATCAAAACCTAACATGGCAGACATCAGAGCCATCTACTACCCCTAAAATAAGGAGGAGTAATTTAAATACAGACCACCAGAACACTGTTGACGGGGTTCACATAAAGCAAATGAAACTTCTGGAAAAAGAGATTGACTCAGTATTTTTAGAGAGAAGTTCAATATAAGTCTATGGCAGCCAGGCCTTTTTGGAGCCAGCATCTAGTGGCTGTCAGTGGTATTGCACTTTAAGGGCCTTCTGCATTGGCTTCACTTTCGAGCCGCTGATTTACACTGATACTCGGCCTATTTAAAATGAATATTTGATAACGTCACCATGCAATTTTGTCAATAATAGACTTATTTAAAGAAAAATAACACAATCTATTCTGGCCCATATGGTAAAGTTTTCTGTTTCTATAGCTCAGGTGCTGCACCTAGGTCTTATAATAGCAAGGAGAACCCTGATATATTTTTCCTCATACCACCCTTTTTATGGGACACAAATACCAGCACTGCGTATGCATTGATCTTGGCATGGACACACCATGCCTCCTTGTTTCATTTCCCTTGGACCACCAGGGCCCTATTGGTCAATAGCAATTGCAATTCCTTGCACAATGGTCCAGACAAATTCATTTCAATTACAATTAGCATGGAGACCCAGCGGCAGATTTATTGCCTTGTTTTCCTTCCCGTGCTTTCCCTTACGCATTAATCACCCCCACACCGGCCTGCTTGATCCTCACTCCATCTACCTGCCAAGCCAGCCTCATTGCCGTGCATTCCTGGATTGCTTGCCCTCCTCCTCCCCCTCCATCCTCCCTAACTCCTGGCCTCCATCCGTCTGACCGCAGGGAACAGTGGGTGTCCTAACTTGCACCCGACACAGACCAGGGAGCAGCTCCGTGCAGAGGTGTCTGATTGTCACTCATTTATCATGTGTGATGAGTAGATACTCCTTGGGGGTAAATGTTTTTTTTTCTTGCAGATTTTTGACCATACTAAAATGAACTCAGTACTCTGTCACTTGATTTTCCTAGATTTGATCCTGAAGAATGCAGAATTTCAAAGCCCAATTTCCCAAGGCTGTGGAAACACATGCATAATGGACTCCAAAATAAATGCATAAATCAAAAACCTTGCTATCACCTGATTTATGCTCATTGTAAATAACTACAAGAGGAACATGCCCATTAGATATTTATGGTCTCTGGTCATGTGCTCCAGCTCAGAGAGCAGGATTTGGAAGTTTTCTGTCATGGAAATGACGTAAAACCCGACAAACACTCTCATCCTTCACTTCACATTTGGTTACCATCAGACTGGGATTAACAAGCCTGTTTTGGATAGTCTGGAAACTGTTTGGGACAGAGCAGTGTCTCTCCACTCCTGCTCCTGTGCTCTTTTGGAGGCTGAGTCATCCAGGGCCAGACGTTTCCACTGGGACAATGTACGAATCCCTGGTGGCCACACTCAGTCTTGTTTATATGGCCCCGTCCATGGCCCCGTGAATCTGGCAGCCACTCTCCTGCTTCCAACCTCTGTCCCCTTCCTTGCTTCTTTTCCCTTTGACGTTCCACCTCAAAGGGCCGGCAAGTGTTTGTGTGGGTCAGAGTGAGGAGGGGAGTAGTGACCAAGTCAAAGGTGGTTCCCTGGAAAGGAGGTAGATTCATCAGGCCAATAAAAACACAAGGCAGTGTGCTGCTCCTGGCAGACTAAACATCTGTTCGGACAACATCCTGAGTGCAGCTTCTCTGTTGAGTGGGTGGTGCGTGTCTGTGCGTTACCGTATACATCTCTCTCAATAACAGGACACTTAACTTTTCTGCCTGAAATGTAAGAAAATCAAAGCTTTCTGGATTTCATCGAGTTTTACTTTGTCCTCAAACCGTTACCAAATCTGACTTTTGATGACTTTATTAACCTTTCGGGGATTTCCATTACTTTGAAGGTATTCTTCAGGTATTTCAGTGTGCTAGGGGCTATCACCAAACAATGGTTTTGCATATCCAGACCTATCTCCACACTTTGTTAGCCCTAAATCCACTATCATTCTGCAGTAGGGGAAAAAAACTCTGATTTGTTTGGCTAATTATATATCTTTAAACTAATCACACTCATCCTGGGCGGCACAACGTGCAGGATGCAGCGATAGAAGTTGTTTTGGTGGGACATTTCCACATGAGGAACTGAACCGTGGTATTAAAATGTATAAATTCCCGCAAAAGAAAATGCCACATAAAAAGAATAAGAGGTATTACTGTAAGTGTACTTTTTTTGGCAAAATGGAACTTCTCAGTGGAATTAATAGATGTATGATTTCCAGTGAATAATTTCCAGTCAGAAACATTCTGTCTACACTTAGAGATACTTTTACAGAGGAGTATGACGTTGAATAATGGCTAGAAAAATGATTTCACAGAACTTTGTTGTGTTACAGTGACGCAGACCCTTGACCTTTTGGATATAAAATGTCATCATGTAATTTTATCCTATTACACACTGAAGTTTTGCCATAAGTAGTGTATCAGTTTTTGCGGCGTGGCCAAAAAACAGTTTTCAGAGGTCACATGACCATGACCCTCGACCACCAAATTCTAATCAGCTCATCCTCAAGTCCAAGCCAACACTGAAATCCCCTCACAACCTGAAAACATAATGCATCTGACCACGACTGTTGCAGACACCGAGGCATAAAAAGAGCAATGATTCAACTGATAAAATGAGATTTGACTCATGATGATGTGAATCAGTGTTAAAGGGGCAGCCCCTCACAGTTCTTTGTTAAAATACAGAGATTAAAAAAATCTTATTGCAGCCACAATTATTGTTTTTTTTAAGCTTCAGATGCGTTGTAAATCGTCACTGGTATTGAATTAATTACTACAGGAAGACATATTTGTTCTGAGCTCATCACCACAGACAAATGTTTTATTGACCTCAGATAAATTTGAATGTTGAAAAAAAAAAAAACGAACTGAAACCACACCCAGTCATGGGAAAGGTGCAGTTCAAGTGTCAAATACCACCAAGACCTGAAAAATGGATGCAGTTTTCTGAACCACCAAAGCCACTGACCCGAGAATCCTCTGCCTGCAACAGAATGGTAATTTTTTCTCCCAGTTATGCAAATTAGCGATATGTACAGTATTACTGACTAGCATAACCAAGTCCCGATCGATTGCGAGAGCCGCTGATGCGGATGAGATCTAGTTTCTAGAAGTATGGCTCCACTGTGTCATTGAGCCTTGACTTCTGGACGGTCCAAAAAAATTAACACGAAAATGATGAAAAGCAGTTTAATGGCCCAACTCCACCACTCAGTACATGGTCTTTTCACAAGGTTTATCGGTTTATCGGCCAATGCCGATACCGGCGATATAACAAATTGTTATTTATCCTCACCTTTGTTCCATGGAAATAAAAGAAATCTTCATTATATATATAAAAAAAATAGGCCAACTAAACAGTTTTAAAAGTCTGTCAACGCCTCATCACACTCATCATCTTCAAGTGATCACAAATGATCACTTGATCACAAATGATGGCTACTACCATCGGTGAAATGACATCTCACACACCGATAGCTGGTATTGGCCGACACCGATGTTCAGCCGATACATCTGTGCTTCCCTAAACATGGGTATTGTGTAATAAGGCTTTATATGTGAATATGTCCTGCCAGTTCAGTTGCTTTCTCTCTCTGGGCCTTCACCCTCGAGCACCCAGTAATATTAACTGCAAACCTTATGGCTTTTTCTACAGTGAATCTTAATCAGTGACAGGTTTGTGGTTGTAGCAGTTTATAACAGCCTTTCAAGCTTGAAGTTATAAATGTTAACAATAATAAATAAATGTTTGTTGACCCAGATGCTCTGCAGCGTCTTCTAGAAGGTAGGAGGCCAAACATTCAGTGGGAGACTCACAACCAAAGTCAAAACATATTTGTACTTATTTATAGTTTATGAATGATGGGTAAAGTACGGTCACGAGGTACACTGCTAGTAACTAAGTGCATTTATTTAAATACTAAAGTACAGTTTTGCTTTTACTTGAGTATTTCCACTTTATGCAGCTTTATGCTTCCACTTCACTAAATTAAGTTTTAATAATACAGGACCTTTACTTGTTTACTCAAGTATTTTTTCCAGTGCTGTATGGGCAAGTTTGTCCAAGAAAAGGATCTGAATGCTTCCTCTACCACTGCATTTGTGAGCTTCTAACTAAATACTGTATTTCTGCTTACACTCAAATATATTGGCTTTTACATCAAGAGAAGTATTTTGTTTTTACAGGGGTTGTTCCAAGTACTGTTTGGAGTAAGATATGAGAAAATAATGCAAACAAGGACTAAGGGAAGTCTTCAAACAAGGTGGATACAGTCAATCAACAAGTGGTGAGTTTGAAACATCTGTTTTTTTACCTGAAGGCCAAGTCCAGTTTAACATGAGTTCTTCAGATTTGGTTGTTTATATCAGGTGGTTCGGATTTATTTTTCAAATAAACATGTTTATCTTGACTTTGTGTGGCGGTCCTGTTCAGGTCAGATACAGTTTTTGAACCTGCAAAGAGTTCCGTCTATGTCTATGAACCTTTTTACTATTTTGCCTTTTTGTAAAATGCATCTGCCTTTTATACATTTTTCCACACGTGGTATGTCTTTATGCCGGGAGGTGGTGGTTTTAGCCGACCTCTCGGTGACCTGAGCGGCCCCTGTTGTTCAACACCCGAATGCCTGGCGAGGAGTTCAGCGTCTCTTCCCGGTCCACAAACAACACAGGAGTCTGTAGGATAAGCAGTGCAGGAGAGAGTTAAGACTCCCAATGCTCGAACAGCACAGGAAGCTGTCGGATAGGCAGAGGAGACACTGGGAGGGTGAAATGATTGTTGCCTGTCCTGCTTTTGAAGTATTTATGAGGATTTTCCTCTAAGACTGAACTTCCCTCTTGCAGGCATTAGTGTCAGCTCAGGTAGGAATGATTTCACACACTGAAACTTCATTTCAGTGACGTTAAGGGCTGCAAAAAAAAAAAAGAAAAGAAGAAGGGCTGATAAAATGAGTATTTTCTGAAGTTATTTCATATCTAGATAATAAAAGATTATAGCACATTTTCTGTAAACTCAAAGATTAAAGGTTAGTTTATGTAAAATGAATGGTAATGCTTATTTCTTATTCCATTTTGAATTTGACACTCCATAAATAAAACATACCTACTCATATTTCATTATTAGTCTAGTTTTATTTAGATGTATGTAACAAAATACAAAGTATTAATGTATAACCTAATAGAAAATGCTTTTCGCCTGTAGTTGATATAGACGATATATATCATCATGTAGTAGTCGTAGTTTCTTGTGTTCAGGGCATCGTGGTCAAAACGTCATCAGACCACTGTGGAATGTAACATTGCTTCAACATTGTGTATAATTACACGACCTTGACATATACCTTTCATAAAACTAGCAGAACTGCACAATTAATTGAATCGTAATCACAGTATGAGCCTGTGGAATTATATAATCACAAAAGGCTGCAATTTAAAGGTCCAGTGTATGTGATATTTTGGATTCAGTGACGCTGTGCCGCGTAAAACGTGCAAAATGAAAATCCGTTTCTTATTGTTTTGAAAATGTTTTTGTGTATTATTTTAAAACTAGTTCAAGTTGCTTGAGTTTGGGAAAAAAAAAACACATATTTCAAAAATGATAACCAAGCAAGTAGACTGAAATCGCAATACTGCCCACAATACTTGCAATATTTCTGCATTTCTCTTTTAACTGATTTATCACAACCTTTGCAGGCCCAAACAATATATTTGCCCCTCTCCCTCTTACACCTACACATTTTCATTCACAAACGCACGAACATGTAGACAAACATCAGCGCATGCACACAGATGTACGCACTCACACAGAATAAACTACCCTGAGAGGGAGTGCTGTATTGGGTTTTCTTCAGGAAGTGTGGCTCCTCCAAAGCTCTGGTCAGATGAAAGGCGAAGAGCTGTATTGATCGGCCCAGAGCGGGGGGTGGTGGAGCGAACGTTGTATGTGTATGTGTGTACTTGTGTGTGTTGGTGGGGGTGGGCAGAACCTGTAGTGTGTCTGCCTGATGCAGGGCTGCCAGCCAGGCGAGGAGCAAAAGGCCAGAGGGGTATGGGGGTGTGAGAGGAGAGGGGGGGGGGCAGCGAGTTGTCGCTGTGGCCCCGTGCCTCGACTGTAACCCCCTGGCCCCTCTGTGGAGAATGTACAGCACGTACACACACAAACACCGACACCAGTGGGCTGTTGTTGAGAGCTGTCAGAGAATGAAACAACATGGCCACAAGTCAAAGAGAGCAACCTAACAAACACACACAAAACATTCATTTATCCTGTGGTCCTTTTAGGGCTGGGTGTCATTTAAAGTTATGTTAAAGTTACGGGGCATATACAACATTTTGTTTTTGTTTTTTTTATATAAAACAAGTCAAAGTTGTCAAATGTAAAACGCAAGCAGCCACACAAGAAAGGGGCTATTTAACTAGAATTAAATGGAATTGTGCAAATGTACTTCACTAAACGTGATGTGAATAAAGTTTTTGTCAACAGAAATTATTGAAATGTTTAAAAACAATGTTCCTCTAAGAAAGATAGGAAGAGATTTGGATATTTCAGCCTCCATGGTCCAGAAGATTCAAGGAATCTGGAGGTATTGAAGTGCGTAAAGGGCAAGGGCACAAGCCTAAGGTGAGCACCTACCATCTCTGATCCCTCAGACGACGCAGCGCCAAGAACCGCCATTCATCTATAACTGACAGAACCACATGGGCTCAGGATTACTGTGGCAAACCTTTGTCAAGCTCTACAATATGTAATTACATCCACAAACGGCAGTTAACTGCGCCAAAAGGGAGCCTTATGTTAACTGTGTACAGAAGCGTCATTAACCTCTCTGGGCTCGGAGGCTTCAGGGATGGACCATCACTCAGCAGAAGCATGGATTGTACTCAGACCAATCAGTATTCCAGGTTCTTTCTGGGGGGAGAAATGGACGCCGTGCGCTCCGGATCAAAGACCAGACGTTTACCAGCAACTGGTTCAGAAGCCAGGGTCTGTCATGGTCTGTGGTTGTGTCAGTGTCCTTGGCGAAGATCATTGTCGCTACTGTGATTCACCATTAATGCTGAAAAGTCTATTGAGATTTTTGGATCAACGCATGCTGCCTTCAAGGCGACAGCTTCTCAAGGGATGTCCATGTGTATTTCATCAAGACAATGCAAAACCACATTCTGCACACATTACAAAGGCCTGGCTGAGTTAGAAGAGAGCCCGGTGCTGGACTGGCCTGATGCAGTGCCCTCTTGTCCCCGATAGAGAATGTGTGGCGCATCGAGAAACGCAAAATGTGACAACGAAGACCCCGTACTGTTGCGCACCTTAAGACTTGTTTTGCGGGGAGAATGGGACAAAATTTCACCTGAAATGCTTCATCACTTGGTGTCTTCAGTCTCTAAATGTCTTTTAAGTGCTGCTAAAAAGACATGGCAACGTTACAAAACGGTAAATGTTTTACTGTCCCAGGAGTTCGTTTTGGACATACACTTCGGCAAGTGTCAAATAATGTCAAATAATGTTCTGTTGTGTTGTTTTCAGTGTCATGCGGGGCAAATGTAATTTACTAATCACTGTACATACTGTCCCAACTTTTTCTGACTTGGGCTTGTAGTACTGTTGTACAGTTTGCATGGTGTTAGGGATGCACCTGGACATACACAGTAATCCCAGAACAGAACCTGGCAGATGTTGACATGTACTGTATATATTCACATCTATTAAAGGCTCCTTCCTGCAAAGCCACAAGGTTGTAGATACGAGTACGGTACAGCTGATCATAGCAGTTTAAGCTTAAATTAAGTAAAATTGCTGCTTGCAGAAATAATTCCTTGTCTATTATTTCTACTTTTTCAGCCAGAATCACTGGTTTTGTTTACCTGTTCAATGTCCTCAGCCCTTACAAACCCTTAGTGTCAAAACAGCAGACTACCATTGTTAATAAGCAAAAGTAGATTCACCGTGTTCTGCAAATGCAAGATGTCTATATACGCAGTACTCTTACGTCTAAAAATAAAGTTCCTCATAAAAATACTCACGGGGAGGCAAAAATACAGTTTTACAAAACTAGCTGACACTGAAAACCTGCCGAAAAGTTTAGAGCATTAAACTGTGAGGAGTTGATCTCCTCCTCTAGGCATTAGATAGTATTGCCATGGGCACACTATAAATGAAAAACATTTTCTGGATGGGCTGTTCAAATAAATAAAAGTTAAAGAGTTGACAGATCATTATTTTACATCTCAAAATCATGTGGTGTGATCAGCTACTGGCTCATATTGAAGGAGTGAACTGTTCTGCGCCCTCGACGTCTCCCTATCTGAAACAAACCACACTATTTTGAGGCTTTAGAGGCCATAGTTGGTTTGATCTGCAAATACGCAAGTTCACGTACTGCACTTAATGGAGAAGATCTAAAAATAGACAAATCGGTTGGCTGCAGCATGCATAAATTCCCCTTCGGTCCCTTATCAGATTCATGTGAGCTGACCCAGGATCATATGTGGATTGGGCTGGGTGTGCCTGACCCTCTGTGCTTTGTGCCCCGGGGGAGAGATCGGCCAGGGCGGCTCGCTAATTGAAATGTGTTGGCGACTCATCGACGTCTCGGCTCCAGTTTCAGGGCTATTTCAAACCGCAGTGCTGATTGCTGGTTTCACATCACACAGGGAAAAAAAATCAATAGTAGCTGGGAGAGCGAGGGTTTATTCTTTGCAAGCAGACATTAATGCTTTGCAGAGGAGGTTTTGATATTTATCATTTGTCATTTTGTCTCTGCAGATCAGCCTGCGCTATAGAATATATCTAAATTGCTGAGAGTGATAGCTCACGCCGCCTGTGAAGAGCTTCCAAAAAAATACATACACAGTTGAATGTCCAGATCCAAAGCAGTGCTCTTGGAGCCGGCCAGGCCAAGTCATTATTTGACTTTTTCAGCTTTCCTCAGAACTTTTCTTGTTTCTTTTTGCATGTTTTCAACAGAAAGAACTCTGACCTCTGGTAAGCACCAAAGGGGCCTCGTTATGGAAAAGTGGCTCATGTGATTTACAAGGACTTTGCTTGTGCTTTCAGCAGCGCACAGTTCAGTGGGCTGAGTCTCTCTCTGCATTTTCCAAAGTCACCGTAGAGTTTAAGGACCGTTTCTGTTTCGGTGTTTGATTTACTAACACTTCGCAATAAGTGATCACTTTGCCGTTCAGTGCACTGGTAATTAAGCAGTTCCACATTTACAGTTTACGCAGGAAACATTTTCACAGCCGAGTTTATCCCCCCCCCCCCCTTCACTATATGAACATTGTGCAGTGATTATTATACATTTGGACAAACTTTCCTCACTTTGGTGTGCCCCTTAATTTGATGGAATCTCCCAAACATCACTTGCCGTGCATTTAACGTGGTAACCTCGTATGAAAACATCTGCTCTTGCCGTAGTAGCAATGCTAGCCGTTGTTTTAATCCTTGGTTAAATTCCAGGGGCCTAATTTGGTATAAAATTATAGACACAAATGGCACTGCTCATATCAGTGAGTTTTGTTCTTATTGCATTGTTTGAAATCACTAAGTCAGATCTCTTGAAGGCTAATGTAGCCCACTATCTGGGCTTTGGCTGTTGGCGCTGCTACCCTTCAAACACAGAGTGAGCCCTTTGAAAAATGGATTGCGGAAGAGATAAGAAATAATTTATGTTCCTATCACTGCCTCGCACAAATATGGTGGGGAATACTGTGCCAATAACTCCCACAAACTTAGAGAGGCACACTATCTTTTACTGCACAAATTATTAACGGCGTTGGGGAGGAAAGGGAGACGCTGTGCATTTTTGCTAGATAGACCTGGCTCATTGCTTGTCGAAGCTTTGAGTTCACCACACTGCTTTACAATCACAGATAAGGACTTTAAAGGAGAAGATGCTAAATGCGTTTAAGTATGAAAACCGAATAAACAATCGCGGAGACAGTGAGTTTAAGAGAATAAGAGGCTCTGAAATGATTTTCTGCCTCTGTGTGTGTGTGTGTGTGTGTGTGTGTGTGTGTGTGTGTGTGTGTGTGTGTGTGTGTGTGTGTGTGTGTGTGTGCGTGGTCTGTGCGCCGTGTGTTTGTGTGTGAACAGGGAATAGAAGGAGGAGGGGAGGGAGTCCAAAGGGGAGTGTTGAGGGAGGATACTCGGGGTCGGGTGTCCGCTCGCCTCTGTCGGCTGGCGTTGACAGCTACAGACGCTGGTCTAAAATGAGAATCCTCATGGGCCGCCTGCCTGCCCATCCAGCAAGAAAATAAATCCCATGTGGAAGAGCCGCTGTGTGGGATCACAGACAGCCGCCTGACCCCCCAGATCCGCCGGGGGAGGCCAAGGGCGCCGGCACGACAGCATAAAACCCCCCTCAGCCCCCCCTAGAGTCTAATGTTACTCTGCCTGCTTGCCAAGTCTGAGATTCTGGAGTTACAGGACTGTGTTGGTCCCACACTAGCTCAGTTTTAAAACAGATTTTTGGGGGAATTTTTTGAGGAGGGTTTGGGTGAAGATTTAGCTTAAGGCCTAGGTTAAACCACAGATATAGCACCAAGGTCTACCTGTGGTTACAGGGCCCTAAACTGTTAAAAACATTTTTGAAACCTTAAACAAATGGGAAATTATTACCTTATTGTAATGAGGGTTTCTCGTGTTCGGAGACTGCACACTGTGGCCAAAAACACTGCCTGGTGAGCAATTACAGACACATACGGAGAGAAAAAAGTTTTGAAATATGATGTGGTGTTTAGCGCTACCACCAGATGGAGGGAACTGAAATGCCAAATTTAGTATTTTTCAAAGGCTCATGTCAGAAATTCACTCTGATCCACATCTTTTACCCCTTCTAATGTGTGATGTTCCTCCATGTCTGTTGACATAGTTTGCTCAAAGGCAACATATCCCCTGAAACATTTTCTGATATTAAATTCCACAAATTCCACCTCAGTGAAGCCAAACTCCCTCCAGGACTCCTGACAAGTTTCATTCCTATAAAATGTCAGCAACGGTAGCAAAAGTTTAAAGAACAAATAACGTTAACGACTATTAACTAATGCAACCCTGTGCTGACGTTTTGCGCTTTTGGCAAACGTCACGAAAGTAGCCAGGATCTCAACTTGAATCAGGTTTGGTCGCCTCTGTAATCGGCCCAGAATCCCTACGAATTACCCGTGTTCGGTATCATTTGAGATGGTTGTGAAACACTTTATTGAAAGAGACAAAAAGTAGGGTGTGGAAAGTGGAAAGTGTGCGGCGTGGCCAACATTCAGGCAGGACAAAATACTGCCGTGTCACACACTTGTAATTAATAACCATCATATTTCCTAAACTTAACCACCTTTAGCACCAGCTGAATTTTCATCAGTTCAGTTTTAAGTACCAGTGGCATTGACTTGCAGTATTCTTTTCACGGGTTTTACGCAGAAGTGGAACTGATAGTGCTACGTCGACCTCCATTGTATTGCAGTCTGCTGTGTACTTTTCATTTGGCTGAACTGACCGGCATTGCTTTTAAAACGAGATGGCTTGCGAACTGTTGCAAAAACAGATAAGGCTCCGGAAAAAGTAATGTCATGCAGAAGAACCTTGGTTTTAATAGTATTTAATTGGGTTCAGTGTCGTCTTTGGCTGAACACCTCAAGCAGAACCGAAGTTTCTTTCTTTTAACTTTCTCCAGGGTGTTTATCATCGCTTATGGGCTACATTTATGGGGAAATTGGACAAGATAACTGAGAAGACTTTGTGAAGAAATTCATACTCTGCTTTAAATAGTTAATTACTCTCGCCGTGTCTCCGGC
>JAPQRN010000025.1:25888281-25927411 GCA_037367275.1 Coranthus polyacanthus
AAATAGGGGGCAGGAGGGAAGCGGCGATGCAAAGTGGGAGAGGACAAGGAGGTGGGGTAAAATTAGCCGTCCATTTTCAGAGCAGAGGCCAATCCAATTAAAGCTTGACCAATCCACGCAAATGTGTTTAGTGTCTGGTTACTACAGTCAGCTCTGGGTGGTCAGAGAGAGACAAGAGACTCTCTGCTAAATAAAATACTCCCAAGAGCGATTTTTGGCTCAGATATAATTTCCTGAGATAGTAACAAAAACTAAATGAGTATGGGGGGAGGGACCTATGTGTAATTCTAAGGGAGCTACTTCCATTGTGACACACTATGAGCGACTTCAAAGGATCCTTCAACCTCTAATTTACCGTGCAACCCCCTATGGAGAAGTTGCCTGTTTTCATTTTAACAGGAAGACCTGGTCAGGTAATTAAACAGGCCTTGTTATTATTTTCATGTACAACAACCAGACTGGAAGTTTAACAATGTCGAATTTACCTGCCTTATTTCTTGGCGTTGCTACATTTGTTTTCTTACATTCTCATCAAAGCCTGAGGAAAAGAAAAAAAAAGCGTTGTCTGCTTGCGCTTCTGCTTTAAAGATAAGATGTAGTGTTCCACGCCAGAGTACGGCGAATTTGCTTCAGATGTTAGTGAAGACATCAGAGGAGACATTTTCACTTGTGATGTCCCAGGAAAAAAGTGTCTGAGGCATAGCTGAATATTTCAGTGACTCAGTAACAGAAGGGGAAATTAGCATTGGGATATACAGTATATGCAACCAATGACATCTGTAGTAATATACACCAAATTTGCATGCCAAAGATACAGGCAGGCTGGTGAAAGTAAACACAACTAATAAAACTCTAAGGAGAAAGAATGAGGAAAAGGGATTCTCCGCTGAATAATTTAACACTGGTGGGTCAAAGAGGTGGCTATTGATTGAGCTTTTAAAGAGCCTTATGAAAATGCTACGGCCGCTGGCCTGGCCCTTCAGCCCCCTCAGCCCAGAGGCTGCACCCTCTCCATCTGGGAAGGTAATCACCACTCATAAAAACACACACAAAACCCCATTTTGATTTCAGTCTGTCTCCACTTCCCTTCCCCTCCTCCCTCCTTCTATCCAGGAGAAAGAGATAATCCCATTGGCTGAACAACTAGTTTCCATAGCAGCATTTAGCAAATGCACAGGGAGGCCAGTGAGGGTGAGACAAGAAAGTGTTATCTGTCCAAAAAGATGAAAAGAGGGGACGAGGGAGAGGAGAGGAGCTCAGGAGAGAGCTGGGTAGGTTTTAGTTTTATACCCACGATGCAGAGCTGAATACAGCCTCCTCCATTCTCAGGTCTGAACTGTGTTGTTACCTCAACCTTGCCTTTTGTATTGCTTTATTTATTCATCGTTGCGCTAACCTGCCTCCCCAAAGAGAGACAGAGCTCTGAAGCTGTCTGAGAGCGTGCCTGTCTCTATCTGATTTGAGAAATACACCGACATCAGAGTAGGACTAGCACTTGTCAGTCTAGCAGTAAGAACATGCCTCTACAGAAACAGCAGCTACTGCAGCTAGTGACCCCAAACACCTCGGCTAAATGACCTAATGTTATTACAAAGAACAGCATTAATGGCTTTACCTCAGTGAAATTTCAAGTGTGCAAAGACAGAGGAGGTGAGAGGGAACGGGAGGGGGAGGGGGATTGGTGGGGTGCATACTTCATCGAGGAGCATTAATCAAAACGGTCATAATGGGGAGAGTCACCTGATACTGCCTAAGCAGCAGTAAAAATCCTTTGCTCACAGGCTGTAGTCACAGCCAACTGTGAGGGGAGGAAAGGGAGGGGGCTATTTGTCAAATAAAGGCAGGTAATGTGAGCAGAATTAATTTGTCCAGATCGGAAAAATTATTCCACTTCATCTCTTAACATGTTCTTGCCAACCACAGCTAAGAAATATAATGTCAGCAGCAATTTTTGGTGTGTTTTCTTTTTGTAGGTAAGTGACAGTGAGTAGCCATTCAGTGTTTAGTAGCTGTTGTACTGTGGTCCTATTGCTTTAAGGCTTCTATTCAATGGGGAGCGTTACTGGCAGAATGCTTCAATCAAACAGCTTGCAGCAGGCTCGGCCGGCCGGCCATGTCTATAGACGCTGAGATGCCCTTGTCAAAGCTGCTTCCTCACAGAGAGCACAGAGACAAGCAGACACTTAAGACAGCTCCACACACAATTGTGAAAGGTTGCACCACCACATGTTCATGCCTGTGAAATGTACCAGCTCACTTACAGCAGCTGAGTGGACCATGGAATGAAAGGAAGAGCTGAGCCACACACACCCCCACCCATACGCACACATACAAAATTGCCCCTAATGACTGTAGCACCCCTCTCTCAAGAGATGGCAGCGACTGCTGCTCCACTCGATAAATATTAACAAGAAGTGCGACTGATGGCGGTGCTCACTGATCCATAATTGCATTTCAAAATGTTCAGTGGGGGTGGGGTGGAGGGTGGTCGTGAAGGGAGAAATAGAAGATAAAAAGAGGGAACGCAGCCTCCTAGGCACTGACAAGAAGAGACAAGTGATGTCTGTCTAGTCAACATCTTACCATCTCAATAGCTCAGCACCAATTGGAGATTTTCGGCTGCAAAGAAACACACAGGTTGTTCACTACAGTATGATGCTCTTGCTTTCATTGACTTACTACTGCATGCATCACAGGGCACTCTGTGCTGCTTTACATAAAAGAAGAAATCTGAGGACGGATCAGAGGGATGGCAGGGAACTCCACTCATCAATGCCACATTGTGCATTAAGTGATGTTTCGGCATGGATCGGAATATGCGCAGACAAGCTAGTCGAAACCTAATTAGCTAGTGGATCTCATTGTTAGGCTAATTCTCAGCACTTTGGATTCCATTAGGGCTGTACTCATGGTCTCAGAAAAGCTAATAACTGCTCATGTTAAGCATGCGTATTTATGCACATATATTTGCATCTTTATCAAACATTTTTAATTATGGGCTTTGAATAGGTGGCATTTTCCAAGGCTGTATGATAAGCACCAGCTCAGACCATCAGGACCCAGTTCTGGGAGATACAATTAACATTTGGTATGTGTGAGTGTGTGTGTGCGTAGTAAAGGTGTACACATGTTGTTTACATGACAACTGGGAACGCTCTGCCGTTTGCGTTTCACCCCAACGCAAACATGCACTTGAGTACACATGGACACATGGAAAGAACATATGTTGTGATTACACAATGAGCTGCATCGGTGATCAATAAATAATCAGTGCTTTCAAAAGACTGTAATATTTCTGCAGAACTGGTTAATTACTGTAGGGAAGGAATATTTACCTACAATGTAGAAAAATAAACAATGTATTTTGTGCTTGATTAAAACATTAACACTAATTCATAAAGTACAAATAAAAATTCTTCATTTCTTCTTGTTTTCATAATTTGTTTTAAAGCTATTTTCTTATTACATATATTACATGCTGTGGCCTTGCATCAATGCAGCCAAGGATACACTGAGCATTAAGAGTAATAGAATATATCAATTTTGTAATTTGTAAAAAAATGTAGCATGTCTTACAAACATTAATGTATAAAAACAAAAGATGACACAAATATTGAAAACGGTAGATATGACATGGAACTAGGGAATAATTCAGTTACCTGTGACATGAGCAGACAAGTCTCTGATTTAATCTACTCACTGTGACTTAAAACAATTTAACAAGTGCCCTTAATGATTAGGCATTGAGCCGTCATGTGACCCCCGCCTGTACATATTGTTGACTACAGGATGTGAAGCCAAACACCAATCAATGGCAGCCGAGGTTTACGGGCAATTAATTTTCCTTTGCAGACACACCTTTCGCTTCAACACATTTCACTAACTAGTTACCTCCAGAAACACACGCCCAAGTGTGCTGTGTGTATGCAGGGACCGGTTATTTGTTCAAGCTTTCAATATTGCCAAACACACTCCTTCACAACATGTTTTCACTGTACACATATGAATCACAGTTTCCACTCGGATTTTTTCTTGTCGGCCCAGTGTCTGGAAGGAATTTGTTTTACCTGACACAATTGAATACTGGCTGTCACGTTTCAATAACAAATATAATGCACCCCTAGGTTCACGAAAGAATGACAACAACCTCAAATCAGTTCAACCTAAAAAAAAAAGAAGAGAGAATAGGTCTACATGGCATCAAATGTAGCCTACAGGCTACCAGCTGAAATTTTATTACATTGCAGCAAAGTCTTCAGCTGTCAACTTGAAATCAAGCACCTTTGCATCAATGTGCATAAATCGCGTCACTCTCTCCTCTTAGCAGACTTAGCAGCCTCTTAAATTGATTCTGCAGAGAGAGAGAGAGAGAGAGAGAGAGAGAGAGAGAGAGAGAGAGAGAGAGAGAGAGAGAGAGAGAGAGAGAGAGAGAAGCCACTCTCTGCTGGCAAGCTTGACATGGACACAGGCAATTTTAGCCAGAGTAGCCCAGTCGGGGTACAACTCTCTGAAAGAAGTGTTTTGCAAGCTGTTGCAAAAGTTAAAGCCTCAAAACTGTGGAGCGCCGCCATCACTGCCACTACATCTTGTCGTGCGTGCTTGGCGTCAGTGAGAGGTGTGGCTGCCGATTCAGTCACCTCTTCATGGCCAAAGCGGACACTGTGCGTTATTACTGGTCATTTTTGTCTGGCAAGTTTTACCAGGCAAAACCCGTTAACTGCTGGCTAATGGAAACCCTGATATGAACGTACAACATAACTGCAACTGATGCCAAGACGACACAGTCAAATTAAAAACCAGTAAATACAGTACACACACACACATGGAGAGACACAGTATAGCGGTTCTATGACAAAGAAAATCCCCCATCCTTTTAAGCTGATCAGCACTGCAACATATGAGCTGGACTCCTGGCAAGATAATTGCATTGTACATGGCATCTAATTAAATGTCCATAAGCACAGGGATACAGGAGTAGAGATGAGCTTTTGTATTTGTGTGTGTGTGTGTGTGTGTGTGTGTGGGTAACAGCGTGAGAGGCGGCACGTGGGTGTTTGCTGGCGTACTGGTCTCCTCAATCCCCCGTTCCCCAGAGGGAAAAACGCTGCAATCACTCCATTAGTGAAAAAGGGAGGGAGACGGCGATGGTGGGAGAAAGCAGAGAGAAAGAGAGGGATGTGGGGAAGGAAGGAAGGGAGGGAGGATGGATGGAACGCAGCTGACTTGGCCAATAACAGCAAATGAGGTTAGATACAAGCAGAGAGGGAGGTAGGGGGTCAATGAGCGTCGAGGACATGGACACAATGACTAGAACATGGGATGGGAGGAGGGAGGGAGGGATGGGGATGAGGAGGGGGTTGAGTGACAGCAGATAAAGAGGAGTGTGGATGAGGGGGGAATGAAGTGAAGAAATAGACAGATGAGGGAGTGAGAGGGAGAGAAATGGAGACGGAGGAGACAATCAAGGTGGGAAAGCAGGATGGATTGTTGCAGAAAGGGTCAGTGGGCAGATATGGCTGCAGACTGTTCACTGCTCAGTCACCAAAAAGAGCTGATGAAGCTCTGTGCCACACACATGCGCCGTTCCTGAAAACCAAATAAAATACTGCACGACACAAACACATGGTCTGAATATAAACAGAATTACACGGCACGTTATAATGTATACACACACGTACGCGCAACATACAAGTGTACAGCTGGCAGAATGGGTGCATTACTCTCATCAAATATAGATCGTAAACACATTACAAGGTCATGGCACCGGTGTAAACTGAAACTAGCTCTTGGGAGAGAACACACTGGAGGATTGCTGGCCCTTGACTGACCTAATTGTTCACATTAGAGTGTCAAAGACTGATAGTTAAAGATTTAGCTTGGTTTTGAAGCCTGCTGTACATTACGTCTCTTTAACGTACTTTATTACAATATTTGACCCACTTCTAATTAATGGCCGTCCGATATGGGCTTTTCAATGGCTGACGATGATGCCGATGATCAGTTTTTAGTCACGTGTGTCATTTATCATGTCGTTCTTAAGTGTCTGGTGAAATACAACTTAATAAGAAGAAAATTGCTTAAACGAGCATTTACTTAACGCTGCATTGTCTCAGTCTGCACTGTACTTATTTTACATCTAAAAAATGACAAGAACCAACATTGTCCCACAGCATCCATACTGACAGGGCTGCCTGCTCAGCTGATATGTCTCAAGATTATTGCAAAATTATTAATATAGTGCTAATTATTTAAAAATGGCATTTAATCAATCGCATTTCATTATTTTAATTACATTTATGTTCTGATCTTCAGCTGTTTCTATTTCTCTTATGCTGCCCATTATTCTATTATTCCAAAATTCTGTGTCTTTGAAAATAAAATCATGTAAACTTTGCAGAAAAGTAATTACATTTGCCACTGTTAATACTAATTGTTGCTTTTCTACTAAATTAAATTCTGATGCCCTGTATTCAATCCAAATTGAGTTTAATGCCTCCACCGGTTAAAATGGCCTCCTACTGGTCACCTCTGTTTCTGGGCAGACATTTTAGGAGGAAGGCGGGAGGCTGAAATCTATACGGCCGGATCAATATGTCACAGAGGTTACAGTGGGCACCACAGCTGCCACTGTTGAGTAAACAAACTGGGAAAAATGATTGTCCTCCGTGTCCAGAATGACCCCAATAATGCTGCAGAATGGATTTTTTTTTTTTTTGCATGGGTTATTGCTGAATGCCTGCGTGTGTTTTAATGAAGCAGGGACGCACATGTAAATGCAAGAAGATTCAAGAATCATCACGAGGTAGAGACGACGCACAGTGAGAGAAAGATATAAAGAGACAGAGGCAGCCTTCAATCCTTTCCCCACGCAGGAGAGATTGATGGCTGCATTCAGGATTTCTACACACCGCTAATTGGATTCACAGGTCATTAGATAAAGTACATGAGTGAGACTGTTACAGCCTAAAGATTGAGGGAGGAGAGAATAAGACGAGAGAAAGGAGGAGGCTGTGAGAGGGGGCAATATTGATGAGGTTGTTTGGTTCAGGACCAATGAAATCCCGTCACCCCCCGCCTCTGCAGTGCCTCCAAAACCCTCCCCACCCCCGGCACAGAGGGGGGTTGATCGATAATTTGCACGGTGAGAAAAAAAAATGGGGGTCGGAGACAGAGGCAGGGAGGGATGAGCAGATAGGAAACAGAGAGAATGAGTTGATGTCTTATGTGTAGTTCCCACACATTGATCTCAAGTTGCCTGTTGTCTTTTCTTTTCTATATATTGTGGCAAGAGAAGGAAATGAGATTACACTGACCATTATGTTTCACAAAAGAGCATAATGGTTAGTGGATACGTCTTTTCTTTTGTCTCCCAAAGACACAAGTCTGTGTTTCAGTTATGAGTGCAGGGTGACGGGGTAAACTCGAGGTTAGCCAGCGAGATATTCAGTTACAATCCAAATCAGCTATTACCCTAAAAGAGGATTTTGTGCGGTCTAGTAACTTGAGATTAGGAGTTTTGAATGCAACGAGCGCAGTGCCAATCTTATGTGATTTGTCGCAGGTGACAAAGTGAGCTCGCTGAAAAGTGCTGTACTTGTTTAGAGAGCCAGCGGGGCTTGTTGTTTTAACATAGGAGGACAAGGGTACAGTCTGCTCAAACACATACAGGCATGCAGATGGCTGTTCATTAATTACAGATGGATGGGGGGAGGGAGTTACAGAGAGTGAGAGACACAGAGAGAGAAGGGGGAGAGAGAGAGAGAAGTAAAGAGAGACAGAGGTCATCTAATGGAGCCAGTATTCTTTCTCTTGCTCTCTCTCCCTGGACAATTACCTCTGTCTGCCCCAGACCTCTTCTGGTGCTCTTAATCAAGGTGCAGGTGTGTGAGTTTTTGTGCGAGTGTCATGGGCATGTGCGTGCACGAGGTGGGGTTCCTGCCGTCCTCAGCACTCTCGAGCAGCAATCCGATTAAAGCCCTGCTGCTGCGGGGCCTGTTTGTCCTCAGGGTTATTATAGTAAACGAAAACTAAAGAGACTAGAGCTAGCAGTGAAGATACAATAATGTTGATGGAAATAATAATAATAATAAAAAAAAAAAGAAAATACCCATTTTTAAAAACATGAAAACTACAAATGAAAATTCAAATGCAATAAATAAAAACTAAACGAAATCGCAGGTAAAATTAACTCTGCTTTTGCCTATTTTGCTTTAGCTCTGGGTGCTAATTACTGAGCTCTGCACAATGTAATAAACAACAGTTTTGTAAATCATATTTGATGTCACGTGTTCTCTGATCCTGCTTTTTCCAGCCATAAATTAACGCTCTCCTCATTACTGCTGAAAAACTAAAACCATAAACTAAATACACACTCAACCAAAGCTAGCCAGTTCCTCAAAATAAAAATACATAGGCACGACGTAAAACTAAATAAAACTCAAATGAAATCAAAGACCAAACTGAAAGACTAAATAAAGAAAGAAAGACTAATGAAATTTTCAAAACCATAAATAATAACTCTGGTTGTGATCCGCTCTGCAAGGTCCACGGACTCGCATGAACAAAAGCCCCAGCACACTTAACTCAAATGCATACACACTTTTCTACCTTTTCAAAGTGAGGTTTGTGTGGCCTCTTAGCTGACCTCCAATCATCACCCCGGCTGTTGGCAGCCATTACTCGGGCCCCCTGGGGCCTGGCTGCTCCGCACAAAGCCCCGAGAGCTCCGCTTAGACAACAACTCTGTTAAAAGATGACTAATGCTTGCTCCAGCAAAGGTTGAGATGCTTACTGATTCAGACACACAGAATTGTGGCTTATATACTCTAGTCGTCTTTGTGGATTCAATTGTAGTCACGTTACTGCAAACCTGCCTCAAAATATGCTCTCCACTCCTTCGGGGCAGTTGGAAACCATAGGTCCAATTAAAAACAGTCTTTCAGTTTCAAAATGGATCTCAGTCGTCACTAGCAGGTTCACGTTCTTGAACTCTGACCTGAAAATTTCCTCAGCCAATGGAAACACTTGTTTGGGTGCACTGACCTCTGAGAGAAATGCCCCATGGAGGCAACCATTATTATTGGTAGTGTAAAACAAAAAAAACAGCCAGTGAGGGAAAAAAAACAGAAAACAGACTATATATTACTGAAAAAGAGAGCCTGCGTAGTAGCTGAGAGACAGTCACTATTTTTAAACTGCACAACATGTTGTGAAAATCGACTTCCAAGTGGCAAATCTTTTAACCAAATAAACCAAAACGACACATCCGTTTTCATTAAAGACAGGTCTTTTGAGTGAACTCCTTTGCAAAAGAAAATGTAGCACAGGGGGAAAAAAAATACAAAAATGAATCAATCGTGTGCAAGTGTATATGTAACATGTCGGTGTCCTATTGCTGAGAAAACAAGCATCACTTCACTAAGCTGACCAAGCCTGATGAATCAGCCATTCTCAGTAGCAAATTAAAAACTAATTTCTCTCTTTATTCAGCAAAAGGAGGCAATTTGGCCACATTAGGCTGCAAAAAAATCAATTGAAAACTGGTGAAGGTCCCTTTCATTAAATCAATTAAGCACATCGAAAAACATCTTTATTTCCATTACAAGCATTATTAGACTGCTAGTGGATTGCAAAGTTGGTTCATATTCAAGCCTGATTCTCAGAGGGATTGTTATTTTTACACATGACCCTTTAACAGAAAAATGCAATATTTTAACTACTTTAAAATCAAGCTGTATGTTTCACTGTAACTCTCACTCTTGGCACAGCATAATGGCCCCGATTTTTTTTTTTTTTTTTTTTTTTCTCTGGCACGTCTGCTCACTTGAACAACAGCGCTATGGTTGGCAGCGAGTGACAGAGGAATGGATGGCAGGGTTAGTGTTGAACCACAGGACAGTTTGAGGACTTTGGCACATGGAAAGGACAGAGAGGAAGTAAAAACAACTCACCAGCTTGAAATCCTGAATGCTACAAATGAAGTAGGGAGTGTTGGGCCGCCGACTCTCAATGTACACACAATCTGCAAGTAAGAAGAAGATGATGAAGAAAAAGGAAAAAAAAGAGCGAGTTAGAAAGATGTTCACACTTCCCGAAGCATTCACGTTTTTATGCAGCCAGACTTGGTAATATATTATTTTGTGTGCTGTTACCTCTGCTGAAAAGACATTTTTTTTCTCCTTGAGTCAAATTCAATTGGAATGCAAGTAATAGGATTAAGGACTTTTGGAGCGCTACAAGGTTGCCTTTCCAAAGCAAACATTACGCCCAAGGGGAATTATGTTATTGTTCCACTCCATTTATACACCAGTGAGCAATACTGTCTTTAACCCCCCCCTAGTCATCACTGTAACCCACTCCTACAAAATGACACCTTCTGTCATTGCAGCCATATATGTTTAGTTAGCCTTGGTTAGTGGTGAAATTCTTTTTTTTTTTTTTTTTAAACTCCACCCTCAGTCCTCTAATTAATGTTTTAAATTGCTGCCAAATTACATAACCATGTGTAAAAACGGCCCGCTCACATTGTGTGTGAGGAGGTGGCCCTGGCTGGCTGTGCTGTTAAATTGAATGTGACTGGTGGTATGGCCAGGTCGTGAACCCTCATCTCCTTAACAAAAACATTCACGCTGCAGAGGACAAAAAACACACAGCCACCTCGGCCGAGAGGAGGGGGAGGAGGAGGAGGAGGAGGAGGGGGACGAAGTACACATGGCTAATGGTTACTGTTATGCCTGGCGCAGCACTTTTGAGAAACAGCTACGGGTTAGATTTATTATAGAAATAGACATTTAAAATCATAAAAGATAAATTCGCATAATAGTCTTCAATTCATCTTTGGCTGCTCGTTGAAAATTTAAAAAAAAGAGAGACTAAAACTAGCAGCGAAAGATAATTAACTGAAATAAAAATAAAAATGACAGTTTTCAAACACACAAAAGAAATAAAATCTAAAATCATCTTTGTTTTTGCTTTCCCCAGTGTTAGTTGTTCATAGTCTAGAAGAATGAAATGGCTTTGCACCATATGGGATCTTTAATAAAGGTTTTTTTTTAAATCTTACTTGATATCATGTATTTTTTCATCCTACTTTTTTCAGCTTCTAAAAATCAAGGCTGTCCTCATAATACCTGAAAAACTAAAATGAAACAAAAACTTTTAAAACTACTGAAGCACTCGCAAAACTAAACTGAAAACAAAACTATAATAACTCTGGTGAAACGCAAAACCAGGAGTGATCAACTCAAGAAAATTAATTAGCTTGTCATAGATATTAACCTGGAACAGAGTGTTTTTGCCAGTTGAACAGTAAAGCATTTAATTGAGAAAACATTCGATCATACACAGTGAAACCTGGTCTATTCAGATGGCTCTTTGAGTGGGTCTATTTATGTGGCACAAACTATTTAACTGCTCCCAGATTAGTGCAGGGCTGTTTTGCCATCGTTTGGTGCACCAGAGCATAGCATCCTCGCTAACATTAGCGCGCACGCAGCCATAAAGACAGAAAACCACTCTGCACCAAGATAGCAGCTCCTTTGAAGTAAGAAGAAGAAGAAAAAAAAAGAAAAAGAAAAAAGCCACCATATGCAGGATTTACACTGACAACACAAACCGCTGGTGCTCATTTCACCAAAACACATGCTGAGCTGTGGTGTGCAAAGAAGACTACGGCGCACTTTTCCCTAACAAAAGATGTGCGGCTACCTTTTCAGTGACTGACAGTGGCATCATCTGTTATTTATTTGTTTGTGTCAACAGAGTTATCGATCTGGCTGTGGTTTATCTTACCGCTTGCAGAGGAAGAGAGAGGTAGCAAAGATATTAAATGGCTCTGACACCCAAGATACCATTTGTAGAGGGTGCTGGTGTGTATGAGTGCGGCTGTGACATCATGGGCTTTGTTTTTTGAGAGGCTCTGTGTGTATGTGTGTGTAACCCCAGGGTGGGCTTGTTATCTGCTGTGGGCTGAATGAGCTGTTCTAAAGGGGGGGGGGGTTTATCGCCCTAGCTGACTCTGAGTGACGCATTATATCTCTCTCACTACTGCCCTCTTCTCGCTTTTCCCCTCTCCCTCCTTTTCTCCCTCCTCTACACCATCCCTGGAAGTCATTTACAAGATAACATGAATGAAAATATCCATCAGCGCTATTGTGTGATCTGTGAGCGACACAATGTGTGTGCGCGCGTTGAGAGAGCGAGGCAGAGCGGGCAGAGGAGGAGTGAACAGGAGGGAGGGAGTGAGGGGAGGGCAGAGAACAAAAGAGACTAATCTGAATGAGATGACATGTTTCAGAGGAGTCAAATCGGGGGAATTAGGGTTTAGTGTCCCTTCACCTCGTCGGCACATTCATTTAGAGAGGCCAGATCTCCTTGTCTGCACCCTGCAGCACATCAACAGGCATAAAGAACAGACAGCAAGAGTGAAAAAGATAGGTGGTGGAAAAGAGGAGACAGGGATCTAGTTTAATCATTCACAGACAGCAAGCGAGTCTATTCTTCGAACGTCAAAAGCGCATTTTGAATTCATCCTGGGCGCTGAAAGTCTACTACCTCAAGGGCATTCCTCTGAAAGTGACTACAACACGAATCTCAATGAATGTGAAAGTTAAAAACTGAGTTCCAGATTCCACCGTGGAGCAGCCTGGGTGGGGTAGACGGGGGTCTTTGGAGCGGGCCGCGAAGTTCCTCCAGGGTCTGCCTGGCTTGTTAAACATTCCTGCCATTTTGTGTGTTGGGAAGTGGGTCTCCTCGCTCAAGTGGAGAAGTGGAAGGGGAGGGACGCGGGGTTTAGCTGTGGCAGGGGTCTTCAGTGGGGGATGGGTGGGTTTATTTTAGAGTTGAAGTGCGTGCTGGCCAGAGTTTTGTCCGCTTTTATTTTCGTTTAATCTTTAGTTTGGTTGTTGATTTCTGTTTAGTTTTACTGAGACCTAAGTAGTTTTAGTTTAGTTTTGATTTAGCTTTAGTATTCATTGCAGTGTTTCAGCTATTATGAGGAAAGATGATTGACTTACAGAAGCTGCAAAAGGTAGCATGAAAGAATGCACGATACTGAATATAATTTAGAAAACCATTGTTCATCAGAACACAGTTTTACCTAGGTTTGTGGTGGGGTTACGTAGGTGCAGTGACGGCTTTTTGTTTTTTCTTATTTGACTAAAAACTATGCATTTGTATAATTTTTTTATTACAATGATTCAAGCTCACGGAAACAAATCTGCTCAGTGATGAAGTCAACACACAGTTCCAATTTCACGGATAAAAAGACAACTCTCATTTTAAAACGGCTTAAAAAAGAAAACAAAACAACAAACACTGTCTTTTCAGGTAATATGGTATCTTTTCTCTCCACAGCGGTCGAGAAATCTCAAGAGGTTTTCAGTTTTTACAGTTTAGATGCTGCACCTATTGTCTTACAGTGTTGGGAAAACCCTGAAACATTTGGAACTAGTCTGTTATTGACTGACTTAGGAGAAAGTGGTATAGCAACAGTTCAAATTGAAAGAAAATTAAAACAAAGCTCATTATACATGCGATTCTATTCAGTTCACGTTGCATAAGTCATTGTAGTTTTCATTTAATTTGAGCTGTTTTATTTGCATTTTATTTCAGTTAGAATAGTTTTTTTTTTTTGCTAGTTTTAGTCTTAGTTTTCATTAACTATAATAACTCTGGACCCAGATGGATGGACGTAGTCTTCACTGTACACGGCGGAGCCACAGCAGGGCTTCACTCCCTCTGCAGCTGAAAGTTGAACTTCTAACACTTCTACCCTGCGATCCACTGCTGACCGCCATGCCACCCTGACAGATAGAGTCAGCGAGCAAAAGTTCAATACGTCGACATGGGAAGATAATCATGAGGCTGCTGAGCACAGCTCCTCAGACCTTCACTGAAACCTGATCGTGGCAGTCGCTGTTTCTCCAATTACACTGTCACTGCTGTGTTCAAGCATCGTAATATTCATTATTATAACCTTGCGAGGCGCACACACACAAACAGCAATTTTCCCAGCTGTAGCTCATTGTTCAGCCAGCCATTCTCTTACAGCTGCCAAGCATGTCTAATCTAAAACACACCTAGCCACAGAAAAAGAGTCATGTCCTACTCTGCTCTGTATCAAGCAAATAAGATGCTGTTTAATTTACTGCAGAGTTACAGGAGGAGATAATGTGAGCCTAGCTTTCTTTTTAAGTGCCAGCAACAAAGGAAAAGTCACATTGTGAACACAGACATATACAGCAGTGTTTTGTAAACAGTGATAGGGGGCGGTTGGTGTTGTGGAATTAGATGAGCAAAACACAGAAAGAATATGAGCATATTTTGGATGCATGCAAGCTTATTAAATCGAGAGGAGTGTTTGTTTAAGCCAAGCTCGCAGGTGGTGAGCGCTAGCCATGAGGCAGGACGCACCTGCATTGTTAAAAGTGGTGCTCGTCTCAAACTGGCAGTGCACACAGGCACAAAAGGCACACATAAACAGCAGAGTAGTGCAAGGCTTTAAGAAAGCTACCCCCCCTTGAGTGTACTGATCCGAAAATTAAATAGCACAAGGAATGCAATAATGGAACCACAGGGGTGTGAGGGGACTAGAGGGCCAAGAAAGACAGAGAGCTTTGGAGAAAGAGGGAGAGCAGAGTTATTAGTGATCCACCACTGGCCGCAGAGCCTCTGAGAGAGAGAGCGAGACGGAGAGGGAGAGAGAGAAAGAGACCAGCTGATGACCATGGCTGTCTTGTGCCACTTCCTGCTGGGATGTCCCTGGGGGGGTGAAGGGTCTCGGACAAGAGATTCCTCCCCAGTTTTCCTTCCTCTCTCCTCATCCACCAGCCCAACAGCTCTCCCTTCTTCTCACTGGAAAGCAGTGGGAAATACCTGGCAAGCGATACCATCAGCTCTCTACAATAGGGCAGGCCTACAGCTGACTGAGCTCCTAGGGGAGAACAGAGGCTCTTTGACAACACCCCCCCCTCCCCTCCCCACCTCTCCTTTCCCTCTCGGCTAGCCCACGCTTTCTCATTTAGCAGTCGGCAGGTGGTTGGATTTCACTAAAAAGCCCTTTTCCCAGAGTCTCTAGCGTGGGGAGAGATGGGAGAGGAGAGAGGACTTTTTAAAAATAGATCTGTTCGGTTAGCGACAGGCTACAGATTCACACTGCTATGTTTCAATATGAGATGACTCCAAGGGCTTGTCCCTCATGTTAGCCTGACTAGAAACAGCAAACTGATCGACAACCAGCCTTTGTAGCAGAGGGGATGTGCTATGCTAATCGAGCTCCAGCCTAGGGTGTCTTGGCTCTAAAACAACCAGCCCAGCCAGTGCTCACTAAACCACTTTATACTGGCCTCTGGAAGGGCTCCATGAAACAATTCAGATGTATTGTGATACTGTTAAGCATTACTTACTTTATAGTGAATGGAAAATATCAGCTTTAAGCTGCTCAAGAATTAAAATATGTGATAATAGGATAATATCTTAGCCATGTGTACATGTTATTGTGTTTTTATGCTACAAAGTTGCAATCTCTGCATTTGTGCTGAAATGTTGGATTTGTTTCAACTGGCCAGATTCAGTTAGCATTTGCACCAATTAAACTATTAGTCATTATTAGCAAAGTCCAGCTCTAAAATCTTTACACTGGTGACAGAATAGATTTAAAAGTGTCGTTACTAGTGTTGTTACAAGAATTAATCTTTCATGTGTTTAAAGAATATAATCCAAATAATCTAAATCAAATAGGGCTCATAGATCTATTGGTCAACTGGTACAGCAGAGTCCACACTAAACACAGTGAAGCAGGATTTAGCTTTTATGCTGCGTGCAACTGGAACAAACTGCCAGAGGATCTTAAATTTTTAAATCCTGCCTATGATTGAGCTCTAAAACTTGTATTCTTATTGCACTTTACTCCT
The DNA here is from genome assembly GCA_037367275.1 of Coranthus polyacanthus. Classification (NCBI taxonomy): domain Eukaryota; kingdom Metazoa; phylum Chordata; class Actinopteri; order Kurtiformes; family Apogonidae; genus Coranthus; species Coranthus polyacanthus. Next base: position 25,904,193 of record JAPQRN010000025.1, read on the forward strand.
GGAAGCACTGTGCTTTCTTTTGTTATTATTTTACTCTTATCACCCTTTTATGTACTTTGTACTCTCTTTTTAAATTATATTTTTCCTTATTGTGCGTTGTTTATCGTTTTCCTGTTTTATTCATGTAAAGCACACTGAATTGCTTTTGTTTTATGTGCTATATAATACACTTGCCTTGCCTAGTAACTAGGCATTTGTAAGCTCCCTACCAACATGAAGTGAAATTACAGCTTATAAATTCATGAAAGAAAAGCTAAAGCCCTTGAAAACACAAAGGACATGGTTTGGTCGTGTGACTGCCAACAGTTGGTCCTGAGTTTGAAGAGAGGGAAGAGGGAGGGCTGGTTATCCAGCGCTACGTGTGTGTCAGACATTCTCCTGCTGCACAGCTTACTGTGTGTGCACATGACACATACAGAGACACACCACACATTCCCCAGGGTTCTGTGGTGGCTGCGGCAAGAAGCGCCAGCTGTCCACACCAACAACTCCCCAACATTCATATATACAAGGTATTTTTCTGAGACTGGTCCGCAATCTATCTGTATCATACTCCAACCAACACTGCATTCACCACGCGTACCTATACGTTTCCGGGAATAAAATGACCGCACGAAATCAAATCTTATCTTTCTCTCTTTCACCCACCCAGTGATGATATGGTGCCTGAAACTCAGTGGGCTGGCAGTGGCAGCCATGTTGTGTGACATACAGGGAGGTAGAGGGGCAGACGGAGTGGGGGGTGGTGGTTTCTATTAGCTTTCTCCATTTTAAAACAGACCAGCCAGTCAGTCAGTTATAGGAAGGAAGCAGACATGCTATGGCAGCCAGCCACCTGCAGCACCAAACAGAGTCCTGCTGCAGTGGAAAAAGGATGAGCAGGGTGGAGAGTACTGTGCGTTAGACTGAAGCCCTTTTTACACAGAGATCCCGCTATATTGCGGTTAAGACCCCTCATTATGCCAGCTTTGTCTGTTTACACTGAACCAAAAAAAAGTTGGCATAATGCTGCCCCAGTGTGCGACTTCAAATAGCAAGCCGGCATTCCAGAATCAGAGGCATGACACACCAGCGTCTGCGTCTAGCGTGACGCAATTACCAATTACAATTACTAAGCCATTTTAAACGCTAAAAATTATGTTTTAGGTGCATTTATCAAGTGTTTATTTAGTGTTATGTCTCAAAACTAATAACTAGAAGAATAACTAATAAGCCATCCAGGCTCTTTTTTTAAACAGTTTCAATACATCTACAAGCCTAATTAAACCAGGACAAAAAAAAAAAAGTTTTCTCCTGCACATTCAGTTTTTGGAAGATGATTGCCTCCAATTCCATGTTTGTATGTTTTATACAGAGCAGCCAGACAGAATAAAAGCACAGCATTCCCACCTTGAAAAGGCTGTGTAAATGCAGAGACTGTGTCTGGGAAAATCACATGTGTTTGTGTGTGCATGTGTGTTAATATGTGTTACAGTATGCTTGAGCGAGTTCACAAATACTGGTTATCAGTGTTCTATGTATGTGTGTGTCTCCATGCTACTAGGGTGTCTCCTATTGATCCCCCCCATGGCAGTGTGTATAATCTCCAGAGAGAGGATCTATAATCTAAGGTGGGGGGGTGAACGAGTGTAGAGAACAGGCTCTGGAGGTGTCTGGCTGGGCCTGGGGAAGTAGTGAGAGCTCAGCCACAGGGCACAGATCGATTTGGCATGTCTGCTTGCACTGCATCAGGCTGTTCAGTCCGCCAGCCGACCATACAAATGGCCTGGGACACAGTTCTCTGGCCACCAGTACAGACACACTCCTCTATCCCTTTTTAAACAGCAACAGAGCTAGAGTTAGCTGCAGGCCCACCTATTGGCCAATTGCACTTCTCCATCCACCCTTCCCCATCCAATCGATGCACACTAAGCCGCCTGAACTCATCTTCAAGGGATAGAAAGGCTAAGCAGAGAGATTGGAGTGTGGCTGCAGAATGGGAAGGTGCAGACGGTTTTCAATACTAGCTTACCTGATATATCTTATGTGATGACATGGCCTGTGTGTTTGAAAACCTCACTGTGACAAAAGTAATCAAACAGCATTTTGGTTTACAATTTCTCTCAATTTCAAAATCTATCTGTATTACTCTCTATCCCTATTCCCTTCCCTCATGTCTGGGGTGGTGTAAATCCCTCTCCTAGGGTGGTCAGTTTTACATATTGTGTGTCACTAGACGGGTATAAAGGGATTTAACATTTAGTAAAGCATAATCCATCGCAGGCTTTGTGCCTGCCTAAGCTGCATACATCAAATCTGATTGCAAGAAGGCTGCTACCATTGACCAAACAGGAGGAGGAATACACTCTGCTCAGACACACACAGGGCTTATCACTTGAACAATAAGCAGAGGAGACAGCAGGAGGTCAGTTGCTGAGGTGGAGGATCTTCCATGTTGACAATAGGAGGTAAATTATAAACTAGTGTACGGAAGATAGGGCCAATCCTGACTCATCCTCGATCTGAACCAATCTAACAGCTCTAGTCTACATGGAAGGAGAAGGTTGTGACACTCCAGAGCTGTCAAACTAATTGAAGAGGAAGACAGGAAACATAAATATTCCCCATCAAGCAGACACCGGCTCTGCTGTTTGCTCGGTTGTGGAAATATAAATATTCGACAGGGCTAATCCACTGAGACTTTGTTTATATGCCTTTTGAATGTTTCATTGATGTGACTGACTGCTTACATTAAAAAAAAAAAAAAAAAAAAAAAAAACTCACACCCACCCCCCCTTCTCCGCATGGTTGACTGTGAGACAAAGCGCTGGTGCTCTCTCTATTAAACAAGAAATGCAGAGCAAAAAAAAAAAAAAAAAAAGGCTTCAATGGAGTCCGTTGCAGAGTGTTAAGAGAGACAGAAATAGAGAGTGAGCAACAACAAGGCTCTGGTTCAGTGTGACTGCTTGCTTGAGGACCTCCGTTGATACGAGTGCAGAGATAATTTAGCCAACAAGATTACGCAGCTAGACGGAAAGTGCTGGGTGGGGAGGTCTGGCTGTTTCACTGCACCTAGCTCAAGTGTGAATGTTAGTAGTTAAGGGGCAAAAAATGAGGGCTGGGTGTTTTGTGTAGATGTGCGTGGGAGTAGACGGTTACACAAGAAGATAACCTAACACAGCTGTAATTTCCTATACCATCCCATTAAATATCCAAGCAATGTGGGCCACCACCTCCTGACTACTTGACCTTTTACTAGCTGAATAAAAAGACATGGCGGCAATGATTTAGGTTCAAGGAGATTGCAGTGAGCAGGAGGGGAGAGAGAACGAGAGGGAAAGAGAGAGAGAGGAGACTGCACATACACATTCAACTAGAGAGCCTGGCTTCCTTCCGACAGCGAGTGTTGACATTCCCACTTCTAGTACAACCAATTTATAAACAGTAGGTGAAAGAGAGGCCATGTTTACAGCCGCGGAAAAGGTTGGTTCTCTTTTTAGCCTCATTCATCCGACGTAATAAAGACATCGCACCACAGCTCAAACGTCTCTCCAAGAAACTAGAGTATCTCTTGGCCCCAGAGGAGACAGCATACTTTTAGTGTGTCAGGTGGTGTTGGGATGAAATCATTATCATGGCTGTCGTCACTATCACATCATCTAGTGAAGCACCACTTTGCTTTATTGACTTAAAGCAAAACACAAAGCACAGAGTGGGTCAACTTGGAATTGATTATATGATGCATCGGCTCCTAGCCTGAGGGAGTACTTCTGCTTTTAGAGAGGTGCCAATTTGGAGAATCTGCAATCCCTCAGCAGCTCATTGCAAAAGAATGATTAGGAAGAAGTCATAATTATTACTCCCTTAATGATAAATTACCTGGTTTCAATTATCTTTACACTGGAAAATGAACAGACTTACTCTTTCGACTTCAGTTAGAGACCATGCTCCAAAACTGAACTAGGGGTTGAATAATTATCCAACTGGCTGATTATTGGATCCGATATTTAGCGTTTTTATTATTATTGGTCCATTGGTTTTTAACCAATATCTCAAGCAATGTCCCACCCATTTATTTATTTACAAACATATTTATAATCCTAACAGTTCAATGAGAAAACTGACAATAAATGTGGCTGAAATATTATTGAATTGTACCGTTTTTATTATCGACCCCGAGATTCAACCCCTTCTGCTTGTTCGACTGGTCATAACGAGGGCTTACCTCCAGGTCTGTAAACAACATCGTCTTCTGTGATGAAGGACGTGATTTCTCCGTTCTCTGTGCGCTCATAGCGTGACTTCTTCTTAGGCGTCTTCTTCTTTCCCTTCTTGCCAGCCTCCTCGGCCGTGCCACTGCCTCCGCCTGTGCTGCCGTTATCATTGTCCTCATCCTCGCTGTGCTCGCTCTCTGCATAGTTCTTGGCCCCGCCCTCCAACGTACAACTGCGTCGGGGCCTTGAGCTTTCGCTTTCTCGGTCGCCCCGGTCCCCGTCCTGCCGGCGGGACTTACCGGCCTCTCTCTTGTCTCGGTCTCTATCTCTGTCCCTGTCCCGCTCTTTCTCCCTCTCCTTTTCTTTGTCGGCCGTCATGATCCGCCACGTGCCTTCCTCAGTCCTCTCACGGCTGGGCCTCCGTGAAAGGTAGACTGTGAGCCTGGGCTTCAGTCTTCTGAATTTACCAGTCAAATCCAGGGAAAATTTGGCCACACCAACAACCCCAGTGTTTCAGAAAAGCTGTGGACAAAAGAAGAATGACAATTAGCATAAGCCTACATTAACAACCATTACAGTTTCTGTACAGTAGTTACATTTTAGCGCTGAAAAATGTGATGTTTTTCCTTGGAAATCAGGCAGCCGTGCTGACTCTTCTCAACATCACAGTAATTGTTGGCAATCCCCACCACAGCCATGTATACTCTGGAGAGCACTGAGTAGCTTTATCAAAGGAACAGAGCCTTCTAGCTTCCTGCTCAAACATATTTCCTCTTTTCCACAGAGGCAATGAAACAGATTTACAAAGGGCAAAGGAATGGGTAAAAATAAAAAGTAGAAAGCCAAGTGTGAATTTGTAACGCAATAAGCTAAAGGGAAGTTTTAACAGTATAAGCGCAAAAAGTGGTGCTGCATTGAGAATATAAGGCTTGCAGCCAACAGAATTCTTTAGAGGTAATGTATCCAGGGGCTTTTCAGCACATTTCGCTGCTTGACGTTTATAGAGACACGGGATAAAACTCAGTGACAGAGTTAACTGGCTAGCTTCCTCTGAAGGCCATCTGTGATGACACCAGGCTCAATTTTACTCATCTGTGTGTGTGTGTGGTTACGTTCGTGTACTCTGGCTTACTGGACTGCGCCCCATCCCTCCCCTCTGCCCCGGCTGACAGTCACCACTGTGTTAATGTGAAGTGACAGCTCTGGAGGGAAGAACACAGCAATCCACTGGGTAGGAAAAGAGAGAGCAGAGTGGCTGAGCCAGTCATTTGCCATGCCCAGTCTACTGCCATTTTCAGCGATCGTCGTTCACTCAAAAACAACCCGGCTACTACTTTCTCTGGTCATAATGAAATCCTCCATAAACAGAGAAGTGGGCAAAGCTGAGCAGCAAGCTGTATGCACTACACTGGCCCTACACACTGCATCTACAAAGGAGGCTTCTCATTTACTGCCAGTGTTTGCCCCCTCCACCCCCACTGCAACAAATTAACTAGAAATAGTTATTACAGCCCCCAGAGGGAGCAAACCAGGCAATCAGCACCCGCGTTACCATGGCTATGATAGCAGGGTGGGTGAGGGAGTGGAAAATAGAGGGAGTGATAGAGATAGACGCAGGTAAAAAAAAAAAAAAAAAACCAGCTACAAGAAAAATGGCTGCAAGTGGACATGAGTTTATTGACGGTGCTAGTTAGAAAGTGAGGTCAAGAATAGAAAGAAAGGCGGAAGAAAGGCTTTGGCACACACATATACACGTACAATGAAGCACATTTGACAACGGCACTCCTCAACAGCGGGTGCTGTCATCTCGTGAGCAGACACCAACTGACAGGGCAGCTGCTCTTGTCGTCGGCTTCAACACAAACACCGGGCCTGATTAAACCACAGCCTCGTCACAGCCCCATTAATCACCTAATGATGAGTTACCACGGCGACCACTGGGCTGCCAGAAAATACACAACAAGAACACACTGATGCGCACACAAAGCTCCGGGGCTCTGGAGATGTGTAATGCGCATGCGAATGCAAGGACATACGGCCACCATAAAAAACACACCTCTGACAGAAACACTAACTGAGCCCCCTCCTGTGTCCACATCCAGTAGAATGTCTTGGAGGTGTGAAGAACATGAAAACATCCATGAAGTTAGCATTTGATACTGCCACTCTAATCCTATGGGCTGCCACAATCTGTGTATGAGCTAAGCACCTCTTCTCTGCTCTAATCAGTAACATAAGCCTCTTGCATCGAAACCATCGAGGACTCTAAACTGTTTTAAATGGAGGGCTGGCCTGTTCTGCTTTGATGTTGTGGGCTGCACAAGCCTCTTTAAATATCTTTACAATCGAGGTGCTATTAGCTTACATCTGGATACACTTTACACAACTGGCCCAGTCCAAAATCTTCATCTTCAATCACCTTCCTGACATCAAAATAACTGTATGCATTAACCCTCAAAGAAGCAAAATTCTTCAAAACAAGCAATATGTAATTTATGCTTACAAAAAACAGTATTAGTTCACAGGAGTTGTTGTGTTCACCACCACTGCCAATGAAAATCCATCTGACGTGATGCAGGCAAAAAGAAATGTTTACAGACAAGGTAATGTATGAAAATTGTATTTTCGTTACATTAAGTGCCAGTCATGTTATGTCATTTTATTCTAATTCAATAGCTACAAGTACACTAGTAACATTAGTAAAGGGGATATGATGCCATTGACGGGGGGACCAAATGCATAAAATTACATATTTCTCTAAAATTCTCTGAAATTTAATATAATGTAAATTAACAAGTCAGCAAAATACACATTATAGTCATTTTTAGATATTTTAATGCAGAAATGCTTCATATAATAGCTTTAAGACGTGTGCGCAGTCATATTTAATTTGGTAAAACTACAGGTGAATTTTAATAGTCAACAAGAATAAGATCAAGTGCCTACTTGAACAGCTGTAGCCTGACACAGAATAAAGAGCAATTTGAAGGTGAAAAAATTAAGTGAGCAAAAAGGATGTGAGTCACTGTGAAGTGAAGTAGTAACACCGCAGCAATGAAAAGTCATACTGTAGTGATGGCTGAGAGGGAAGAGAGAAGCAGAAAGAGAAAGTGAGACCGAGACTGAGACAGAAAGCAAGAAAGAAGGCTCTCCACCCACTACCTGGGAAACAAAGTGCTTAGTAGAAAGTGGTGCTGGCTGCCTTGGCCGATGAATAACGTTGTGAGGGGGCAGGTGAGGCTTGGAGCTATTACACATCAATCACTAGGCCAGGACCCTTTGAAAGATACCAGCTGTCTTAATGGAAAAGAGAAGGAGGGGGCAGCGGCTGAAGAGGGGTTGAGGGGGTCCCAGCCAACGGCACCTAATCCACCATTTACATTACTGCAAAGGAGTCAAGGGCTAGCAGCCAGCAGGGACCAGCTCAAATACATTTCTCTTTCGGTGCCTGTTTAAATGAGACCTCTGGCCTGAAAAACCACACAGTTTGTGGCTTGATTAACACATCATCCCCCACAATGGCCACACAGCAGGTTTCCGTTACTAAACACAGCTTTTTTTGCTCCCTCTCTCTGTGCAGAAACAGCCTTTTTAAAAGCCATGTTTTATTCATTCCAATCACTCCCACATTTGCCTAAACCCATGCTCATATCTGCAGTTTTAAACAAAACCTGTCAAAGGATAAACATTCAAATTATCACGGTTTGCATGAGCACCTATGCAGCTAGATGAAGCTGTAGGGCTTCTTTTTTTTTCATTGCTCTAAATTTTAATTGATTATCTTGGCTTACAAATTTCAAAGATCTGGACATTTATTCAATACCACATTGTACAGAACAAATTAAAAAAAAAAAAAAGAAACTAGATATTTCTACATTTAAATGCAAAGCAGAATCTAACAACAATATACCCAGCACAGTGATCCACTCAGTTTTGGGAGTGAGACTACAAAGTCATTCATGGCATATTCAATTGGAGAATTATGAAGTAGCAAAATGTGATTGGCAAGGATTTAGGGCCGGCTTTGCAGAGGGATTGAATGAAATACTCGCATGAATACAGATTAGAGGAGAACAATGTTAGCATGAATATACACAGGGTTATTAACAATGAGGGCAACTCAAATTGATCCGAATAAACCAGCCAGATCCTCAGCAGTGCATGGATCCTAGCTGCGGTGGTGTTGAGCTGCAGTGGGTTTTCGTCAGCTCCAATCCATTACTCTGCGCGATCTAATCTAAGCTGCCATCCAAGCCCCCGAGAAACAACAGCACAATGAAGGGCTCAGCTGGAGGCACAGGGTAGGCCACTTCATAAGGGATTCTCTGTGGTCTCTGCACCCCGCCTGCTTTGTCTTACCTGGTGAAATCATGGCTTGCTTTATTCTCCGAGGCCCTCTCTGTTTTAGTTCACATTGGCAGGGCAAAGACACTTGTCTGCTCCACTTGTTTTTCAATTCACTGATGAGTAACCACATCTTTTTTTTTTCCCCCTCTGCTAAAGCTGTGCTCACAAAAGCTCTATTTTTAGCCGGCATCCGGGGTTAGTTTAGTAGGTAAAAGCCATGCTCAAGAAAAGATAGCTTGGGGCTTTCCGACATCAACATTTAAACCTGCCTAGAGACTCTCTTGGTAAAAAGCAAAGCACTGCTGCAAAGGAACAGATTCTCATGCACAATGACACTGTGTGCAACTGTAAACTACCACTGTCTAAAAAGATTAACCACGACAGTTTACAAAATCTCTCTGGGCTAACAATTGCATGCGATACTTTCTGTTTTGTAATATAAACTGCTACCCACTAAGTCAAACATATTTTCTCTCCAACAGTCCACAGATACTTTCAACTACAGACATAAGGATCAGGCTGTGTGCTCCACAGGATCTAAGCCTCTACTCCACCTCTAAAAGAAGGCTAAATCCTCCTCTAGTCCCCGTTTGTGTGCTCTCCATGAGAGCTCCAAATGGCCCTGAGGGGGCCGCTCCTCAACCCAAGATGTCCATTATATAGAGGGTCTGTGAGCAGGACTTCATTTCACAGCCTAATACCAGCTACTATGAGACAGACTACCTTCTCAGACTGCCACGTTTGTCTGGCTGGAGTAAAGCTGAAGGCCATTTCAGCAGCTCTGACTGCTTCACAAGGCATCATGTTTTGACACGGCTCCTCAGGGAAAATGCCAGGGTTGTCCATTGTCACCCTTCCCCTTTCCTCCAAATGAGGCACTCTTGAAAAATGTAATCGTGAGCAGACCAGTAAAGGACCTCTCCCAATGTGTCATTGATAAGAGTAGCAGGAGAATGTGAGGTATGTGCCGGCAGACAGCGCTATCATGAATGTGGTTCTTAATTGAGTTTCCCTGTAGATCTGTGAGACCCTTTTTTGCAGAGTGAATAACATGCCTGTTTCAAAAAGGATTTCTAGTGTCTTTCACCTCCTGAGAGTATCTGACAATTCAATAGTTTGGTGTAATGGAAATGTATCCAAAGGTAAAGCTGGGGTCAGGAAGGGTATGAATACACATTGGGGACACATTGAAGTTTGACTAGGAGACTGCTAAAAATATCTGATATATATGTATCTGCAAACATTTATCTCCATAAAATGGAAAAGAGCTCTAGCAGGGGTGGGAAGGAAGGAGGGAGATACATGACATTTTCTCAATCAGATATACGAGGTAAGTCGATTTTCTGTAAAAGAAAAATAACTCCAACCTTCATTTTGTCTTCTTTTAGAGAGAAAGGGCTCTTGAGATTTTATTATTTGAGTATTCAATCATGCACCATTTCCACTGATATTCTGCAATCAAATATCCCCACTCTTACTCCCAGATCTGCCTATCAGCTTAACAATCCTATCCGTCAGTTCAACTTCGGCTGGTAGTCTAAATGAGTGTAGGAGAAGAGGAAATGTATTCATACGGCTGCCCTACATCCTCCAGCTACTCTAATCACCATGCCACACAGAGCAACGTGCCAACACAGAGGAAAAACTAACATAAATAGATTAGAGTGACAGATAAGACAGCTCGGACGTTTCAGACTGACAGCAGAGGCCAGCAGGGGCACTGAAGGATGTCTTCAAGAACAGCTCCCCAAAAACAAAGCCATTAGGTCAGTACACAAAACCATTCTTTCCGCCTAAATTATTTAACTACGTGGTGGCAAACGCTGCTCCATCCTCGAGCAGATGGTCGGGGGGAGGAGGACAATCACTCCATTCAAAGACTTAATAATGATCTGAGCCAAAAAAACACCTCCACCTCTAGACACCACGGGGTGGTATTACCTCTAATTAGGAAGGGCTTTTATTTCATATGCAAACGTCTTTTTCCTACAACCATAAACCACTGCAGCTGCTATGATCATGAAACTTTAGTTCATGATTAACTGTCATAGAAATAAATGCAATTAATGTTTTTTTCCTATTCATTTTATGCCACTGTTTTAAAATAAGCATAATAATAGTGTAGTACACCTACACCTTATGGAGAAGAGCCATTTATTGGCACTGAACACTGGAATATATAAATAAAACTACATTTCCGTTTCACTTTTAGGCTTTGCAAACAAAAACGGCACAGGACAGATATGACATTAATGAAAACTTAAATGTAGAAAGTCCATTAATTAAACATATAAAGAATTCTGGCAATGACTGTACTAATAATGAACAATGCCCGAAAATGTAGTTTGCAACTAAAACTATGATGTTAATGTCAACAGATGCTCGTTGCGATGCGTTCGGTCGAATATTAAAAGTTCCACACCTCAGAGGCGTTAATTCTCCATAACTCAGGTACCATTAAACCACAGAAGAAGAATAGATGACGCCATGAAAAGAGCACCAGTCAGGCCTCCAAGGGTGGAAAAACCATGAGGAAATAGTGATGGAAATGTTTCATCGGGCTATTTTTATACAGGTGAAAGGAAATTATTCTAATGATTATGCAAAGCACTCATTGTTAGTTCAGATAATCATGATATTGGTATTACGTAATAATTCTGAAAGGCACACTAACCACGGTGTAACCATCCATCATAACTAACTGCTCTTTAAAAAATAAACTAAACAAAGCATTTATCGTTGGAACATAGCGTCTCCTCTGTTTTGTTACCCTCCATGCTAATTTCCTCAGTCTCACAACCAGAGTTATAACTGACAAGTCAATGTGTAAGCACCGCAAATAGACACTGTCAGTGAGCGCTCTACAGTTGGAGATTTGTTTGTTCAAGGAAAAGGACAGCTTTAGAGAGCAGTCATCGGGCGAGGTGACGAGGGGAGTGGAATATTCAGTGTAGCGTTCAGCCTTGTCATCCACCATCTCAGTCGTGCAGGCCAGTGATTCTAGACAGAAGGGAAAGCACCCTCTGCAGTGCGCATGAGGAGCATAATATGAATCATGAGTCTGTGAGGCCTCTGCGCAGCTAGCCACGCTCTTTAAACTATAGCCACAAACAGGGCTGTGTTGTAAATATTGCCTAATTCTGGATGCATTTCCTCTCTCTCGTCCAGAGAAAAAAAAAAAGAAAAAAAAAGCTGGGGGGAAGTGGCCAGAAGTGATGAAAACGCTGCTGGAACAAGAAGGATCTGAGCTCAGGGCTCCCATATCCTCTGAGGACAGCTCATAAAACATGCAGTGGCTGGGACTGGGCCTCTTACAGCAGTGGCATTTTAGTGCACCCTGCCACAAACACACAGGCCACACACACACAGGTAGGCTACAAACGCACACAATTAATTTTAAAGAGTTTGAAGGAGTAAGGCCAGCGTGGTTTACTACCTGGACCAATATGCCCAAAAATACACATCAGACACAAAAAGGCAGCTATTTTCCAAAACCTTGAGCAGCATCTAGAAGAAATAGCTTCTAGGAAAATATATGAATAGAGTCTGGATTTTAAGCAGTGAACACTAGTGATCCACAGATTAATGCAGGCTGTTTATGAAATGGAGACTTGATCCCTAACTGATAGTGTGCTATGCCTCCAGCAAACACAGGCTGCATATTTTTAATCTTTCCCAACACGACTGCAATATATTGGATTACACACTGCATCCTTAACTGTGGAACAACAAAGGGGCATTAAAAATACCAATCAACACAACATAACTCAGGCTAAATATATAGGCCTGGTGTCTTTTTAAACCAAAGGTGAACCGAGCTGGCTGCGTTGCTGTGAATAAGCCTCAGATATTCATGGAATGTTAATGTTAGGCTTTGACCATGGTAGCCTCACTGACGTCTCCTCCTCCTGTTACCGGGCCATTAATGATAATGAAAATACTACTTAGCTCCGTGCCATTCACATACTCTTTAAAGTCTAGAAAAGCTCACCTTTATGATTTACCTTCTTCAACGCACACTACGCAATTTCTGTCGCTAGGTGTCTCGATCAAAACAATCACACAAAAAAAAAAAACAACAAACGTAGTGATGATAGTAAAGTACTGTGGGATCATCGGAGTTCACCATCACTGCAAATGAAAATCTATGTGATGTGACTCAGGCAGACAAGCCAAGGTATTTAAGGTTTATTCACATTAATTTAATTTAATTTTAATGAAATAGCCACAAGTAATGTAAGCTGACGGAATGTTAAATGCTAACTTGACATTCGACGAGTTGACTCACTGTATCTAATGGTAAGTTAGCTATTAACATTACCTTACCTTACACATTAGGTGGCTTACATAACCACTGGTCACACATCAAAGTAAGCTAGATTGATATTTAATATATCAGTAAATTAGCGCTCTACCGGATTACTGTGCTGCAAAATGGCATGCAGATCATAAAAGAATATGCATTGTGACTGAAATACTGCTCTACTACTGTGCTTCCACATGAAAGGAATTAAGATGCCACTGACAGGCGACCAAATAAAATGGGCCATTACACTGAATACAATTATGGATTTCTATGAATTTGAACATTAACATTTGATATAATGTAAGTCCACAAGACAGAATATATAACATAGGCCTAGTCGTTTTTAGATATTTGATTGTAGAAACATTATATATTATACATTTACTATTTAGTATTTAGTATAGAAACCTTTACTCAATTACAACAATGGGAAGAAACACAATTGTTGACTAATCCCATGCTTGCATTGTGTTTAAGCACACCATATGCTGTGCTCATGCATAGGAAATCAGCCTCTTGTGCTTGTGCCATCGCTGTCTCTCAGTGGAAATCTAGGAGGGCAGGTTTGTGGAGCTTGTTAAAATAGCTTCCCACTGCATCAGTAAGCTTATAAAAAGCCACTGAGTGCATATTCACTACAGTACGGCATTCATCTATGTGTATACACACGTGTCAATCTAAAATGTGTAGGCCATTGACACACACATGCATGCACGCACACACATACATATATAAACACAAAAAAACTGCTGCCGCTGCTGAGCAACTGTATTTGCAGTCCAGGTCAGACTATGTGCTCAGCCAATAAATGGCTGGAGTGTAATGTGCCTTGACCTTCTATCTTTCTTTCAGCAGCTCCTTACATATATTGCTGTCTCTCCTCATATATCACTCGGGCAAATGGCGCCCTTCACCCTGCTCCCTCCTGTCCCCTCCTTAAAAGGCTGAGGGGACATCTTTGCCTGCTGTACTCAACTGACAGCACTGGCAGCCTCCTCACTAAGCACAAGGGGAGGGGGAACAAGGCTCATCGAGGGGAAATGCTGCAATGAATAATTATGTTTCATAACATGCCCCATCCCCCCTCCTTTATTAGCATCAAACAATAATTAATGGGGAACAAGGGGCACTGAAGAGTCTGCTTTTCGCTTTCCAGAACAAGAGGGTCAATATGCCCTTCAACCCTTTCTTTCTGCTCACCGTCAAAGCAGGAGACACCTCATCCCTCTAAAAACTCTTAGCTTATTTATGATGCCAGTTGCTCTGCTGGAGAAAAGGCAGCATTCCTGCTACTCTCAGCAAAACTGGACGGATCACTTTACGCAGCACTTCACTACTCCTATCTCCACACCTCTTCTCAGCACGCCAACCCAACAATTCAATAATGAATATGAAATGCCTCCTAATTGATGTCTATGGGAGTTGGAGCGGCTGAAAATACAGGCTATTGGACATAGGCTTGACTTGATTAAGTTTTTGTTTCACGTCAGAAAAGAATAATCTCTGATCAGCAGTAGCAAAGCCAGTCTTGATCGAATTAGCGTTGCACTAAGAGCTCCATTGATCTTGGCACTCATCTGCGCAGATGAGGCCCGGAAAGGCAGCTGGTAATCCAATAGCAGGGATGGGAAGTGCTTCAAGGACTCTGCTGTGTTTACCCACCTATTTCCTACACAGAGAAGCAAGATGTTAGTGCATGCCACTCACTGGACTGATTGGAAGCCACAGGGCCTCAGAAGCTCCAATGAAATAAATAAAAGCCACAGTGTGACCGAAAGCAAGGTACTTGAAAGCTCAAAGTAATTGCCTTTGCCACAGCTATCATGTAATGAGCAAACGGGATGAATCGAGTCAAACTTAGATCTGTGTTTGAATGAGCTGTGGAGAAACAGTCAACTCCTAATACAGGCTTCACTTCACCAAAAACCTAAAAGTATTGTGTTTCAGAGGTATAAAGATTGCAAAACATATTTTAGTCAGGTAAAAGTACTATTACTCTAAAATAAACTCTGAGTAAAGGTTACTTTTTCCCTAATTTTGGTTGTAATAAAATGTTGCTCCACATCGTTTATGCTCCTGCACAGTGCAACCTCGGTCAGGAACGAGGTCAAATAAATATAGCATTAACCAGAATACCAGCCAGAATCAGTTTCTGCTATGAATGTACTTTACCAAACTAGCAAGCTAACATTTTCTAAACCACCAAGTTTACACAAACGCAAAACATTAACGGACAAAGGTACTCGCTGTTACCACAGATAAATCGCTTGCAAAGGTTCAATGTAGAGTTTTTGTAAGAGGCTATTTCCACATTTTTGGGCAAACAAATGTTCCACAGCAAAAGGAATGTGCCACCTTTCTTGAACTTGAAGAAAATCCTTGGTCACATGTAAGGAGCCAAATCAACTTCACCTTCAACTTCAGCCGCAGCTGAACGTGATTAAGATTCAGATTCATTTAGATCTTGTGTGTCCACTTTTCTACTCACACAACAAAATGTCATGTGTAGTTCATGGAGACTACATTTAAACTGTCGCACAGTGAACTACCTCAAAATAAACATTTTCAAGTAAAAGTAAAATTATAGTTCCAAACAAAAATACTAGACAAAAAAAAATCTACTTCATTAAAGTAACAAGAGTAATTGTAAAACGTCACTTCCTTCCCTGTTGAAGTCAGAAGAATCAATGTAGGGAAATCTGTCTTTACACTGTGATATCTTCATTGCAGCAAGCATTGATGCAAGCCTTCGAAATCAATTTTGCATGACACGACTGCCATCAAACAAGAACCCAGAGGGCAGAGAGCATGTGAAATGAAACAGAGCAAAACTAAGGTAGTAAAGGGCAAAATATACAGCTGTTTCGCTTGTGGAAATAGTTCAACTTAAATGTGCCTGAACAGTACAGCTGTCGTGCGTTTACTATAATGCTGCACACGCGTAATCCATCAAGGATTCATGAGTGAGCGAGTACATTTCTCTCTCTCTCTCCCTCATATCACTGCAGCAAGAAAAGAGTGAGAACTCTTCAGCAACGCATAGACACACCTCAGACACACTACTCATACCACACTAATAACCTTGGGCTGTCTACCAATGCCATGACTTTATGGAACAGTATGGGCTCTAAATAGAAGCTCCATTTCTCACCAGCAGTCTGTAACAGCTCTATTTCAGCCACCCTGTCATTAAATATTTATCTTAGGAGAGTGGCAGATCATACCAAGGTGATAACCATTTAAAAATCCAAATCTGGGGCTTTTTCTGCCCCTCACACCCCATCTCATTCCACTGCTGCCACAACAAAGATCTTTTTTTTTTTTTTTTTTTTTTAAAAAAAGGGATTATCTACAAGTGTTCCTTTAATCAGCACATGGCAGAAGTGTAGAAATGCCTCAACAACAGTCCCAGAGGAATACCTTTCTCTGAAGCCTTATCAGGCAGAGGATCTCCTTTACCGACAGCAGAGTGAGTGAGTAGGAGTGAGTGCGTTTGAGGATGAAAAGATGTGCTGCTACCTTACTATGATGTGCTCTCCAACAATCTCAGAACAAAAGGCCAGTTTGAAGTGGAGTTATGATGGCACAGGGCTCTTAAGGTCTTCTGTTGCTCTGTGTGTGTGTGTGTGTGTGTGTGTGTCCTATTGGTTTCAATCCTCTTTGTTAGCTGGCTGTTTGTTATGCTAGCAAGATAAGCCACTGTTGTGGGTGGCTGGGTGTACTACAGCAACCGGTGTACTGCTTGAGTGCCAAAGCCAACAGTCTGTGGGAGGGATTGTGGGCGTTATAGATCACTAGGAGACAGATGTCCAGTCTTGCCCTGACGCTGACTCAAACACTAACCCTAAAAACCATGTGTTTGCAAACTGGACTGCTTCCTGGTAGGTTTTAAGTTGATCTTTATCAAACCAATAGCGGCAGCTCACTTTATCAATGCAACCTTCCTCTTTTACCAGTGCACGGCTGTGCCACTTTGTTATTTATGAAACATAAGGGGTAGAAGTCTACTCTGCTAGAGCCTGATAAACATTACAAGATGTCTTGCGCAGGCAATCGAGCAACCTCAATGCTAAAATGACACCAGGCATGAGCAAACAAAGAACTATGAGGTTTGGATAAATGCATAAACATTAAATGAATATTGCAAATGCCTCTAGAGAACAGATGACTGGCAGAGCATTGGCAAGACACAGCATTATTGTCTACCATGAACGCATTGAGATTCTCTGCTACGCTAAATAAGTGTCATGCTCCAATAAGCAGATTCAAACCCTTTGAGCATCTGTTGTCTTCAACTCTCCCTCTCTTTGTTTTATTGTGCGCCGTCACAGTTAATGATTTCCTCAAGATCTCCATTTTCCACATATGATTTACATGTTTGAAATGCTTAGTTGAGCAGATACAGGTTTGTAATGCAGCCATTACTGCCAAGCCGAAGCCAAAGAATGTTTTGGGCAGAGCTTAGAAATTTCATTTGAAAACCTACGTTGATGAAGAGGAAACAGACAAGGTATCAGCATATTGCCTTTCAGTTTCTTCTTGTTTACATATCTGGATTGTGCAGTCATCCCTTCCACAGAGAATCACCGCCAGCAAAAACAATTACACTCCCCCCACCCGTGCACGAGCCTCGCGCTGGCTGCCTCGACACAGCTTGACAATCAAGCCCATTAGATCTTTCTGTGAATTAACGCTAGTTAACTTAAAGCACTGACACACATCAAGAATAGTCATTAGCCTGTCTTTTTAGCATAAAAAACAGGAATGATTTGCCGGTTCAGAGAGATCATCTCCCTACATGCAGCCTGGGGCAGCCCTTACTGTCTACCTCATTATTTTTGGAAGAACAAGGCCACTGATGAATCCTGTTGGATTAAATATTAGGTGCTCTCATTATGACCTGGCTTACACACAGAAGCAGCAGACTGATTTAAGCTACTCTTCTAACAGACAAAAGAAAATGCTGTTACTCGCCAGCGCAGCAAATATACAGATAAATCTCTTGCAACTAAGCTGTAAAATCAAAGTGGAATTGTTAGAGTACATCACTCCCACGCTGCTGCACATTCTGCAGTGAGAAAAGCTGTCAAATGTTGGCTTTTTGTGGATACTAGCTGAGCTGACAAGTGCCAATGATACACTATGAGTGATAAAGACATTCATTCGTGCTTAGAGAGAGGTTTTCCAGATGTGAAAAGTCTGCAGTGCTCCAGTGGTTCATTACTGCATAGACAGAGTGTGTTGCTGTGTTTTCCTATTTATGTTGCCAGGGTGACAAATGAAAAGCAGAATCACCCGCACAACTAATCAAATGAGTGAGTGACAACAAGTCAATATTTTCTCATTGTGTGGACAAGCAATACATCTGCACAGTAACGGCCTGTGCTTCAAGGCTTAGGCAATGCTAGACTCACAGCATTATAGGGATAATGTGCCAATAATCTGGCTCAGTGCGGCTGTTAAGACCAGTGCCAATAAAAACACAGTATCAAAAGACAACCTTTACCAAGTATGGGCTAAATCACCAACTCACTAGACATTGTCTAGACTCTGTACTTCAAACATACTCTATCATGCAATGGCTATAAGCCAACAAAGACAAAACTGTAATTGGACATTGATCTGTTGAGGTCTAAGGATAAACAACTCATCCTAGGAGCAGCAAGGAAGAGAAACATCACCAAGATGTAAGTGAAAATAACAGAATAGAGATCTAATACAACCACTACAAACTCAACCATGCTCAGAAAATTCAGATTGCATCCATTTTGCATCTTATGTCCTTAGGGCTCTGTCGTCAATTTTAAAAGACATCTTATTAAAAAAAAACACAACACACAATTAGCTTGCTTTTGATTGCATCCTTGACAAAAAATGTCCCTAACAAAAAAAAAAAAAAAGGGAGAAAACATCATCTCTACAAGCCTGGTTAAACACAAGCAAGATCAATGGGTAAATTTATCAGCAAATATTACCATTCGCTGCCTGGCAAGTAATCATTAAGGAATGGCACTGATGCATTATTCATTGGCTAATGTATAATTCAGACTTAACAGCAGATTCTATGCATAAATAAAGCTGTGATACATTTAAACACATTAAATGTTTACTTGCTAAAATAGGATATGAATGCGCAGCATGCCTGCTTCCCCGCTGCTGCCGCTTGGTTATTTGCAACCACTGCTGGGGATGCAGGGACATAAGGTGGATCCAGGAATATAGACTCTGACAGCCCACTCATCATCAAGCACACATGTAACGGACACAGACTGCTGATATCCTATCTATGGTGTATTGTTGATACCTGAAATTGAGTATGTTGCTTCTTTGTTGTGATTAGACAATGAAAATTAGGCTGAAGCCGCATTTTTCATCATCATTTTTTATCTCCCCCAGACATCACCATCTGTGTTTAAATATCATAGCAGGACTGCGAGGAGGATCGCTAGTGTCAGAGGGATAGTCAATAGGGAGGACAAGAAGGCAGCGAGGACACGCGGGCTCCATCTGACGGTGTTCAGGGCAGGCGATTCAAGCGGCTCTGTGGGGACCGCCATTCCACTTTATGACCATGCACTGAATTAACAAGGCCAGATGTCCCCCCACTTAACATGTGTGAAAGTGCCCTCCGATGGGCTCAGCTGCATTAAGGATGTACAGACAGAGAGGGGGGAGGGGGGGGGATAGGACGTATTTTCAATTATCCCAATTTCTCACTCTTCGTTTGCTCCTGAGGTTTATGTTAATTAAAGATATCAGTCCTTCCTCTATGCACACAACAAATTAGATGGAATTTTCTATGAACAATCAGAGCACCTCCACAGTCCATCATCACTCTCTATTTCAGTAGTCACCCACCAGAGGGTACTGCCTCCTGATTCTTGTGCACCATGTCAATCTTTGGCTAATGTATTCTAAATGATTCACTTGTACAACACTGTCTATGAGGACAATAGGTCAGGAAGAGCAAAGGTAGGCTTTTCCATTTGGAAATTAAACTTGTCTGAAGGATCAACAAGGCCCGATGAGATTCATCTTCCCTCTTGAAAACCCTGAGTCTGCCTCTGTGTAGGGGGATGGAAAATGTACCAACAATGGTATAGAAGCCATGACTTCTCATTGATTTTCCGCCTGGCTTTGTGACAAGGCGGATCTCACATTTTGGTTTTGTTGGGGTCAAAAGTGGGAGGGTAAATGTGAGCAATATATGAAGTTAGACCACATTCAGGCGGCCAAAAAGGCAGCGTCTTAATGGAAGTTTCTCTTATCAGCCACTAACAATCATCTTACAAATAGTTTGTTTTTTTAATCGGGTCAAACATCACATCTGTTTTCATTCATGTAGCTTATTATAATAACAACTGGGTCATTCCTTTGTAATTACAATGGCATACAGTTGAGTCATTCAGGCTATTACCCAAATGAAAAAGATATCCAGACCCCAGCAGACTCACTCATTAGAAAGAAAATGAGAGGCCCGCCAACATTGCATCAATTACAACTCGCCTTTCTCTGATTCTTTATGCATTACATCACACTGCTAAAAAACAACACACAGACAGCCCCCGAGTGTTTTTCTACCAGCCTTCATCCTGACACAGGGAGGAAAAAAGGGGCAGAGACGCAGCGTGGTGCAATTCCAGTGAGGGCCATCATGCGAGCAGATTAAATAACGTTTTTCCAATGCCCTGTCAAACATTCAGTTGCCTCTGAGCAGCTAGACAGCCGTTACAGCCTCACTCTACGAAGCATCTCTTTCTCTCCATGGTCAGAAACAGCATCTTTGATCCGGATATCACCCCTCAGATTCCTCAGAGGTGGCACTCATACACGTGCCTGGATGTGAGCTGAATGTCTACGAGCTCTCTGTACCTTGTCAGCGGTGAGACTTGTGTTTGTGAAGGGGAGTGATTCACTGCTACTATGCCTCCCTTGGTTTACATGAATCAACAACACAGACTGCGGACTCAGACCCAGATCAAATCACACATCAGATTTAATTTCCCCACAAACATTCATATGACGTAGTGCAAGTGGAGATGATGTGAAGTGATACAGGCAGCAGAACAGTAGCATGAACGTAATTAAGATTCGGGCTACTATATTTTTATCTGATGGCCGCCTCGCTGTGAAACACTCGCTGCTGCCTTCCCATACAAATCCCACACTGCAGAACAACTCGGGCTCTTGTGTACAACTCCATTAAGAGGAGTGACCACTTCCTCTTTCACTCAATCCACAAGTAGTGAAACTAAATGGATATCCTGACCTCTGGGGAAGTGAGGAAGATGCCATTTCAAAATGTGCTCACAAACGCAAGCAATCCAAGTTTCCCTACATTACAATATACGTAGAGCCGGCTGCATCTGAGATACTGACTGAACCTTTTCTATTTTGCTGTAACGATTTCTGTCGGATTACTGATCAATATTTCAGGGGCAAAATAAACAAAATGATGTGTTTGACAAGGTTTGTGTTGCAGAAGACCTGCACATCTGACAGAAACAGCCTCCATTTCACTGACGGTTATCTGGTGTTGGGAAGGTTACAAATGTAGTAATGTAAAGTAAAGCATATTTTAATTACTTCAAAGTAGCATAACTAATTACGTCTGACTACCTGATTACCTTACTGCGTGTAACTGAAAAGCTTAAAGTCCACACCTTGTTTCCTCTGCATCTTGTCAGAAAAACTGCTGTCCAACGTGTGACACAAATTAACTGACGATATGTAGCTTCACCAGGAAATACCGTCCTCTTCTGTAACACCTTAACACTCTGTTAATGATATCTAAGCCAGAGAGCACACTCTTTCAAGACTAGACAGCACAAACTGGCAGTTCGGACAGAGTCGGTGTTTTATATCATTTTCCTGGAATCACATCATTTATACAATGTCACATATCTGCATTCCTGTATGAGTTTTTAAACTGTGCGAACGTTAAACCTACACAGATTTTTACAGGGGCAAATGTCCTTTAAGACTAACAGTCATCCATTACCTGCAGTACTTCTGCCATACATCAGCTCATGCAGTGTTGTCCCACTCATGCGGATTAATCACATATGAATCATTAAGCTAGAGGTCACTTCTCAGTCAGCAGGGGACAGGGGACAGGGGGGAGAAAAAAAATGCCACAGGAAGCTGGACATGGTGAAGATTAGCTGCTCACAATTAGCAATGTAACATCTGAGAACATGTAATAGCTCGGTGTAAAACAGAAGACTTCAGGAAGGGACTGTTTTTATATGGCGAAGACTAAAGGCAATCAGTGCTTCCCCCTTCCTCCTTTGAATCTTGTTAAAGGGTTGAAGCTTTCTTTGTGCTTATGTGGTCACATACCCTGAGGATTCAGCTTCTGACTGGAGTCACATGAAAACTTACTATGACCAATTTTACAGCGATTTAAGTAAACAAGCCCTCCTCCCCTCTCTACTATAACTGGAAAACATTAGATAAGCTGCCTTTCAGACAAATAACTGTAGTCTGCTTTCAAATCCTAAGCTGCCCCCTCTTAAAACACACACACACACATCCCACCAGCCGGCCCCCCCTTGCTCTTTTCAACAACAGGCACAGATCCCCCATCCCCTTCACCCCCCACCCCACAGTGAGAGCTGCATGTGCTTAGGCCAGAGTTCATAGCCTCTGGGGTGCTGAAGGGGGGGAAGTCAAGTTAATTTGGTGGTCCTTCAACAGTTTGCAACTGGTTCGGCCGGGCTCCCACACACGGTCCCCTACCCTTTCTTTCAAAAACACTCAACTACTTTCCATTATTACAGTCCAATAATCAATTTATGACACGAGCAAGGCTGTAAATCCAACAGCCAATCCTTTATGTGAAACTTGGGGAAATCCCACCCGTCAAATTTATGTGCCACTGACTCATCAAGATCCATTTCAACATTTTTCCCTGTCAAAACGCAACTTCTTTCCTCGACGTTGATTGATTGCTCGAATACACACGCACAAGTAGTTTTCACATCTTTAAAAAAAAAAAAAAAAAAAAAAAAAAAAAAAGGTATGTTCTCTATGCAGCGGGGTTGCCATTTAAGCCCCTCTTTTGTTTGCTTTGCTATTCTCACTTTTAAACCATTAGCTGGTGGAGCCTTGTTACAGGCGGGCCAGGTCGTGGAGGTTGTTTGAGGGTCTGCACTCAGTGAGATCAGCCAAGTTTTACAACAATGTAGCCAACTTTCAGAAACATTTGACTCCCGGGTCACACATGCTTCCTGCTCTGCTTAAAAGCTGAATTATGACACTTCCCACACAAACTGTAAATGCCATCGGGCTTTGGGCATAATTATTCCCTAAATTCCGTCTCTTTATCATTCACACATTTCGCCCCCCACCACCACCACCACCCCCTCCCT